>JAWPHD010000379.1:0-486639 GCA_037043455.1 Cyrtodaria siliqua | reverse complement strand
TCAAATTTCTGTACGGGTGTGTTTGAATAAACGAGGGATAATACACGAAACGTCCAAACTGTCTTTAAAAATGATATTGGCATAGCGTAAACACACTGATTGCTCGTGATGTCCCGTTGTCATGGTGAGATTATATAGCGCCCTGGAGCGTAGCTAGAGCGGTTTTAAAAAACAAGAAACTTAATGTGTGTGTGTGTGTGTGTGAGAGAGAGAGAGAGGGTGGGGTCGAGGAAGTGGGGGTAGTGGGTGTATGGGGCCGGTAGGGGGGGGGGGGGGGGTGAGGTTTTAGATATTGTAGACGTAGATATTTAATGCCTACTTTGATGACTCCTGAATTTTCTTATTTTTGCTGCGCACTCTGCGTACATTTAGCTACGCCCTGGCCTTATTCGTACTTATAAAGAACGTAACTCTTAATTAACCCTTTAAAGGGACACATGGCAATCTTGAGTTTTATTCAAGCATTAAAAGTGTGTGTGTGTGTGAAGTTCTAAGGTTTATAGTCCCTCTACCAACAAACTCGGTTAAGCCTTTCGGATATCTACCCCGAGATGGATACAATAGAGTCTGGACTTTCAGACATTAACATTTGCTCCTCGAATTACCTATCCTGGGTCATTTTGACTTTAAAACTGCTTGCATATAATTAAATAAAAAATTGAGATTTGAACTTTCTTCGCTATATTTTACCACATTTTTAAATATATCACTGGTGCAATATTATAAAAAGTTAGTAATATGCAAAAATAATTTGCAATAATAATAATTAATATTAATGATTGAACAAATGCAAGTTAAGAGGAAAACTAACGGGACGCCGTGAGTTTTTAAGAAAACAAGATTGCAATTGTGTTCCTTTAAGTAATGTAACCATGTAGTCTCGTTACTTTAGTCCAAGGTTATAATGAACCATTGTTTTTCAATCTAGCATAATTGCATTCATTCAAATATATTCAAATCTTAGAAAATTTAAGAAAACTATCGACATCATGTTATACACGTTTAATAATGTCTCGATATTATACTTGTATATATTATCCTCTATCCATGTGCCGATCCATGGGGGCGGGGCGGAGCGGAGCCGGCGCGCGCGCTCTCCGACTAAAACTTGGCCAAATATGTTTACACTTGTATTAAAAGGCCTTCGCTACCTCTGCCCCCGCCCCGTTCCCCCTACCTCTAAAAATGGCAAAATAAGTTGTAATTTGTAGGGGTTTTCTGCTTGTTTACCAAAAAGGATGATTACACCCCACTAAAAATGACATACATTTGTTTTTGTTATTTTGCTTGTCAACACATTTTTCAAAAACTTATGCCCACTAACATGAAATCCTGGATCCGTCCCTGCCATCAAGTGCAACACCCCTTTTTCATTTTTACTCTCTACATATTCAACGAACACTGAAAGGTTGTCATGAGAGAAAGTATGTGCCTATATATCATTGGGATTAAAGGTCGCTTTTAACACTACATGTAGTTCAGTCATATCACGACGGTGTCTACCCAATACTCAACTTTATAGTGCTGCCACACTGGAATACCACGCCGTAGACGCGTGCCATGGAACACCACGCAGTCACAGTATACTTACACCGGCGACCAATCCTAGTACTGTCCTTTCTATGCTGAACGTAAAGCAACAAAGCTGCTAGAAGTCTTTCATAAACCCACAACCTCACGCATGCGAGGTAGACGTTCAAGCAATCAATCAACGCCGCAGTTCATAAGAGAAAGAGATCAGGAATAAATAATAGGCTTCCTCACAATGAAGATACACAGAGAGTATATAAGCAGATCAAATAGAATACAAGTATCAGCGCTGCCTAGTGGATAGTGTGATGAATTTGAAATCCGAATGAAGCTGGTTCAAACCTTCCCGGCGCCACTGAGTTGGTTGTGTGTTAATTAATTACCGGCTTACCGGCTTTTCTAATACAGTAAGTATATTTGTAAATATTGTATATATTGTATTGTTGAGGGCCTCATGATAGATTGACTAGTTTCAAATGAGTTCTCTCGTTAAATAAAGTCTTTATTATTATTATTATTATTCATATTACTTGTTACATATTGAGAGATTGTAGTTACAGGTTCAATTAAAAAAGTCTTCAATATTTTATCACAACAACATACAGTTCTACAATTGCAAAATGACACAAAATGACACAATAGCAATCTTTCACAATAATTAGGTGGAAATGTGTGGTCGGCGACTCATCAACTGAACGGAACTGACGTGGAGAAGACTGGCGCAGGACACAGAGCAAGGGTGTCAGCAACATGTATGCCTACGCACACTTTAAACTTAAGGGCTATTGGTCAGCCATCTTTGAAAAGAAAATCCAAAATGGATGGAGTATGGTTATTTGAAATTTTCATCCAAATGCATATTATAGGCATGAACAATGTCAATGATATAATAGATGACAGTAATTCAACACTATTGATGTGAACATAATATCAGAAACAATATTTATTTGGCAGAAATAGTGCCCTTTATATTCGAAAAGTTTAGTGCAATTTTACTCTAAGATGTTTTTTTTTTTTATGTTAAATAAATTTTACTTACCACCAGACTAAATGTGTTTGCGTTAAACTTATTCATATTGCATCATACTGATTTTCTTTGTTGTTCGCCCCAAACAATAGTATCGATCGAGGGCGAGTATATGATGTGAGATTCACTAGACATAATATTAGCATGACTACGTTCGCGATCGGTATATATTATGTGTGTATATAGAGTGTGACCCTGCAAGCACAAATGTACGTTCGTACGTACGTACGTCTATTTTACATATGCATGTATATACGTATACGTTTTAAAGAGAACATGACGTTTCGTACTTTGGGCGTTTCATACCCTGGGATGTTTTGTACCCTATGATTTAATGTTGTATTAGCACAACTACGTTATAGTCATTACTAGGTTCGCCCCTTTGTTAGGCTCCCCGAAAAAATGTCCGTCCGTCCGTCTGTACCTCTGTCCGTCCGTCCGTCCGTCACACTGTCTTCTCCGGAGCATAACTTTGAAACTACTTATGGGACTGCATGAAACTGCACACAATTATAAACGACACTTAATGGAAGTGCAGGGCGCAAGGACCGTAACTATGTCTTCATTCAATCTAGATAATTTCCCGTTGTTATTTTATACTTATAATTCTTGTCCAGAGCATAACTTCGAAAGTACTTATGGGACTGCATGAAACTTCACATAACGATAGAGGCCAATAAGAGGAAGAGCAGAGCGCAAACATCGTAACTCTGTCTTCATTCACAATAGAGTTATTTCCCTTTGTTATGTACGTCTATATGATCGGAGTTTCTGGCAAAGTCGGAAATAACTATCCCCGCACCACAAGTAGGTTTTTCAGACGCTCATATGCTGGAATATATGATGATTTTGTGGGGCCACAAAATGTTCAACCGAGATATGATCGTACCAATTTCTTCCTAGGTACATGTATTCTGTATGTTACTAGTATCGTGTGTGCCCCGCAGATTTGTTGGAAATATCTATCTCACACAGCCCAAGTGGACTTTTCAGCCAATTATATATTGCATGATATGATGAATTTGCTGGGCCATCATACCTTTAATCGGGATATGATCGAACCGATTTCAACAGATTTCGTTAGGTATTAGTATTCAATATGTCGCCAGTATAGTGGGTATCCAGCAGGTTTGTTGGAAATATCTACAACACACACCCCAATTAGGCTTTTCAGCCAGTTATATATTGCATGACATGATGAATTTGCTTGGCCACCATACCTTCAATCGGGATATGATCAGACCGATTTTAACGGATTTCGTTAGGTAGTTGTATTCTGTATGTCGCCAGTATAGAGTGTACGCCGCAGGTGGCCCAGCAAAATCATCATTACATGCAATATATAACTGGCTGAAAAGCCTACTTGGGGTGTGTAAAAATATTTGTATACAATGTTCCCAAAAAAAATGCATCTTTCAAAATCACATGGAAGTGAATTTCTTTCACAAACAAATTATCAGTATGTCAAAATCCTCAATATTCTCTGAGAAAGGCAAAGGATTACACCGATTTGGGGTATGATATCGCATAGCATTCTTTATTGTGAATACAAAATGATTAGTTTTCGTCAAGTCGTTGATTCATATAGCAATATGATGCAGAGTTTTAAAGGACGTTAATTTATATTTAAAACTTAGGATTAATAACATATGACTGTTGATTTGTCTGTGAATGAATGGGTGTCATGCGACATAAGGTCGATTTTCTTGCTCGGTGATTAAATGACTGTGAAGGAATAATTCGCGTTTGATGAAAAAACAACAAAAAAAACACGAATATTACTGTAAAACTATGTTATTTCGATAAACGTGTATGCACTCTCTCTGAGTGCATACACTCTCTGAGTGCATGTTATATCATACCATCTATTCAGTTTGGCTTGTTATAGTAAACATGCTTTGCTGGAACAGTTAGGACTCCTAGCCTACCATTTTATTCTTTAGGGGTAATTCAAGACATCCTAACACATATTCCTAGATCAAGACGGATTAATAGATTCAAGATGAATGCATCTTCATCTGTGGCGATGAAATGTTCACCAAGAAGGATTCCAAACTTGAAAGGAAAGATAGGTACTACGAAATCAACAGAGGTAAAAATGAAAGGTCTTTAAAATGACAAACGTTTAATGTAAAACATGTCAAATTGTAAAATGTAAAATGTCCACGAAATAATCAGGCATCATTTTGCTCTAGTTGTGGTTTCATCAATGCTATCTATATCTGTCCGTCCTCCCTCCTCCCTCCTCCCTTCCTTCCTTCCTTCCTTCCTTCCTTCCTTCCTTCCTTCCTTCCTTCCTTCCTTCCTTCCTTCCTTCCTTCCTTCCTTCCTTCCTTCCTTCCTTCCTTCCTTCCTTCCTTCCTTCCTTCCTTCCTTCCTTCCTTCCTTCCTTCCTTCCTTCCTTCCTTCCTTCCTTCCTTCCTTCCTTCCTTCCTTCCTTCCTTCCTTCCTTCCTTCCTTCCTTCCTTCCTTCCTTCCTTCCTTTCCTTCCTTCCTTCCTTCCTTCCTTCCTTCCTCCTTCCTTCCTTCCTTCCTTCCTTCATGTCTTTCTTTCTTTCTTTTCTTTCGTTCTTTCGTTCTTTCCTTCTTTCTTTCTTCTTTTTTCTTTTCTTTTTTCTTTCTTTATTTCCTTCTTTTTTTCTTTCTTTCTTTCTTTCTTTCTTTCTTCTTTCTTTCTTTCTTTCTTTCTTTATTTCTTTCTTTCTTTCTTTCTTTACTTATTTCGCTTATTGTCAAATTTAAATAATTTAAATAATACAATATACATCAGTATATAGTTCAATGCATACAATATTATGTTTGAGTATGTTACATTCTTGTAGGAAAACGAGATTTGTTAAATCATCAAGGAATTGCTAAAGGGAATGTAGCGACACAGCCAAACATCTTTATTATTAAGAGTTCTTAAAGGGTCCTCCAAATTGAAAAATAAAGTGATTTTAAATAAAAGCTTATTATAAAAGAATGTCAATGTCATCGTCCGTTTGAATAACGGTGAAAGAAGTATCAAAATCGGATGATAAACAAAGAAGATATGATCATCTGAAGGTTCTATTGCAACTGATATTGAAGCCGCCATTTCGAGAGCTATGACATCACAGTTCTAAATGACCATATATGGAATATTTATAAATATGAAAAAATATTGATTTATAGGAAAAACATGACTGCAAGTGTATGAAAAATATGTATACTTAATGGCAATAATACTTTATAATATCAGTTAAGGATTCTGCATTTATTTGCACAAATTTTCTTTGCTTTACATAATATTTATCAATATTCCATATATGGTAATTTGGAAATATGACATCATAGCTCTCAAAATGGCGATACGCTATAATACCAATTTATGCTCTGGGGCGGCTCTAAATAACTTGTAATGTGTTGATGATCCGTTAAACAATATTCAATTCAATTAAAAAAATTCTTATTTAGTCATTATTTCACAATATGTTATAATACCACTTTCCACTCTCTCTGGGGCGGCTCTGAATAATCTATAATGTGTTCATGAGCCGTTGAACAATATTCATTTCATTTCAGTTTCCTTATTTAATCATTATTTCACCACTCAGACAGTATAGATTATACATTGAAATATGCAAGCATTGCCGGTCGGCTCTACCCAAATATATATGATCAGTAGACACATTAAACATAGTTCATACAATTTCATATTATAAGTATAGATGCAATATGGATACAACTCTTTACACTATAACTTCATATGCGGCTGTCTGAAATTCAATATGCAAATTTGTTGACTCTTGATAGTACCATTATATAATAGTAATTAAACGGCCTAATGGCAATACCATAAATTGCGTAAGATCAATGATCGTCTCAGCGTGGGGTACTAATTACTAATAAAGCACATAAACGGATCTAAAAGGTATACAGGAAGTAAATCACTGTGGTATTCATGCCTGGTGTAAGGAGTTCCCAAATATATAATCCCTGACTTTTTTTGTGATAAAAGGCATTTTTGAGTATTAAAGGCCTGTTTTTCTGTCTGAAATGACTTTATTGACTTGTTTGTGATAGCTAAAATCCATTTGCATGGTTGTATGATGATTTTATTTATCAACTTGAAAGTTTTGAAAGTGAAAGTAGAACACATTTAAGAGGTGCCGAATGAATGCAGTTTGTTCACGGTGTCAACAAAGATCAGAATTTTATTTTCTTATATGCCACATGATCCCTACTATTCTCAGCAGTTTTCTAGAGAGGCAGGTCTCATGACTAAGAATATGTAAGTGAATCTTAGTTGAACTTCATTTTGGAAAATGGCCAACCAGAAAGTTTGTTCAATATTGTATTGGACTCAATGGGATTTGATTTACTTCCGGTACACCTAAAAGCAAGACTCTCATGAGAAAGTTACACCCGAAAGCACATTATTTAATAATAAAAAAGGTTTACACTTAATGGAAATAACTTCGACTAAAATCTGAATAAATGAATGTTTTAATTATGTACACTGGCACATTAGTTTAGTCGGGTGGGGTAATGAACGGTTTTAGTTGACAATTCGCTGTCAAGAATTAAGGATGAGACTCTAGGTTGTTTCCCGCGCGTTCACACCTACATGTAATAGTGTAGTTTCACTCTCTGGGCTGGCTCTAAATAACCTATAATGTGTTGATGAGCAATTCAATTTAATTTCCTTATTTAATCATTATTTCACCACTCAGTACGTTATAATCTCTCTGGGGAGGCTCTAAATAACCTATATTGTGTTGATTAGTCGTTATATTATATTAAATTCAATTACATGTTTTAATTTAGTCATTATTTCACCACGCAATACGTTATAATACCACTTTATACCACTCTCTCAGGGGTGGCTCTAAATGCCCTATTATGTGTTGATGAGCCGTTAAACAATATTTAATTCAATTGGTATATAGACACCAACTAATGTCTATTCTCTAGAGCGGCTTTAAATAACCTGTAATGTGTTGATGAGCCGTTAAAAAATATTCAATTAAATTAAATTCCCCCCTCCCCCACTTTATCCACCCAATACGTTACAATACCTGCTAACACTCTATCATATAACGTTGAGAAGTCCCCTGCGGACACAATGGCCTTGCGGACACCATGTTCTCCAACGCCTAGGCCACAGTGTTCGCGGACACCATGGCCGGTGCGGACACCATGTTCTCCAACGCCTAGGCCATAGTGTCCGCGGACACACGTCTTTAATGACACCTCTCTGTATTTGGATGACATATTAAACATTGGCAATCCTTTCATTTCTACTATGGTTAATAATATCTATATTATAAGGAACTCAGCTCAACAAAGCTAACAGTTTTGATACTGTAGCTTCTTTCCTTGATTTACATCTCTCTATTGAAAATGGCGAAACATTAGTAAAATCTATGACAAGAGAGATGGTTTTAATTTTGATATTGTTAATTATCCCTATTTAGGTGGGGACGTTCCCCGACAAACTTCTTTTGGGGTCTATGTGTCTCAACTTATTCGTTTTTCTAGAGCTTCTACTCGAGTTGAGGACTTGGATATTCGTATTCTTTGTATAACTAAAAAGCTTCTCCATCAGGGCTACTGTTACCATAAACTTCGTAAAACCTTTGCAAATTATACAAAAGTAATTTAAGAACTCTTCTGTGACATGGACTATCACAACCTGACTTCTATGGGGACGTGATTTACAAACTCCGTAAGATCCTTGGTCATTATCACTTTCATACTATCTTTGTTAAACTTGTTAAAAAGCTTATCAAAAGAGCTTTTGACCCTATAATTGTGCATGCTTAGTGGTAGACCCATTTATAGTTCCCCACTATGCTTTCCTCTTTAATTGTGCGATGACCGGACAGGCTGTGGACCCTATGATGACGTCTGTAGGACCATAATTTTCCCAGATCACATTTTTCACACCTGTGAAGAATAGGATCCTATTCGTCACAGATGTGAAGAATGGGATCTCATTTTTCACACAACACAGTCACATATTTCACATTTTCTGTGAAATTTGTGATCGATGAAGGTTTTTGATGTGACATGAAATCGCATTCTTCACATTTCAATATTAATGTGCAATTTTACCAAAAATGTGCATTTTTACATCTGAATCTCATTTTTCACATATTGCTGGGTTATGAACTCCGAAATGTATTTAGCGTAAGTCGTATGCTATTAGGTTCGTTTCCATAGAAACTTATCCATCAAAAAGGGTTAACGTATATTAACTTGCGAAACCTTTTTGGGAGTTGTTGCGGTAGCGCAGTTGGTAGCGTGGTCGAATTTGTTGTTGCTAGGCGCTGTCGCCGTAGCGGTGCGGGTTCGATCTCGTCTAGTGCCAAACTAAATTGTAATTATGTTCACTATGGTATGGTACATGTCCGTGTGTTAGCATTTCGTGTCTGGGCTGTAACTTTGTAACAAAATGAGGAATTTTAAAATAACTTGGCACAAATATTTACATATGAAGGCATTTACATATGAGCGCATGCTTCAACCGCCTCGGGTCAATGTCAAGGTCACACATTGATAATGTCAAGGTCACACATTGATGTTAAAAGACATTTGATTATATTTCGTGTCCGCTCCATATCTCCTAAATTCCTGAAAGGATTTTCATGAAACTCGGACATGTATGTCCATCATCTCATCGCGGCGTGGCCGATTGGTCAGCGCGTTGGACTTGCGATCGGAGGGTCGTAGGTTTGAACCCCACTCGGAACACGTCCATGATAAAACTGGTTGGAAGCAAAGGAAATAATTAAATAATTATTCTATACATGTATATCAAACAATTATCACTATATCAGAGACCAAAATCCCTGTTGTAGGAGCCAAAATCCATAATCAATGAATACGGGTCTCTTTCCGTACTCAAGAACCCATGTTCCAGGCGCGTCGGCTCAAGGTCGCGGTCACAGTTGAAGGTCAAATATCCTAGCCCAGGATTTGTCTAATATTTCGTGTCCGCTCCTAAACCCCTTGAAGAATTTTCATAAAACTAGGTAGAAACCTTCACCTCTTCGAGGCGACGTGCAGAACCCACGTTACAGGTGAGTCAGCTCAAGTTAAAGGTTGCGGTTGCAGGTCAAAGATTCGAGCCCAGGATTTCGTCTCCGATCCATATCTCCTAAACCACTTGTAGGATTTTCATGAAACTTGGTTCAAATCTTCACCTCATCATGCATGAGGAAGTTATGGAGCAGAGACGTGAAAACGACCAACAGGACAGGCTCACGGAATCGAGAAATCCTACATGTTTTACCGCATAGTTTAGCCAAAATGTCCCTATTTAAAGCGGTCACATTTGCCAACAAGGAAATAGATGTTGCCGTATTCCACTCTTTCTATTACTTGGTACGCCGTATTCCTTTCTTTCTATTACTTGGTACCCGTATTCCACTCTTTCTGTTACTTGGTACGCCGTATACCGCTCTTTCTATGGTTTGGTACGCCGTATTCCACTCTTTATATTACTTGGTACGCCGTATTCCGCTCTTTCTATTACTTGTTAAGCAGTATTCAACTATTTCTATTACTTGGTACGCCATATTTCACTCTTTCTATTACTTGGTACGCCGTATTCCACTCTTTAGTTAAGTGGCACGCCGTATTCCACTCTTTCTGTTACTTGGTACGCCGCATTCCGCTCTTTCTATTACTTGGTACGCCGTATTTTACTGTTTATATTACTTGGTACGCCGTATTCTGCTCTTTCTATTACTTGGTAAGCAGTATTCAACTCTTTCTATTACTTGGTACGTCGTATTCCACTCTTTCTATTACTTGGCACGCCGTGTTTTACTCTTCAGTTAAGTGGCACGCCGTATTCCACTATTTCTATTACTTGGTACGCCGTATTCCACTCTTCAGTTAAGTGGCACGCCGTATTGCACACTTTCTATTACTTGGTACGCCGTATTCCACTCTTTATATTACTTGGTACGCCGTATTCCACTCTTTCTATTACTAAGTACGCCGTATTCCACTCTTTCTATTACTTGGTACGCCGTATTCCGCTCTTTCTATTACTTGGTACGCCGTATTCCGCTCTTTCTATTACTTGGTAAGCAGTATTTAACTCTTTCTATTACTTGGTACGCCGTATTCCACTCTTTATAGTACTTGGTACGCCGTATTCCACTCTTCAGTTAAGTGGCACGCTGTATTCACCTCTTTCTATTACTTGGTACGCCGTATTCCACTCTTCAGTTAAGGCAGACGCTATAACCACTACACCACATATATTCTTACGTGTGGATACAAACTCAACTATTAATCTTCACCAAAGGTAACTTTTGTTCTGGTCCGTTATTTAGAATATAAACAATATAAATACTTAATAAGTTTTAACGTACTTCATTAAATATGTTTACTTCATAACATGTTAGTATATAAATGGCCCTGACAAATTAAAGTAATATTCATCGCATATGTTTAGATTAAAGAGATATTGGTCCATATATCGAAAAAAACGCAAAGAAATCTTGTCTCAAGGCGAATGCGGGATGAAAAGATGATAACTCTTAAACATCTGAATAACAACACCATAGCAACACCAGGTCAGCATATGAAATTCCAGTTTCAGCTGCAAGAGACATTAGATCTATTTGAAACAGATGGTAATTGTTTTCTATATTCAACAAATATTGACGACATAACGGCTCTTAAACAAAAGCCTGATCTGGTTTATTGTTTTGTGTTTGTACAATGTTTTATTGGATGATAAATCGTTTCTAAACTCTTAATGTTGTACACTAAGGTGAATTTGTGTTAACACACTGCTTAATTTATAACTTAAAGGGACACTCGGCAATTTTGATATTTTAAACACGTGGCATCCCGTTAGTTTTTCTACATAACCTGCATATCTGCAAATCATTATAATAATTATTGATTATTTCATGTCAAAGTAAATTCTTGTTTTTTACTACGAATTGCTGATTAAAGTGTAGCGATAATATGTTTAAGCTAAGGTTGAATAACGAAGAAATAATGAAAACTCCAAATTGTAATATATTTATATATGCCAGCAGATATAACGTCAAACTGATACTGAATTGATAAATCGAGGTGAAAATAATTATTGAAAATTGTCTTGTGTCCCATTAAAACGTTATTATCATGTACTCTTTGTAATGAGTATACACATGAATTCCAGTTCCAAATTCTTAATTTCACTTAGGATATACATACTAATTGCATAAGAAACTATGTAAAAAATCATCAAATAGAATTTAAACGTGTGTACCAGGAAACGACTACTACAAACTGTCTAGCAATGCGGTGTATGTATATGAGTATACTCATAAATAAGTATTACAGATGTTACAGAATTAATATTAATATATAAATATACAACTGATCAGCATATTCAGGAGAAAACACACTTTAAATTCAAAGTTTACACAGAATGCGCACAGCGATATTACAGCCACGTGGGACGATGTAACAACTGTCGTCTGGTTCTTTTGAGTTACAGTCACGTGCAACATGTATGATACCAGAAAATTCGTTTGCAACAGCGTGTATGAATACAAATAACGACACTGTATAGTTCACGTCCGATGAGGCCTTGGCTTTTTTAGAAGATGCAGCGGAAGGTAAAACACGTGTTTTATTGCTCGACAGTGTCACCTGATTTTTAAAGCAATGTATATTGAAAGGAAAAAGAAACGCATAATGGGTATTTCCGCTATATATTGTATGTTTAATATGCTACTGCTAATCGAATGATACAGGTCGACATTAGGCCTGTCCTTTCGGAAAGTAGGTTTAAACAGCACCGAACACACCAATGGTTACTCCTTTAAAGTTTCATTATCGACAAAACGCGCATTTGGCTCAAGCAGGTGAGCAAACTTAGGATTTAAACGTTGCAATCGCTTAACATTAAACACAATACTGAAATGGCTTAACTTTTTCAAGCGAAACTTCAACATTTATGAATTTCGTGTCACAAAGTATACTTTGATTGAAAGGTCTACTACATGACAGCGTTGTCCTTTCTGTAATTAGTTGTAGCCCCTTTTTGTACAAAACACGTTGAGATATATCTGGAATATTGCGGCGTAGAATTAGATGTATCTAATAGTGTAGTATAGGCAATTGTTTTGATTATGCGTTTCTTTTTCCTTTCAGTATATTTTGCTTCTGATAAAGCAGCGTCTACTTATTTTAATTTTGTTTCAGTTAGCAAACAGCATAATAAGCAAAGCATTCTGTGTATTGTAGACGAAATGTGAAGTATAGTACTATGTTATACACACTTTAATGCATTATCCTTTATCTGTTGTGTGACTGACACTACAATTTTTATTTTAAAAAGGCTTTGATAAATAATCAAACGATTGTCTGTCTATTAGACTCTAATGATGAGAAAACGGACAAACAGTCCATGAAAACATACGCTGTAATGATACAGAGTAGGATAAAAAAAAGTTTACATGTTTAATAGGTAATTTACAGAATGCTGTACTGAGTGTACTAGCTGTTGTTCAACAACCAAAGTGCGGATATTTTTCGTAGTAGGTACCACGTTTGAAAAGTCACTGAACGTAAACAGTCATTGATTTCATTTTTAGACTCTACATGTGCGCAGACTTCTGTTACCTGTGAAAACACGGAAATAGCCGAGTTTCCATATGTGTGCAGCAGATAACACCAGAACAATCTGCTAGTAGTACCTGCGAAAACACGAACATTGTAGACATAACTGTCAAGACGCATCCTGGACTAGAAGAGGAAGGGCAATGAACAGTTTATCAGGTATTACTTGCGTCATGGAAACAAAAGTGTCTTCTCTGTTACTTTGGAACGGATTGAGATTATTTATTATACTGTATGCATATAACAGTTTCCTAACAGGTTGGTGTGCCTCATACATAAAGCATAGCTGAATACTAATGTCAAAGGTCATTGTCAAGTTGGGGTGAAGGGTCATGATGTGGGTCTTTAGTCGGTAAATCTGTGACGCATGCCATATCCAATTTCAGTTTAAAATAAAGATAAATTAGAGACAGCATATGACATGTATGTTATGAATAGGTTGATATTATATGCTATTGGTTACAACACGAGGAGATGCTTAAACTTTTCTACGCGAGTAAAGAACTGCACCAAATGTCGACTTTATAAACGTACAGGAACGGCTGCAGTCAGCCACGATTGCCGTAGGAATTGGACAAAATCATCTAAAGCCATGGAGGCCGATATAGCTGTGCAGCTGCATGTAGAAGCCAAAGAACACGGTGTGCGATATAGTGCTGTAATTGGAGCCGAAGATTCCTCAGCTATAAAGCAGATTCATGAAAAAGTCAATTCTAATGTTAAGAAGTTTTCTGACTTTGGGCACCTAAAACGAACTGTGTCTAATAAACTGCAACTACTACAAAAACAACATAAATCACTTACAGCTTCTGTGAGAACCAGCTTCGTTAAACATTTTACTTATGCCGTGCACCGAAATAAGAACGGTTCAGAAAGTGTCATGAAAAGTGGATTAGATTCGATCGTACCACACATGTACGGCAATCATGAAGCTTGTGCGGAGTGGTGCAAATTTGGCAAAGTTTGAGCATTATAAGCATTCCAGTTTACCAAGGGGAAAAGACGAATGTAAATCTCAGAAAATATGTTGAAGACATCTTATCACCTTATATAAAAAATCCTATAAAGTTGACAAGCACCGGTGATTCACAGGCAAATGAATCATTAAACAATACTGCTTGGAGTAAGGCAAAGATTAGGAATTATAACGGAAGTGAGAGTTTTGATTTTAGATGCGGAGCCGCTGTTTGTCAGTACAATGACGGAAGAAAATACGTTAGTGATACGTTAGTGATGTTTGCGAAAACGCTAAATTGTCCCCCACAAAAAGTTTCGAAACGGTTTGCTAAACGACAAGATGAGTTCAAAGATTACATTAGGATGTATAAGTCGGAGAGAAAACACCAACGTAGACGTATCGATCTAAAAAAAAATTAGCGGTCAGATAATCAAGTATGTCAGGAAGTAAGAGAAGGCGTGACATATGGAACAGACTGCGCACTGGACACAGAAGAAACACTCGACGTCGAAGAGATCCCCCCTCCCGCCCCGCGAGCAATACACCAAATTGGTGAGTATGACGCCTCAAATGTTACCATATACTATGCCCTGGAAACAACCACAGTTGGGACATCTGCTGAAATAACACAACTTTCGGCCTGTGTTAACAATGAATATACATTTAATAACTACGTACTACCCACTGGAACGATATCAACAATGGCTCAACAGATCACTGAATTACACATTTCTGTAGTTGATGGTGTTAGAAAACTGTTTAATGAAAATGGTAGAGAAATTAGAAGCACGGATTTAAAACCTGTTTACAAGCTTTCATTTATAGGATGAAAGATATAGGCACCGGCAAAAAGATCCTCGTCGCCCATAACGGAAAGGTATTTGATATGCCAATTTTGCTTAGAGCGTTGGATAACACTGGTCTTATGTCTGCATTCAAAGAAGAAACTCATGGTTTTGTCGACTGTTTGCCTATACTGAAAGAGGTATTACTAGGCCACCCCAGTTATAAACTGGCTACTCTGTACCATTACGCAGCTTGAGGATGTTAAAGCCCTATGCTATGTTATGCGTGGCATGCCTATCGGGATAACAATATTCAAAGACACAGTATTCAGACAGGGTCTGCATATGAATATGTTCTTGATCAGTCAAGAGCCTTACAGGCATTCCATGTCATTGAGACCGCGTTGTGTCAAGATGAAGCGTTCATTAGCAAATATATGGCGAAGAAACGAGCTAGAAGTGGTCTTACTTATTCTCACAGTCTACTTGCACACAAGAGAGATACCAAAAACGGAGTACATGTTCTGCTGTCAGAAACAATTGGAAATGCTGTGCGAGTTACAAACAGAAAAGCGATCATCAATGCAAAGTTGTACTACGTATGATCTTAAGTGTGTGTGTTATATATTGGTGAATGTCTTTTTTTATCTAGAGTATTCCATGTTGATAGAAAAACGGTAGCAATCATGTTTATAAAGTTCGCGTTTGTGTTATTAATTATTTGTTATTACTTTAACTTAACTTTTGTATATTCTACATTGAAATATATGGCAATAATGGTGTGCGTTATAATTAAAGTTTGTAGAAAGAAAATAATGATGTTACGTTAACAGTAACATGTTTAATAACAACACATACATCTTATGATATTCAGCATGATTGACGGCTGCCTGGAAAAAACTCTAACTTGAACTAATTGTTTTACCCTAGAGATATACCAAATACCTGATCATAGTTATTGCGGTAATTTGAGATTCGAGCGAATCAGACATGATGCATGAAAATAAATTAAATTTAGAGTTTTCACATCAACTCTAGAAAAGAAAAAAACAGAAAAAAACAGAAAAACGGACATAAAAAGAAGTAGAAAATACGGATCAGTATTTATCATTATCATTTAGGGTACGAGTGTTTGTTTCCAATGTTTGCGTCAACGTCGTTAGTCGTACACCTATTATATTTACGACACGACGTCCACAGAGACGTCTTCTTTGCAAGGGTATAATGGTTAATAAAACAATAATACTGAAAAAAATATTCCGATAACTAGCACATTTTATTTTATATTCGGATAGGCAATTAAATTCCCTAAAACATATTGCAATTGTGCAGTTTTTTATGAAGCCGTTTAAAAGATAAAAGGCTTTAAATTTGTTTTTTTCTTAAAATTTCACTTTGAAAACTGAGTACTACGGGACTTTTATGAAAAACGTCAAACATAGCCATATTTGAGACGTTATGATTAAAAACATGTTTAAATAACGGCAAAACAAAATTCAGATTCAAATCGCAAATATCTTCAAATTTACAAATATATATAGTTCATATGCATACCCTTAAATTTTCGAATAGGTCAATTCCCCCTTAAATGTAACGTTCACGATTTAAATGCCGTATACATGCGGGTTTGAATCCCACTTGGAGCTCGACTTGTAAGTGTCGATTTTTACCCAGGACAAGTGAGTGGTCTGCCTCCACCACAAAATATCGACCGTCATATAACCTTACATGTGTTGAAAATGACGTAAAATACCATACTAACAAAACAAACAAACATGCTATTGGTGTTCGAGTTTTCCAACCGTGTATATTTATTTATAGGTTATTAGACTTGTATTGGGATATATGCACGAATTATTCCGCGTAACTTTAGGAGTGCAATGTGTATACGCAGAAGAACGAGTGCATATATCCCAATACAAATATATAACCGCTTTTTATTGCATACGCATTATTAATATTTAAAAAAATAATAATCAGAGCAAAACAATAAGTGTGAACATTTATTTTTTTATCAAAAACATTTATTTGAAACGAACCTACTGTCGTAAAATCGTGGAAATGTGTCACAATGAAACTCAAATACTATAATGTTAATATCACATGACACACTTCCTAGGACATGAACAATCGTGAATGCTCGGCTAATTCCGTCATTCTTCGGGATCCCACCTCGTGTGTATCACGGCGCTTCGGTATATTCAACATTTTGACATTCTGTTAGCCGGAAGGCAACGGCTCAGAAAATAGAGCACTGTTGCTAAGCTGTTGACAAATAAATAATATGGCCGCTAGCCACACGTGTTGATGTATCATTTGCGTCGAGTGTTTGTTTTTTACAATGCAGGTGAACGTTTTATCACTGTTTTCATGTAAATAAACTATTGATGGAGCAATCGGCTGAATAACATTGTGAATGCAAATTTGTTTTGACGGGATTCTAAGGCGCGATGACGTAACCAATATGGAAACCTGCGTATTACATTCGAGTAATGCTGCGAAGCGGTGTACAAGATGTTGCGAATGAGGTCATGAACTGCGAATTGCACCAATCGCTAACGAGTATGCAAAACAGTAGACGAGTATGCAAAACAGTAGTTCCAGTACAATGATTTAACAACACGTCAATGTGGACAAATATGCACGTTTCCTGCTACATTGAAAGTAAAAGGAGCTTGCAAATGCGTAAGCAATAAAAGTGTTTATTGTTTCAGATTTCAGACAGATCAAGTGTTTATCGTGCGAGGTCAATGACAAATATTACGTACTGTTCTGTAAAGGACCGGATGTCCCATCCTACCATCTATATTACGAAATGGGCTGTAAAGGACCGGATGTCCCATCCTACCATCTATGTTACGTACTGGCCTGTAAAGGACCGGATGTCCCATTCTACCATCTATATTACGTACTGGACTGTAAAGGACCGGATGTCCCACCCTACCATATATAACGTAATTGACTGTAAAGGACCGGATGTCCCATTCTACCATCTATATTACGTACTGGGCTGTAAAGGACCGGATGTCCCATCCTACCATCTATATTACGAACTGGGCTGTAAAGGACCGGGTGTCCCATCCTACCATCTATATAACGTACTGGGCTGTAAAGGACCGGATGTCCCACCCTACCGTCTCTATTACGTACTGGGCTGTAAAGGACCGGATGACAAACCCTACCATCTATATTGCGTACTGGGCTGTAAAGGACCGGATGTCCCACCCTACCATCTATATTACGTACTGGGCTGTAAAGGACCGGATGTTCCACCCTACCATCTATATTACGTACTGGGCTGTAAAGGACTGGATGTCCCACCCTACCATCTATATTACGTACTGGGCTGTAAAGGACCGGATGTCCCACCCTACCATCTATATTACTACTGAAATGTAAAGGACCGGATGTCCCATCCTACCATGTTTATTACGAACTGGGCTGTAAAGGACCGGATGTCCCACCTTACCATCTATATTACGTACTGGGCTGTAAAGGACCGGATGTCCCACCCTACCATCTATATTACCTACTGGGCTGTAAAGGTCCGGATGTCCCACCCTACCACCTATATTACGTAATGGGCTGTAAAGGACCGGATGTCCCATCCTACCATCTATATAACGTACTGGGCTGTAAAGGACCGTAAGTCCCATCCTACCATCTATATTACCTACTGGGCTGTGAAGGACAGGATGTCCAATATCACCATCTATATTACGTAATGGGCTGTAAAGGACCGGATGTCCCACCCTACCATCTATATTACTTATTGGGCTGTGAAGGACCGGATGTCACATCCTACCATCTATATTGCGTACTGAGCTGTAAAGGATCGGATGTCCCATCATACCATTTATATTACGTACTGGGCTGTAAAGGACCGGATGTCCCATTCTACCATCTATATTACTTACTGGGCTGTAAAGGACCGGATGTCCCATCCTACCATCTATATTACGTACTGGGCTGTAAAGGATCGGATGTCCAATCTCACCATCTATATTACGTAATGGGCTGTAAAGGACCGGATGTACCACCCTACCTCCATATTACGTACTGGGCTGTAAAGGACCGGATGACCCATCCTACCATCTATATAACGTACTGGGCAGTAAAGGACCGGATGTCCCATCCTACCATCTATATTACGTACTGGGCTGTAAAGGACCGGATGTCCCATCCTACCATCTATATTACGTACTTGGATGTACAGGACCGGATGTCCCATCCTACCATCTATATTACCTACTGGGCTGTGAAGGACAGGATGTCCAATCTGACCATCTATATTACGTACTGAGCTGTAAAGGACCGGATGTACCACCCTACCATCTATATTACTTACTGGGCTGTGAAGGACCGGATGTCACATCCTACCATCTATATTACGTACTGGGCTGTAAAGGACCGGATGTACCACCCTACCATCTATATTACTCACTGGGCTGTGAAGGACCGGATTTCACATCCTACCATCTATATTACGTACTGGGCTGTAAAGGATCGGATGTCCCATACTACCATCTATATTACGTACTGGACTGTAAAGGACCGGATGTACCATCCTACCATCTATATTACGTACTGGGCTGTAAAGGACCGGATGTCCAATCCTACCATCTATATTACGTACTGGGCTGTAAAGGACCGGATGTCCCATCCTACCATCTATATTACGTACTGGGCTGTAAAAGACCGGATGTCCTATCCTACCATCTATATTAGGTACTGGGCTGTAAAGGATCGGATGTCCCATCCTACCATCTATATGACGTACTTTGCTGTAAAGGACCGGATGTCCCAGCCTATCATCTGTATTAAGTACTGGGCTGTAAAGGACCGGATGTCCCATCCTACCATCTATATTACGTACTGGGATGTAAAGGACCGGATGTCCCATCCTACCATCTATATTACGTACTGGGCTGTAAAGGACCGGATGTCCCATCCTACCATCTATATTACGTACTGGGCTGTAAAGGACCGGATGTCCCACCCTACCATCTATATTACGTACTGGGCTGTAAAGGACTGGATGTCCCACCCTACCATCTATATTATGTACTGGGCTGTAAAGGACCGGATGTCCCACCCTACCGTCTATATTACTACTGGAATGTAAAGGACCGGATGTCCCATCCTACCATGTTTATTACGAACTGGGCTGTAAAGGACCGGATGTCCCACCCTACCATCTATATTACTACTGGAATGTAAAGGACCGGATGTCCCATCCTACCATGTTTATTACGAACTGGGCTGTAAAGGACCGGATGTCCCACCTTACCATCTATATTACGTACTGGGCTGTAAAGGACCGGATGTCCCACCCTACCATCTATATTACCTACTGGGCTGTAAAGGTCCGGATGTCCCACCCTACCACCTATATTACGTAATGGGCTGTAAAGGACCGGATGTCCCATCCTACCATCTATATAACGTACTGGGCTGTAAAGGACCGTAAGTCCCATCCTACCATATATATTACCTACTGGGCTGTGAAGGACAGGATGTCCAATATCACCATCTATATTACGTAATGGGCTGTAAAGGACCGGATGTCCCACCCTACCATCTATATTACTTATTGGGCTGTGAAGGACCGGATGTCACATCCTACCATTTATATTACGTACTGAGCTGTAAAGGATCGGATGTCCCATCATACCATCTATATTACGTACTGGGCTGTAAAGGACCGGATGTCCCATTCTACCATCTATATTACTTACTGGGCTGTAAAGGACCGGATGTCCCATCCTACCATCTATATTACGTACTGGGCTGTAAAGGATCGGATGTTCCATCTCACCATCTATATTACGTAATGGGCTGTAAAGGACCGGATGTACCACCCTACCTCCATATTACGTACTGGGCTGTAAAGGACCGGATGACCCATCCTACCATCTATATAACGTACTGGGCTGTAAAGGACCGGATGTCCCATCCTACCATCTATATTACGTACTGGGCTGTAAAGGACCGGATGTCCCATCCTACCATCTATATTACGTACTTGGCTGTACAGGACCGGATGTCCCATCCTACCATCTATATTACCTACTGGGCTGTGAAGGACAGGATGTCCAATCTCACCATCTATATTACGTACTGAGCTGTAAAGGACCGGATGTACCACCCTACCATCTATATTACTTACTGGGCTGTGAAGGACCGGATGTCACATCCTACCATCTATATTACGTACTGGGCTGTAAAGGACCGGATGTACCACCCTACCATCTATATTACTCACTGGGCTGTGAAGGACCGGATGTCACATCCTACCATCTATATTACGTACTGGGCTGTAAAGGATCGGATGTCCCATCCTACCATCTATATTACGTACTGGACTATAAAGGACCGGATGTACCATCCTACCACCTATATTACGTACTGGGCTGTAAAGGACCGGATGTCCAATCCTACCATCTATATTACGTACTGGGCTGTAAAGGACCGGATGTCCCATCCTACCATCTATATTACGTACTGGGCTGTAAAAGACCGGATGTCCCATCCTACCATCTATATTAGGTACTGGGCTGTAAAGGATCGGATGTCCCATCCTACCATCTATATGACGTACTTTGCTGTAAAGGACCGGATGTCCCAGCCTATCATCTGTATTAAGTACTGGGTTGTAAAGGACCGGATGTCCCATCCTACCATCTATATTACGTACTGGGATGTAAAGGACCGGATGTCCCATCCTACCATCTATATAACGTACTGGGCTGTAAAGGACCGGATGTCCCATCCTACCATCTATATTACGTACTGGGCTGTAAAGGACCGGATGTCCCACCCTACCATCTATATTACGTACTGGGCTGTAAAGGACTGGATGTCCCACCCTACCATCTATATTACGTACTGGGCTGTTAAGGACCGGATGTCCCACCCTACCGTCTATATTACTACTGGAATGTAAAGGACCGGATGTCCCATCCTACCATGTCTATTACGAACTGGGCTGTAAAGGACCGGATTTCCCACCTTACCATCTATATTACGTACTGGGCTGTAAAGGACCGGATGTCCCACCCTACTATCTATATTACCTACTGGGCTGTAAAGGTCCGGATGTCCCACCCTACCACCTATATTACGTAATGGGCTGTAAAGGACCGGATGTCCCATCCTACCATCTATATAACGTACTGGGCTGTAAAGGACCGTAAGTCCCATCCTACCATCTATATTACCGTCTGGGCTGTGAAGGACAGGATGTCCAATATCACCATCTATATTACGTAATGGGCTGTAAAGGACCGGATGTCCCACCCTACCATCTATATTACTTATTGCGCTGTGAAGGACCGGATGTCACATCCTACCATCTATATTGCGTACTGAGCTGTAAAGGATCGGATGTCCCATCATACCATCTATATTACGTACTGGGCTGTAAAGGACCGGATGTCCCATTCTACCATCTATATTACTTACTGGGCTGTAAAGGACCGGATGTCCCATCCTACCATCTATATTACGTACTGGGCTGTAAAGGATCGGATGTCCCATCTCACCATCTATATTACGTAATGGGCTGTAAAGGACCGGATGTACCACCCTACCTCCATATTACGTACTGGGCTGTAAAGGACCGGATGACCCATCCTACCATCTATATAACGTACTGGGCTGTAAAGGACCGGATGTCCCATCCTACCATCTATATTACGTACTGGGCTGTAAAGGACCGGATGTCCCATCCTACCATCTATATTACGTACTTGGCTGTACAGGACCGGATGTCCCATCCTACCATCTATATTACCTACTGGGCTGTGAAGGACAGGATGTCCAATCTCACCATCTATATTACGTACTGGGCTGTAAAGGACCGGATGTACCACCCTACCATCTATATTACTTACTGGGCTGTGAAGGACCGGATGTCACATCCTACCATCTATATTACGTACTGGGCTGTAAAGGACCGGATGTACCACCCTACCATCTATATTACTCACTGGGCTGTGAAGGACCGGACGTCCCATCCTACCATCTATATTACGTACTGGGCTGTAAAGGATCGGATGTCCCATCCTACCATCTATATTACGTACTGGACTGTAAAGGACCGGATGTACCATCCTACCATCTATATTACGTACTGGGCTGTAAAGGACCGGATGTCCAATCCTACCATCTATATTACGTACTGGGCTGTAAAGGACCGGATGTCCCATCCTACCATCTATATTACGTACTGGGCTGTAAAGGACCGGATGTCCCATCCTACCATCTATATTAGGTACTGGGCTGTAAAGGATCGGATGTCCCATCCTACCATCTATATGACGTACTGTGCTGTAAAGGACCGGATGTCCCTGTCACAGGATGACCTTAGTGGTTGGGCTAACTCAGGAAAGAATCAATGACGGTGAATGCATTTACATAAGTTTAATGCAACTTTTAAAATATGTTTAATATATATACAATTATCTAAAAAAACAAGCGAATACACAAATGAGCTATGAAAATAATGTTCTCCTGAACGTTTAAGACGTTCTTAGTATTGTTATAAATACTGAATGTCTAAGACACTAAAGTGTTGTTAAAGCTATAACAATGTTGATCTAGCGCGATAACTGTGATGCGCGAGAGCTCATGAAGATGATGATGCGCGAATTCAATGGATGATTGTCATCAAATGCCTTCTGTAAGGGTTGATGACGCGATGCAATGATAGTTAATCTCCACTGAGATTGTGAATGATATTCCTCCAGTGAGGACTGGTAACGTGCCCACCTTGTGTCCCGGGGGTTGTCGTTAGTAAAACCTGGCTGCGCAGGTACGGGGACCGTCTCCACCGCTTGTAACGTTAGTCGTGGAAGCTTAGCTCCACTCCTGGATATCCAAACCTAGATGGCTTACTCCAACCCTGGATGGCTTATATCCTGGATGGCTTATATCCTGGATGGCTTATACTGGATGGCTTATATCCTGGATGGCTTAGGCTGTAATTATACATACGTTTTAGATGTCGGTTGACAAACATAACAATCTTGTATAATTATCATTACCCAAACAAATCATTATTCAATCAATATATGCAAGCTGTACTAATGAGGAGTAGCAACGTATACATATTCTACAACGCCATATGTACGCTATGTACGTCGCTGTTAATCAATGCCCTAATACATGTAATATAAACATGATCAAATTACTCATATATTACAATCACTGAGTTATGCATGCACGCATTTATTCTTGTCACTCATCTCATTGTTAACTAATGTTAACAATCGTGTATTACAATCACCGAGTTATACGCCAACGTTAACTAATGCACCTATTATCCACTGTTATCAAATTAATATTGTTTTACAATTAATGATCAATTACAATAATTACATCTAATAAAGTAACTTCAAAATCATATGCTAGTCTAAAGTTATGTTTGAGAAACATCAATGCTAACCGGATGTCGTAACCGCCAAACAAGATGGCGCCGCCCACTGAATACAAATATACGATAAAAGTTTAATAAAATTACTAACCACATGTTGCCTGTGAAATTTGCCGTCCAATCTCTGTTCCAACAAAGTACTATCGGTGATCCCGGCGACAGCTAGAAGACAATGGGTTTTATAGCAAACATTACGCCCAAATCATTATTTGCCCCGTTCAGTCCGTGACAAACGTGGCTAAATCTACAGTATTGAATCTACACGCGAGGCCCTTATACAATTTTGCCGTTTAAGGAAAATATACCTATACGTTTACATGCATTAGCACAAAACTAAACTTATGACACGGCCTCTCTGGCGGCCACTTAAAATGTGCACGCTTTTACGTGTTACATGAATAGATCTTGAATATTGTGAAATTGTTTCAACTCGAACAATAGATTTTGGGTGTAACCGATAGCAAGAGCTATATACGACCAGTACGCTCTACCCGTGACATTTTGTGACAGTCCCAGCCTATCATCTGTATTAAGTACTGGGCTGTAAAGGACCGGATGTCCCATCCTACCATCTATATTACGTACTGGGATGTAAAGGACCGAATGTCCCACCCTACCATCTATATTGCGTACCGGGCTGAAAAGGACGGGATGTCCCACCCTACCATCTATATTACGTACTGGGCTGTAAAGGACCGGATGTCCCACCCTACCATCTACATTACGTACTGGGCTGTAAAGGACCGGATGGCCCATCCTACCATCTATATTACGTACTGGGCTGTAAAGGACCGGATGTCCCACCCGACCATCTATATTACTTACTGGGCTGTAAAGGACCGGATGTCCCACCCTACCATCTATATTACGAACTGGGCTGTAAAGGACCAGATGTTCCAGCCTATCATCCATATAACGTACTGGGCTGTAAAGGACCGGATGTCCCACCCTACCATCTATATTACGTACTGGGCTGTAAAGGACCGGATGTCCCACCCTACCATCTATATTACGTACTGGGCTTTAAAGGACCGGATGTCCCAGACTTCCATCTATATTACGTACTGGGCTGTAAAGGACCGGAAGTCCCATCCTACCATCTATATTACGTACTGGGCTGTAAAGGACCGGATGTCAAATCTCACCATCTATATTACGTACTGGGCTGCAAACGACCGGATGTACCACCCTACCATCTATATTACTTACTGGGCTGTGAAGGACCGGATGTCACATCCTACCATCTATATTGTGTACTGAGCTGTACATGACCGGATGTCCCACCCTACCATCTATATAACATACTGGGCTGTAAAGGACCGGATGTCCCATCCTACCATCTATATTATTTACTGGGCTGTAAAGGACCGGACGTCCCATCCTACCATCTATATTACGTACTGGGCTGTGAAGGACAGGATGTCCAATCTCATCATCTATATTACGTAATGGGCTGTAAAGGACCGGATGTACCATCCTACCTTCTATATTACGTACTGGGCTGTAAAGGACCGGATGTCCCATCCTACCATCTATATTACGTACTGGGCTGTAAAGGACCGGATGTCCCATCCTACCATCTATATTACGTACTGTGCTGTAAAGAACCGGATGTCCCATCCTACCATCTATATTACGTACTGTGCTGTAAAGGACCGGATGTCCCATCCTACCATCTATATTACGTACTGTGCTGTGAAGGACCGGATGTCCCATCCTACCATCTATATTACGTACTGTGCTGTAAAGGACCGGATGTCCCATCCTACCATCTATAATACGTACTGGGCTGTAAAGGACCGTTAGTCCCATCCTACCATATATATAACATACTGGGCTGTAAAGAACCGGATGTCCCATCCTACCATCTATATTATTTACTGGGCTGTAAAGGACCGGACGTCCCATCCTACCATCTATAAAACCTACTGGGCTGTGAAGGACAGGATGTCCAATCTCACCATCTATATTACGTACTGGGCTGTAAAGGACCGGATGTACCACCCTACTATCTATATTACTTACTGGGCTTTGAAGGACCAGATGTCACATCCTACCATCTATATTACGTACTGGGCTGTAAAGGACCGGATGTCCCATCCTACCATCTATATTACGTACTTGGCTGTACAGGACCGGATGTCCCATCCTACCATCTATATTACGTACTGGGCTGTGAAGGACAGGATGTCCAATCTCACCATCTATATTACGTACTGAGCTGTAAAGGACCAGATGTACCACCCTACCATCTATATTACGTACTGGGCTGTAAAGGACCGGATGTACCACCCTACCATCTATATTACTCACTGGGCTGTGAAGGTCCGGATGTCACATCCTACCATCTATATTACGTACTGGGCTGTAAAGGATCGGATGTCCCATCCTACCATCTATATTACGTACTGGAATGTAAAGGACCGGGTGTCCAATCCTACCATCTATATTACGTACTGGGCTGTAAAGGACCGGATGTCCAATCCTACCATCTATATTACGTACTGGGCTGTAAAGGACCGGATGTCCCATCCTACCATCTATATTACGTACAGGGCTGTAAAGGACCGGATGTCCCATCCTACCATCTATATTACGTACTGGGCTGTAAAGGATCGGATGTCCCATCCTACCATCTATATGACGTACTTTGCTGTAAAGGACCGGATGTCCCAGCCTATCATCTGTTATACGTACTTGGCTGTAAAGGACCGGATGTCCCATCCTACCATCTATAATACGTACTGGGATGTAAAGGACCGGATGTCCCACCCTACCATCTATATTACGTACTGGGCTAAAAAGGACCGGATGTCCCACCCTACCATCTATATTGCGTACCGGGCTGTAAAGGACGGGATGTCCCACCCTACCATCTATATTACGCACTGGGCTGTAAAGGACCGGATGTCCCACCCTACCATCTATTTTACGAACTGGGCTGTAAAGGACCGGATGTTCCACCCTACCATCTATATAACGAACTGGGCTGTAAAGGACCGGATGTCCCACCCTACCATCTATATTACGTACTGGGCTGTAAAGGACCGGATGTCCCACCCTACCATCTATATTACGTACTGGGCTTTAAAGGACCGGATGTCCCAAACTACCATCTATATTACGTACTGGGCTGTAAAGGACCGGAAGTCCCATCCTACCATCTATATTACGTACTGGGCTGTAAAGGACCGGATGTCAAATCTCACCATCTATATTACGTACTGGGCTGTAAACGACCGGATGTACCACCCTACCATCTTTATTACTTACTGGGCTGTGAAGGACCGGATGTCACATCCTACCATCTATATTGTGTACTGAGCTGTACATGACCGGATGTCCCACCCTACCATCTATATTACATACTGGGCTGTAAAGGACCCGATGTCCCATCCTACCATCTATATTATTTACTGGGCTGTAAAGGACCGGACGTCCCATCCTACCATCTATATTACGTACTGGGCTGTGAAGGACAGGATGTCCAATCTCATCATATATATTACGTAATGGGCTGTAAAGGACCGGATGTACCATCCTACCTTCTATATTACGTATTGGGCTGTAAAGGACCGGATGTCCCATCCTACCATCTATATTACGTACTGGGCTTTAAAGGACCGGATGTCCCATCCTACCATCTATATTACACACTGGGCTGTAAAGGACCGGATGACCCATCCTACCATCTATATTATTTACTGGGCTGTAAAGGACCGGACGTCCCATCCTACCATCTATATTACGTACTGGGCTGTGAAGGACAGGATGTCCAATCTCATCATCTATATTACGTAATGGGCTGTAAAGGACCGGATGTACCATCCTACCTTCTATATTACGTACTGGGCTGTAAAGGACCGGATGTCCCATCCTACCATCTATATTACGTACTGGGATGTAAAGGACCGGATGTCCCATCCTACCATCTATATTACGTACTGGGCTGTAAAGGACCGGATGTCCCATCCTACCATCTATATTACGTACTGTGCTGTAAAGGACCGGATGTCCCATCCTACCATCTATATTACGTACTGTGCTGTAAAGGACCGGATGTCACATCCTACCATCTATATTACGTACTGGGCTGTGAAGGACAGGATGTCCAATCTCATCATCTATATTACGTAATGGGCTGTAAAGGACCGGATGTACCATCCTACCTTTTATATTACGTACTGGGCTGTAAAGGACCGGATGTCCCATCCTACCATCTATATTACGTACTGGGCTTTAAAGGACCGGATGTCCCATCCTACCATCTATATTACATACTGGGCTGTAAAGTACCGGATGACCCATCCTACCATCTATATTATTTACTGGGCTGTAAAGGACCGGACGTTCCATCCTACCATCTATATTACGTACTTGGCTGTGAAGGACAGGATGTCCAATCTCATCATCTATATTACGTAATGGGCTGTAAAGGACCGGATGTACCATCCTACCTTCTATATTACGTACTGGGCTGTAAAGGACCGGATGTCCCATCCTACCATCTATATTACGTACTGGGATGTAAAGGACCGGATGTCCCATCCTACCATCTATTTTACGTACTGTCTTGTAAAGGACCGGATGTCCCATCCTACCATCTATATTACGTACTGGGCTGTAAAGGACCGGATGTCCCATCCTACCATCTATATTACGTACTGTGCTGTAAAGGACCGGATGTCCCATCCTACCATCTATATTACGTACTGTGCTGTAAAGGACCGGATGTCACATCCTACCATCTATATTACGTACTGTGCTGTAAAGGACCGGATGTCCCATCCTACCATCTATAATACGTACTGGGCTGTAAAGGACCGTTAGTCCCATCCTACCATCTATATTACATACTGGGCTGTAAAGGACCGGATGTCCCATCCTACCATCTATATTATTTACTGGGCTGTAAAGGACCGGACGTCCCATCCCACCATCTATATTACGTACTGGGCTGTGAAGGACAGGATGTCCAATCTCATCATCTATATTACGTAATGGGCTGTAAAGGACCGGATGTACCATCCTACCTTCTATATTACGTACTGGGCTGTAAAGGACCGGATGTCCCATCCTACCATCTATATTACGTACTGGGCTGTAAAGGACCGGATGTCCCATCCTACCATCTATTTTACGTACTGGCTTGTAAAGGACCGGATGTACCATCTTACCATCTATATTACGTACTGTGCTGTAAAGGACCGGATGTCCCATCCTACCATCTATATTACGTACTGTGCTGTAAAGGACCGGATGTCCCATCCTACCATCTATATTACGTACTGTGCTGTAAAGGACCGGATGTCCCATCCTACCATCTATAATACGTACTGGGCTGTAAAGGACCGTTAGTCCCATCCTACCATCTATATTACCTACTGGGATGTGAAGGACAGGATGTCCAATCTCACCATCTATATTACGTACTGGGCTGTAAAGGACCGGATGTACCACCCTACCATCTATATTACTTACTGGGCTGTGAAGGACCGGATGTCACATCCTACCATCTATATTACGTACTGGCCTGTAAAGGACCGGATGTACCACCCTACCATCTATATTACTCACTGGGCTGTGAAGGACCGGATGTCACATCCTACCATCTATATTACGTACTGGGCTGTAAAGGATCGGATGTCCCATCCTACCATCTATATTACGTACTGGACTGTAAAGGACCGGATGTCCCATCCTACCATCTATATTACGTACTGGGCTGTAAAGGACCGGATGTCCAATCCTACCATCTATATTACGTACTGGGCTGTAAAGGACCGGATGTCCCATCCTACCATCTATATTACGTACTGAGCTGTAATTGACCGGATGTCCCATCCTACCATCTATATTACGTACTGGGCTGTAAAGGATCGGATGTCCCATCCTACCATCTATATGACGTACTTTGCTGTAAAGGACCGGATGTCCCAGTCTATCATCTGTATTACGTACTGGGCTGTAAAGGACCGGATGTCCCATCCTACCATCTATATTACTTACTGGGCTGTAATGGACCTGATGTCCCACCCTACCATCTATATTACGAACTGGGCTGTAAAGGACCGGATGTTCCACCCTACCATCTATATAACGTACTGGGCTGTAAAGGACCGGATGTCCCACCCTACCATCTATATTACGTACTGGGCTGTAAAGGACCGGATGTCCCACCCTACCATCTATATTACGTACTGGGCTTTAAAGGACCGGATGTCCCAAACTACCATCTATATTACGTACTAGGCTGTAAAGGACCGGAAGTCCCATCCTGCCATCTATATTACGTACTGGGCTGTAAAGGACCGGATGTCAAATCTCACCATCTATATTACGTACTGGGCTGTAAACGACCGGATGTACCACCCTTCCATCTATATTACTTACTGGGCTGTGAAGGACCGGATGTCACATCCTACCATCTATATTGTGTACTGATCTGTACAGGACCGGATGTCCCACCCTACCATCTATATTACATACTGGGCTGTAAAGGACCGGATGTCCCATCCTACCATCTATATTATTTACTGGGCTGTAAAGGACCGAACGTCCCATCCTACCATCTATATTACGTACTGGGCTGTGAAGGACAGGATGTCCAATCTCATCATCTATATTACGTACTGGGCTGTAAAGGACCGGATGTCCCATCCTACCATCTATATTACGTACTGGGCTGTAAAGGACCGGATGTCCCATCCTACCATCTATTTTACGTACTGGCTTGTAAAGGACCGAATGTCCCATCCTACCATCTATATTACGTACTGTGCTGTAAAGGACCGGATGTCCCATCCTACCATCTATATTACGTACTGTGCTGTAAAGGACCGGATGTCCCATCCTACCATCTATATTACGTACTATGCTGTAAAGGAGCGGATGTCCCATCCTACCATCTATATTACGTACTGTGCTGTAAAGGACCGGATGTCCCATCCTACCATCTATAATACGTACTGGGCTGTAAAGGACCTGATGTCCCACCCTACCATCTATATTACGAACTGGGCTGTAAAGGACCGGATGTTCCATCCTACCATCTACATAACGTACTGGGCTGTAAAGGACCGGATGTCCCACCCTACCATCTATATTACGTACTGGGCTGTAAAGGACCGGATGTCCCACCCTACCATCTATATTACGTACTGGGCTTTAAAGGACCGGATGTCCAAAACTACCATCTATATTACGTACTGGGCTGTAAAGGACCGGAAGTCCCATCCTGCCATCTATATTACGTACTGGGCTGTAAAGGACCGGATGTCAAATCTCACCATCTATATTACGTACTGGGCTGTAAACGACCGGATGTACCACCCTTCCATCTATATTACTTACTGGGCTGTGAAGGACCGGATGTCACATCCTACCATCTATATTGTGTACTGATCTGTACAGGACCGGATGTCCCACCCTACCATCTATATTACATACTGGGCTGTAAAGGACCGGATGTCCCATCCTACCATCTATATTATTTACTGGGCTGTAAAGGACCGAACGTCCCATCCTACCATCTATATTACGTACTGGGCTGTGAAGGACAGGATGTCCAATCTCATCATCTATATTACGTACTGGGCTGTAAAGGACCGGATGTCCCATCCTACCATCTATATTACGTACTGGGCTGTAAAGGACCGGATGTCCCATCCTACCATCTATTTTACGTACTGGCTTGTAAAATACCGAATGTCCCATCCTACCATCTATATTACGTACTGTGCTGTAAAGGACCGGATGTCCCATCCTACCATCTATATTACGTACTGTGCTGTAAAGGACCGGATGTCCCATCCTACCATCTATATTACGTACTATGCTGTAAAGGAGCGGATGTCCCATCCTACCATCTATATTACGTACTGTGCTGTAAAGGACCGGATGTCCCATCCTACCATCTATAATACGTACTGGGCAGTAAAGGACCGTTAGTCCCATCCTACCATCTATATTACATACTGGGCTGTAAAGGACCGGACGTCCCATCCTACCATCTATATTACGTACTGGGCTGTGAAGGACAGGATGCCCAATCTCATCATCTATATTACGTAATGGGCTGTAAAGGACCGAATGTACCATCCTACCTTTTGTATTACGTACTGTGCTGTAAAGGACCGGATGTCCCATACTACCATCTATATTACGTACTGGGCTGTAAAGGACCGGATGTCCCATCCTACCATCTATTTTACGTACTGGCTTGTAAAGGACCGGATGTCCCATCCTACCATCTATATTACATACTGGGCTGTAAAGGACCTGATGTCCCACCCTACCATCTATATTACGAACTGGGCTGTAAAGGACCGGATGTTCCACCCTACCATCTATATAACGTACTGGGCTGTAAAGGACCGGATGTCCCACCTACCATCTATATTACGTACTGGGCTGTAAAGGACCGGATGTCCCACCCTACCATCTATATTACGTACTGGGCTTTAAAGGACCGGATGTCCCAAACTACCATCTATATTACGTACTGGGCTGTAAAGGACCGGAAGTCCCATCCTGCCATCTATATTACGTACTGGGCTGTAAAGGACCGGATGTCAAATCTCACCATCTATATTACGTACTGGGCTGTAAACGACCGGATGTACCACCCTTCCATCTATATTACTTACTGGGCTGTGAAGGACCGGATGTCACATCCTACCATCTATATTGTGTACTGATCTGTACAGGACCGGATGTCCCACCCTACCATCTATATTACATACTGGGCTGTAAAGGACCGGATGTCCCATCCTACCATCTATATTATTTACTGGGCTGTAAAGGACCGGACGTCCCATCCTACCATCTATATTACGTACTGGGCTGTGAAGGACAGGATGTCCAATCTCATCATCTATATTACGTAATGGGCTGTAAAGGACCGGATGTACCATCCTACCTTCTATATTACGTACTGGGCTGTAAAGGACCGGATGTCCCATCATACCATCTATATTACGTACTGGGCTGTAAAGGACCGGATGTCCCATCCTACCATCTATTTTACGTACTGGCTTGTAAAGGACCGAATGTCCCATCCTACCATCTATATTACGTACTGTGCTGTAAAGGACCGGATGTCCCATCCTACCATCTATATTACGTACTGTGCTGTAAAGGACCGGATGTCCCATCCTACCATCTATATTACGTACTATGCTGTAAAGGACCGGATGTCCCATCCTACCATCTATATTACGTACTGTGCTGTAAAGGACCGGATGTCCCATCCTACCATCTATAATACGTACTGGGCTGTAAAGGACCGTTAGTCCCATCCTACCATCTATATTACATACTGGGCTGTAAAGGACCGGACGTCCCATCCTACCATCTATATTACGTACTGGGCTGTGAAGGACAGGATGCCCAATCTCATCATCTATATTACGTACTGGGCTGTAAAGGACCGAATGTACCATCCTACCTTCTATATTACGTACTGGGCTGTAAAGGACCGGATGTCCCATCCTACCATCTATATTACGTACTGGGCTGTAAAGGACCGGATGTCCCATCCTACCCTCTATTTTACGTACTGGCTTGTAAAGGACCGGATGTCCCATCCTACCATCTATATTACGTACTGTGCTGTAAAGTACCGGATGTCCCATCCTACCATCTATATTACGTAATGTGCGTTAAAGGACCGGATGTCCCATCCTACCATCTATATTACGTACTGTGCTGTAATGGACCGGATGTCCCATCCTACCATCTATATTACCTACTGGGCTGTGAAGGACAGGATGTCCAATCTCACCATCTATATTACGTACTGGGCTGTAAAGGACCGGATGTACCACCCTACTATCTATATTACTTACTGGGCTTTGAAGGACCGGATGTCACATCCTACCATCTATATTACGTACTGGGCTGTAAAGGACCGGATGTCCCATCCTACCATCTATATTACGTACTGGGCTGTAAAGGACCGGATGTCCCATCCTACCATCTATATTACGTACTGGGCTGTAAAGGACCGGATGCCCCATCCTACCATTTATATAACGAACTGGGCTGTAAAGGACCGGATGTCCCACCCTACCATCTATATTACGTACTGGGCTGTAAAGGACCGGATGCCCCATCCTACCATTTATATAACGAACTGGGCTGTAAAGGACAGGATGTCCCACCCTACAATCTATATTACGTACTGGGCTGTAAAGGACCGGATGTCCCACCCTACCATCTATATTACGTACTGGGCTGTAAAGGACCGGATGTCCCACCCTACCATCTATATTACGTATTGGGCTGTAAAGGACCGGATGTCCCACCCTACCATCTATATCACGTACTGGGCTGTAAAGACCGGATGTCCCACCCTACCATCTATATTACGAACTGGGCTGTAAATGACCGGATGTCCCACCCTACCATCTATATTACGTACTGGGCTGTTAAGGACCGGATGTCCCACCCTACCATCTATAATACGTACTGGGCTGTAAAGGTCCGGATGTCCCACTCTACCATCTATATTACGTACTTGGCTGTAAAGGACGGGATGTCCCATCCTACCATCTATATTACGTACTGGGCTGTGAAGGACCGGAAGTCCCATCCAACCTTCTATATTACGTACTGGGCTGTGAAGGACCGGAAGTCCCATCTAACCATCTATATTACCTACTGGGCTGTGAAGGACAGAATGTCCAATCTCACCATCTATATTACGTACTGGGCTGTAAAAGACCAGATGTACCACGCTACCATCTATATTACTTACTGGGCTGTAAAGGACCGGATGTACCACCCAACCATCTATATTACGTACTGGGCTGTAAAGGACCGGATGTCCCATCTTACCATCTATTTTACGTACTGGCTTGTAAAGGACCGGATGTCCCATCCTACCATCTATATTACGTACTGTGCTGTAAAGTACCGGATGTCCCATCCTACCATCTATATTACGTACTGTGCGGTAAAGGACCGGATGTCCCATCCTACCATCTATATTACGTACTGTGCTGTAAAGGACCGGATGTCCCATCCTAACCATCTATATATCCTACTGGGCTGTGAAGGACAGGATGTCCAATCTCACCATCTGTATTACGTACTGGGCTGTAAAGTACCGGATGTCCCACCCTACCATCTATATTACGTACTGGGCTGTAAAGGACCGGATGTCCCACCCTACCATCTATATCACGTATTGGGCTGTAAAGGACCGGATGTCCCACCCTACCATCTATATCACGTACTGGGCTGTAAAGGACCGGATGTCCCACCCTACCATCTATATTACGAACTGGGCTGTAAAGGACCGGATGTCCCACCCTACCATCTATATTACGTACTGGGCTGTTAAGGACCGGATGTCCCACCCTACCATCTATAATACGTACTGGGCTGTAAAGGTCCGGATGTCCCACTCTACCATCTATATTACGTACTTGGCTGTAAAGGACGGGATGTCCCATCCTACCATCTATATTACGTACTGGGCTGTGAAGGACCGGAAGTCCCATCCAACCTTCTATATTACGTACTGGGCTGTGAAGGACCGGAAGTCCCATCTAACCATCTATATTACCTACTGGGCTGTGAAGGACAGGATGTCCAATCTCACCATCTATATTACGTACTGGGCTGTAAAGGACCAGATGTACCACGCTACCATCTATATTACTTACTGGGCTGTAAAGGACCGGATGTACCACCCTACCATCTATATTACGTACTGGGCTGTAAAGGACCGGATGTCCCATCCTACCATCTATATTACGTACTGGGCTGTAAAGGACCGGATGTCCCATCCTACCATCTATATAACGTACTGGGCTGTAAAGGACCGGATGTCCCATCCTACAATCTATATTACGTACTGGATTGTAAAGGACCGGATGTCCCATCCTACCATCTATATTACGTACTGGGCTGTAAAGGACCGGATGTCCCACCATACCATCTATATTACGTACTGGGCTGTAAAGGACCGGAAGTCCCATCCTACCATCTATATGACGTACTGGGCTGTAAAGGACCGGAAGTCCCATCCTACCATCTATATGACGTACTGGGCTGTAAAGGACCGGAAGTCCCATCCTACCATCTATATTACCTACTGGGCTGTGAAGGACAGGATGTCCAATCTCACCATCTATATTACATAGTGGGCTGAAAAGGACCGGATGTACCACCCTACCATCTTTATTAATTACTGGGCTGTGAAGGACCGGATGTCACATCCTACCATCTATATTGCGTACTGAGCTGTAAAGGACCGGATGTCCCACCCTGCCATCTATATTACGTACTGGGCTGTAAAGGACCGGATGTCCCATCCTACCATCTATATTACGTACTGGACTGTAAAGGACCGGATGTCCCATCCTACCATTCATATTACGTACTGGGCTGTAAAGGACCGGATGTCCAATCCTACCATCTATATTACGTACTGGACTGTAAAGGACCGGATGTCCATCCTACCATCTATATTACGTACTGGGCTGTAAACGACCGGATGTCCCATCCCATCCTACCATCTATATTACGTACTGGGCTGTAAACGACCGGATGTCCCATCCTACCATCTATATTACGTACTGGGTTGTAAAGGACCGTATGTCCCATCCTTCCATCTATATTACGTACTGGGCTGTAAAGGACCGGATGTCCCACCATACCATCTATATTACGTACTGGGCTGTAAAGGACCGGAAGTCCCATCCTACCATCTATATTACCTACTGATGCTGTGAAGGACAAGATGTCCAATCTCACCATCTATATTACATAGTTGGCTGAAAAGGACCGGATGTACCACCCTACCATCTATATTACTTACTGGGCTGTGAAGGACCGGATGTCACATCCTACCATCTATATTGCGTACTGAGCTGTAAAGGACCGGATGTCCCACCCTACCATCTATATTACGTTCTGGGCTGTAAAGGACCGGATGTCCCATTCTTCCATCTATATTACTTACTGGGCTGTAAAGGACCGGATGTCCCATCCAACCATCTATATTACCTACTGGGCTGTAAAGGACCGGATGTCCCATCCTACCATCTATTTGACGTACTGGGCTGTAAAGGACCGGATGTCCCATCCTACCATTTATATTGCGTACTGGGCTGTAAAGGACCGGATATCCCATTCCTACCATCTATATTACTTACTGGACTGTAAAGCTCCGGATGTCCCATCCTATCATCAAGTGCAGAACAAGTCTTTCTTCGTGTATTACATAACACGCTGCAAAGTTAAGATTTTTTCAACATTGCAAAAGACATCCAGTATACTAAACTCGTCTTTAATAAGTACAAAAAGTAGTGTTCAAACAAACAGTTTAACTTTAAACAGCATTCGCAAAATAGTCTGCTTATCATAAATGGTAGGGACAAATGTCTACATACCTACCCGTCTGAGTTGTTGGGTTTGGCCAAATAAGATATATTTAAGTGTGAACATATTGTACAGCTGCGTGTTTTTTTTGTTTTTTTACCTCGATAAAAATGGCTATTCCTTGTATGTTTAAAGGAATAGCAACACTGGAAGACAACGAAGATGTAAGAAATAAAGTTTAAGGAATGATGTTGCCAGTCCCGGAATATTTTCAAATACCAATAGAGGAAGGCTAGAACCTGGTTAAACTCCAAACGGCCCTTTTTGCCACTGACCGTTCCAAGGCGGTAGCTCTATTGTCAACCCTTGTGTATTTGTGATGTCTTATCTTGCCTTTTATTCATCTTTATATGGAGCTGTTTTTTGTTTCGTTGTGGTTTTATGGTTGACTCTAATCCTTAAATGCTTCTTTTCCTGATCGATTTTTACTACTTTAGAGTTCAAATACCAATAGAGGAAATGTCTAGCGTAGAGTAGACTTTATAGTTCAGCCGTATGCTGAACGCACTAATTTTATATATTATTTATATATTATGTTAAAAGTACCACGTATGACATACTTGTAGAGTTGGACAAATATATTGAACACAAGTTAAACCTGGTTTAAACCCCCCCCCCAACCCCAGAGGCCTTTTTTGCCATTGACCGTTCCAAGGCGGTAGGTCTATAGTCAACCCTTTTATGTTTGTGGTATCATATCTTGCCTTTGTTTCTGTGCGTGTTTGTGGTTGACTGTGGTCCTTGAATGCTACATTTCTTGTACGATGTGTGAGCGGACCGGAAAAGCTTTTTCTTTTCAGAATGGCCACCAATATACATGGGCTGATGATATGTGATTTACAGTATACATTAATATATTTTTTATTTACCACATAGGCATGGATATTTCCACATTGTTATACTTAAATAAGCATCATTGTATTCGATTATATGTTGCAATGTCATAAAACTAAACACTAATCCACCTAAGTAAATATTCTTCGTCTTAAATTTCGCTGTTTGCCAGCAATCATCCAGTATGGCTAACTAAAGTATAAAAAATGTTTGATTGTAAAAGTATAATCATGAACATGTGTTTATTTACCATCTATTACAGATATGTGGGGAAAACTACTGCTTCTGCCAATTTTAAAGAAAGACGAAATAATAACATACAATGTTTTATTTAGAGTGTGAGTGTATTTATTGCAAGTAAACTGTTTGCAACAGACTTATAGCAACATAATATTCGGTTAATGGTTTACATGCAAAGCTTATTACTCTTCGTTTTAATTTTAAAGATGAAAATTGTCCTAAATCAACAAATCCGCTGTTGATATGTTTTTAATAATTAAATATCATTATAAATACGATGTTTACTATGTTATTGATGTATGCTTAGTGAAAATATGTTTTTAAACATAAAAATCGAAAAGGCGAACAGGCATTGCTAAAAAATCGAAAAAAATCAAAGGGGGAAAACTCTTCCTCGTATAACCGGAAGTGACGTCATTGGGAACAATAAAAGCCATTAGTACATAGGGAAAGCACGCAAAAACAGTATAGTGTGTAAGAAAATATCGGAATTTTATCGAAATTCTGACAGTAAGTCACCGGCAACACCGCATATCTTGGTACATATATACTCCTCAACTTTTATAATCGGTAACCAATTTTCTTTTGAAAATAACACAAATACTAAAAGCTGGAAATCACCGAAAACACATACCAATATTTTTTATTAAGTTTATTAACAATGTTATCTGAAATCATATTTTTCCAGATTACATTGTTAATAAACTTAATAAAATATTGGATTATAAAAGTTGAGTAGTGTACACTAAGCGCGAAATGCAGCATATTCCGAATGCATGGACATGGTCTAATACTTGTACATTAATACGAGCGTCAGATAATAAGGACTTTACTTTTGCCGAAAAGTAGACACTTTTGCCGAAAAGTAGACATTGAAAAAATATATTTAGTACATGTTTATTTTTCACATAATTGATGAAAAAAACAACAAAAATAAAAACAACATAATAATCTAATTTCTATAGTACCAGGGAGTATATATATGCCATAAGTCCCCGCCACCTGGTGACCAAAACACTCGAGGAGTGGCACGTATTAGATTTGGATTTGCAGTATGACCCGCTCTCCACGTGCCCCAACTAACAATATACCACACACCGACTAATCAACTATTGCGGTGCCCTATTGAAGTATAGCCTAATTTGGGTACATACGTCGGTAGATGACAAAAGCACGCACCATTTAGGGAAACATAGTTTTATGACACATTTCCTGTTTATTGCAATTCCGTGAGCGGTGCAATACCGCCGCGGCGAGCCGCGTACTGCACAAGACGGATATGTGATACGGATATATGATGCGTGGGAAACTAGTTTATCGCGCACAAAGAGATAAACATACTATGATCTAAATAATATAGTCAAATGTATTATGAGCATGATAATATGTATTATGCACATGTAGAGATCGAAACAACAGACCCAACAGATCAAATTTACCATAATATAAAAAGTATATATTGTAAGACACTTATTTCACTTATCGCATGAGCTGAGAGCCGTTATTGTTTTGCCATAAAACATTACTGAACTAATATTATAGTTAGTAACATTATCAATTTTCTGCCTTGTATTTTGTCTTTTTTTTTAAATCCAGAGACCGATATATGTAGACGGACGGCGATATATAAATAGATATAGATCTATAACACTATTGGCAGAAGAGGGTATATAGTTAAAAAATAAATAAACCTACAAAATATATATTGAAACAAAGACACATGTAGTGTTTCCTTCACCGGATTTATTTAAATTTATATGCTGAACCTTTTTTAGCAATCTTTTGAAAAAAGCGGCTACATTATATTAGCTCTTGACTGATTCACGTAAGGACGCATGCTTCTAATTCAACAGCTAAACAATCTCGGTGTATATAAAGTCTAAGACTATTTACCTTTCTACAATTTAGCATAAGTATACCTGATAAAGTGCTAAGAAAATAGAACAAAAACTTTTATGTTTACCTCATTTATTAATTTACTCCTCAACGCCGGTTGAGTCGGCGAATAAAACTTGCTCGGAGACGGCGGGGTTAGGCACTTCTCTTTTTTTGTAATATTGTTGGTACTGCTGTTTTTTTAATCGGCATGGCCGTTTGTTCTCCAAATTCAACGAAAAAGAAACCAAAGGATGGACTTCCCACGAATCCAACTCAAAATGTTACTACAAACTCGCGCGTCTTTCGAAGGTTCCCACTTTTTTGAGGAGACGGGCGATTTTCGTCGGCAACGGTCCACCCACACTTCAAATCTTAATCATTAACCTGATTTATAACACGAAATAAACTGATATTATTATACTGTCCTTTTGTATGTACACGTTTGCACCCAGCAACAGTACACGGCATTTTAACACGTACCATAAAACGTAATCCTACATAGACAATGCAGACTTAATGCCGAGCCGCTAATCGCTTTGTACCAATGACGTCACAGGTCTCGTGACACTTACCTGTCTTCAAAAAGGGCGAAACTCGGAGCGTGGGCGCTATGATGTATAATTGGCTACTGTGACAAAACGGGACAACCAATAAGTGTAATATTTGAACATATTGTATATTATATACATATATTTCAGAATGTATGCTTTAAAGACACGCTATATTTCACCTTTAAAGTCAATAAAAGGACACAATACAGTTTTGAAAATCAGACTTTAAAACCTTGATTTACTAATTCAGTGTCATTTTGACTTTAAATATGCTTGAATATAAATCTGTACTTAAATAAAATATATAATACAAGTTAGATTGCTTCGTTATGCTACCATATATTTAAATATATAAAGCATATTCGTGACATCTTATTGGACTGGGCTGAATGCCTGTAAACAATTCATATGATATAATCCTCGCTGAAATGAACTATTATGTTAAATCGAGTCAAACGCGTTTCCCCGATATTAACATTTTGTAAAGTTAACCTAACATATGTATTTGCTTTTCTCTGTTTTGTCTTTGCTTGTCCAATTTAGAGATAAAAAGTGTTTCGTTTTTTACAAAACGTTTAAAAATCTATCAGTAAATGTTTATTACGGTAATTAAATCAAGATTTACTCCTTCAGATTTGTTAACCAACTGCATTACGTTCATGAAGGAACGGGAATAACTTTTGAGATGAACTAGTCCCGATGACATTGACCTGTATTTCAACAAAAAAATCACACTTCTTGAAATGTGTCCATGTAAGTCCATTTTAAAATGTGGCCTCTATTTTTGACGTTGTGATGACATTGACAGACAGTTTAAAGGTTATAATAACGTTTTGATAATTGTGTAACAAAACTATGGTAATTATAAAGTTACTATCTTCAGAATTAAAAAACGTTCGTCATCTTGACCTACCTTTTGGCATTATATTCAAATTTAGTTCACGTTCATTATGTTCGCTGGTTATAACTATCTGCGAAAAGCACGAACGTCTAACTCGTTGTCTTTCTTTTTTAATAATGTACATTTCCAGAACTCAGCTCAATTAATGAAAGCATTAACTGAAGAGGATGTGTATTTCAAAACACAGGTTAGTCGTTATGTGATATACATATATTGGCGTGCTTTAGAGTGGAGTGCGTGATCCAATGGTAGAGCGTCGGACTCCAGGTCGAGAGGTCGTGGGTTCGATCCTCTCCGTAACCATGTTATTTATCATTGAGCAAGACAATAAATCCACATTGCTTACTACTGGTTCTACCCAGGAAGCCATCGAACGAAATTAATATCAGTTGCAAGAACACACAACACATTTGATTATTTAATCACTGCGTCTTGTTAGCTGTTGTATATAACTTGTAAGTGTTGTAAGTGTTTTATATAACTTGTGTTGTATATAACTTGTAAGTTTTGTATATATAACTTTTAAGTTTGTATATAACTTGTAAGTGTTGTATATAACTTGTAAGTGTTGTATATAACTTGTAAGTGTTGTTAGTGTTGTATATACCTTGTGTTGTATATAACTTGTAAGTTGTGTATATATAACTTTTAAGTTTTGTATATAACTTGTAAGTGTTGTATATAATTTGCAAGTGTCGCATATAACGTGTAAGTGTTGTATATAACGTGTAAGTGTTGTATATAACTTGTAAGTGTTGTATATAACTTGTAAGTGTCGCATATAACGTGTAAGTGTTGTATATAACGTGTAAGTGTTGTATATATCGTGTAAGTGTTGTATATAACGTGTAAGTGTTGTATATTATCTTGTAAGTGTTGTATATATCTTGTAAGTGTTGTATATATCTTGTAAGTGTTGTATATAACTTGTAAGTGTTGTATATAACTTGTAAGTGTTGTATATAACGTGTAATTGTTGTATATAACTTGTAAGTGTTGTATATATATTGTAAGTGTTGTATATATCTTGTAAGTGTTGTATATATCTTGTAAGTGTTGTATATAACTTGTAAGTGTTGTATATAACTTTTCAGTGTTGTATATAACTTGTCAGTGTTGTATATACCTTGTAAGTGTGGTATATAACTTGTAAGTGTTGTATATAACTTGTAAGTGTTGTATATAACTTGTAAGCGTTGTATGTAACTTGTAAGTGTTGTATATATCTTGTAAGTGTTGTATATAACGTGAAAGTGTTGTATATAACTTGTAAGTGTTGTATATAACTTGTAAGTGTTGTATATAACGTGTAAGTGTTGTATATTATCTTGTATGTGTTGTATATATCTTGTAAGTGTTGTATATATCTTCTAAGTGTTGTATATAACTTGTAAGTGTTGTATTTAACGTGTAAGTGTTGTATATAACGTGTAAGTGTTGTATATAACGTGTAAGTGTTGTATATAACTTGTAAGTGTTGTATATAAATTGAAAGTGTTGTATATAACGTGTAAGTGTTGTATATTATCTTGTAAGTGTTGTATATAACTTGTAAGTTTTGTATATAACTTGTAAGTGTCGCATATAACTTGTAAGTGTTGTATATAACTTGTAAGTGTTGTATATACCTTGTGTTGTATATAACTTGTAAGTTGTGTATATATAACTTTTAAGTTTTGTATATAACTTGTAAGTGTTGTATATAATTTGTAAGTGTCGCATATAACGTGTAAGTGTTGTATATAACTTGTAAGTGTCGCATATAACGTGTAAGTGTTGTATATAACGTGTAAGTGTTGTATATATCCTGTAAGTGTTGTATATAACGTGTAAGTGTTGTATATTATCTTGTAAGTGTTGTATATATCTTGTAAGTGTTGTATATATCTTGTAAGTGTTGTATATAACTTGTAAGTGTTGTATATAACTTGTAAGTGTTGTATATATATTGTAAGTGTTGTATATATCTTGTAAGTGTTGTATATATCTTGTAAGTGTTGTATATAACTTGTAAGTGTTGTATATAACTTGTAAGTGTTGTATATAACGTGTAAGTGTTGTATATAACTTGTAAGTGTTGTATATAACTTGTAAGTGTTTTATATAACTTGTAAGTGCTGTATATAACGTGTAAGTGTTGTATATAACTTGTAAGTGTTGTAAATAACGTGTAAGTGTTGTATATAACTTGTAAGCGTTGTATATAACGTGTAAGTGTTGTATATAACGTGTAATTGTTGTATATAACTTGTAATCGTTGTATATAACTTGTAAGTGTTGTATATAACTTGTAAGAGTTGTATATATATTGTAAGTGTTGTATATATCTTGTAAGTGTTGTATATAACTTGCAAGTGTTGTATATATCTTGTAAGTGTTGTATATAACTTGTAAATGTTGTATATAACTTGTAAGTGTTGTATATAACTTGTAAGTGTTGTACATATCTTGTAAGTGTTGTATATAACGTGTAAGTGTTGTATATTATCTTGTAAGTGTTGTATATATCTTGTTAGTGTTGTATATAACTCGTAAGTGTTGTATAGAACTTGTAAGTGTTGTATATAACGTGTAAGTGTTGTATATATCTTGTTAGTGTTGTATATAACTCGTAAGTGTTGTATAGAACTTGTAAGTGTTGTATATAACGTGTAAGTGTTGTATATAACGTGTAAGTGTTGCACATAACTTGTCAGTGTTGTATATAACTTGTAAGTGTTGCATATAACTTGTAAGTGTTGCATATAACTTGTAAGTGTTGCATATAACTTGTCAGTGTTGTATATAACTTGTAAGTGTTGTATATAACTTGTCAGTGTTGTATATAACTTGTAAGAGTTGTATATAACTTGTCAGTGTTTTATATAACTTGTAAGTGTTGTATATAACTTGTAAGTGTTGTATATAACTTGTAAATGTTGTATATAACGTGTTAGTGTTGTATATAACTTGTAAGTGTTGTATATAACTTGTAAGTGTTGTATTTAAATTGTAAGTGTTGTATATAACGTGTTAGTGTTGTATATAACGTGTAAGTGTTGTATATAACTTGTAAGTGTTGTATATAACTTGTAAGTGTTGTATATAACGTGTAAGTGTTGTATATTATCTTGTAAGTGTTGTATATAACTTGTAAGTTTTGCATATAACTTGTAAGTGTCGCATATAACGTGTAAGTGTTGTATATAACTTGTAAGTGTTGTATATAACGTGTAAGTGGTGTATATTATCTTGTAAGTGTTGTATATAACGTGTAAGTGTTGTATATAACTTGTCAGTGTTGTATAGAACTTGTAAGTGTTGTATATAACTTGTCAGTGTTTTATATAACTTGTAAGTGTTGTATATAACTTGTAAGTGTTGTATTTAACTTGTTAATGTTGTATATAACGTGTTAGTGTTGTATATAACTTGTAAGTGTTGTATATAACTTGTAAGTGTTGTATATAACTTGTAAGTGTTGTATTTAACTTGTAAGTGTTGTATATAACGTGTAAGTGTTGTATATAACGTGTAAGTGTTGTATATAACGTGTTAGTGTTGTATATAACGTGTAAGTGTTGTATATAACTTGTAAGTGTTGTATATAACTTGTAAGTGTTGTATATAACGTGTAAGTGTTGTATATTATCTTGTAAGTGTTGTATATAACTTGTAAGTGTTGGATATAACGTGTAAGTGTCGCATATAACTTGTAAGTGTTGTATATACCTTGTAAGTGTTGTATATAACGTGTAAGTGTTGTATATTATCTTGTAAGTGTTGTTTAAAACGTGTAAGTGCTGTATATAACTTGTAAGTGTTGTATATAACTTGTAAGTGTTGTATATAACTTGTAAGTGTTGTCTATATCTTGTAAGTGTTGTATATATCTTGTAAGTGTTGTTTATAACGTGTAAGTGTTGTATATAACTTGTAAGTGTTGTATATAACTTGTAAGTGTTGTATATATCTTGTAAGTGTTGTATATATCTTGTAAGTGTTGTATATATCTTGTAAGTGTTGTATATAACGTGTAAGTGTTGTATATTATCTTGTACGTGTTGTATATATCTTGTAAGTGTTGTATATATCTTGTAAGTGTTGTATATATCTTGTAAATGTTGTATATATCTTGTAAGTGTTGTATATATCTTGTAAGTGTTGTATATAACGTGTAAGTGTTGTATATAACTTGTAAGTGTTGTATATAACGTGTAAGTGTTGTATACAACTTGTAAGTGTTGTATATAACTTGTAAGTGTTGTATATAACGTGTAAGTGATATATATAACGTGTAAGTGTTGTTTATAACTTGTAAGTGTTGTATATAACGTGTAAGTGTTGTATATAACTTGTAAGTGTTGTATATAACGTGTAAGTGTTGTATATAACGTGTAAGTGTTGTATGTAACTTGTAAGTTTTGTATATAACTTGTAAGTGTTGTATATAACGTGTAAGTGTTGTATATATCTTGTAAGTGTTGTATATATCTTGTAAGTGTTGTATATATCTTGTAAGTGTTGTATATATCTTGTAAGTGTTGTATATAACGTGTAAGTGTTGTATATAACTTGTAAGTGTTGTATATAACTTGTAAGTGTTGTATGTAACTTGTAAGTGTTGTATATATCTTGTAAGTGTTGTATATATCTTGTAAGTGTTGTATATATCTTGTAAGTGTTGTATATAACTTGTAAGTGTTGTATATATCTTGTAAGTGTTGTATATATCTTGTAAGTGTTGTATATATCTTGTAAGTGTTGTATATAACGTGTAAGTGTTGTATATAACTTGTAAGTGTTGTATATATCTTGTAAGTGTTGTATATAACTTGTAAGTGTTGTATATAACTTGTAAGTGTTGTATATATCTTGTAAGTGTTATATATATCTTGTAAGTGTTGTATATAACGTGTAAGTGTTGTATATAACTTGTAAGTGTTGTATATAACTTGTAAGTGTTGTATATAACGTGTAAGTGTTGTATGTAACTTGTAAGTTTTGTATATAACTTGTAAGTGTTGTATATAACGTGTGTAAGTGTTGTATATATCTTGTAAGTGTTGTATATATCTTGTAAGTGTTGTATATAACGTGTAAGTGTTGTATATAACGTGTAAGTGTTGTATATAACTTGTAAGTGTTGTATATAACGTGTAAGTGTTGTATATATCTTGTAAGTGTTGTATATATCTTGTAAGTGTTGTATATATCTTGTAAGTGTTGTATATATCTTGTAAGTGTTGTATATAACGTGAAAGTGTTGTATATAACTTGTAAGTGTTGTATATAACTTGTAAGTGTTGTATATAACTTGTAAGTGTTGTATATATCTTGTAAGTGTTATATATATCTTGTAAGTGTTGTATATAACGTGTAAGTGTTGTATATAACGTGTAAGTGTTGTATATAACTTGTAAGTGTTGTATATATCTTGTAAGTGTTGTATATATCTTGTAAGTGTTGTATATAACGTGTAAGTGTTGTATATAACTTGTTAGTGTTGTATATAACTTGTAAGTGTTGTATATAACTTGTAAGTGTTGTATATATCTTGTAAGTGTTATATATATCTTGTAAGTGTTGTATATAACGTGTAAGTGTTGTATATAACTTGTAAGTGTTGTATATAACTTGTAAGTGTTGTATATAACGTGTAAGTGTTGTATATAACGTGTAAGTGTTGTATATAACTTGTAACTTGTAAGTGTTGTATATAACTTGTAACTTGTGAGTGTTGTATATAACTTGTATTTTTGCAAATAATTATTAATACTTATTTAACTTGTTCTACGTTTAGCAACTTTTGTGTATATCTCATTTTTGATTATAATGCATCAAATACTAGGTATTAGACTAACACATATTTACTTAATGTGCAGCTTGAGATGCCGTGTGTACGTTTAGTTCCCGAAAACGCTTTCCCTCGGGTTAAAATCTATGATTATGTGTATATACATATGTTTAGTTTAAATTACACATGATTGATTGATAGTGTTTTTTTTAAGTATAACTTTGTTTTAATCGTTTTATCATGTCATGTCATGTCAATTTCATGTTATGTCATGTCATGTCAGATCACGAGACGCCACGCCACGCCACGCCACGCCATGTCACACCACACCACACCACACCACACCACACCACACCACATCATACCACACCACACCATACCATACCATACCACGCCATATCACGCCACGCCACGCCAGCCACGCCACGCCACGCCACGCCACGCCATACCATACCATACCACATCATATCATATTAACAATATCATAACGTTGATAGTCTTCATACCAGTAGCATATGTATCAAATTATCTCCCTTGCCGAAATATGTGGTCTTTTATTTTGTTTGAATTTGATTTTACAGATCTACACCGACGAAACACATTTTCTAAACGGTGGAAATACAAAGAACCATCTAAACAATACGATGAAGGATTTTATATTACTTTGTTTTGGCAAACCATCGAACTTAGATGCTGTCATAAGCGTTGACGTTTCATAAAAAGACGACGAGGAGATGGAAGTGGAATAAACATTTAATATATTCGACTCTGGTTTTATCTGACAAATATCCGGTTTTTAAATATTACCGGTTTTTAGCATGGTGAACTTGTTCACCAAGCTATAGTTACCGTGTTTTTTCACGAATCCTAACTACAGTCTCACTGATGAATCGACGCATTGCCTGAAAAAGAAGACCCATATTTTAACAGATGTTTCTTCTTTTCTAGTACGGATACAAATAAGGTAATGTCATTCAGAAATTGCAAATAATTTCCTCGATACATTGTTTAAGTTATATATTATTTATATAGCTATTTCATCTATTGTTTCATCGTTTAGCTGTGCGTTCTATACATAGATCAATCATCATCATCACATGATCATCACGTGATCTTGCGTAAAATATATTCATACGCTGTAGTGTTCTCCTAGGATAGTGATTGAGATTTGTAACCAGTTAATTTTATAATTTATTTCTCTTGTTGCAACACCATCAAACGTATATCTTCCATCTTTCTTGGATTTATATATTTAGGAAATATACATGGCCTTTATAGTCTTCATATAATATTTAATAGGTTTGGTCAGTTTGAAAAAAAGTTGTTGCTGCCTATTCTCCGGAATAAGATTTCAGCTTATTTTGAAGTACGCTGTGTAATATTCTGAAGTCTTTACATCGCTTGCTATGAAGTTAAAATAACTGTTTCGGTCGTAAAATAATCCTGAATACGTGTGCCGATCGTGTCGGCGATCAACAAGATCTGACTGGGTATAGACCGGGTCAATTCGGACACTGCGGTTTTAGAATAAATGCCTTATAGATCATCATAATTTGTAAAGGATTATTAGCTCAGTCGGGAGAGCGGCAGTCCCATAAAATTATGGATTATAAAGCGAGCGGAATGGGTTCGAATCTGAGCAGTACACAACTTTTTTTATTCTTATTATATTTTTTTTTGTTTAATTCATGCCCAATGGTCTTAAAAGGGGTACATCAGATTTTTTTCTAGAAACAGCTTAAATTATAAAATTGTTCACGATAGAAAACACTATCAATCAACACGTGAAGCTAGAACCATTTTGTTAATGCCTAAAGTTTCAGAACACCATATAGCTAGGGTGGACTCGCACGTAATATGCTAAAATTAACCCTGGTGCGTCACCTAGGATAGCACGTATTACTGTGCAGAATGAATTTCTTTGCAAATAAAATATTTTATAGGCTCATTATTTGTCATGTAGAATAAAATATTAATATTTGTCAATTTTAAATCGGACACCTATAGACCCCCATAAAAGGCCTGATCTACCCGCTTTTAGACTTAAGTCGGAAAACAAATTGTGTGTGTGTGTGTGTGTGTGTGTGTGTGTGTGTGTGTGTGTGTGTGTGTGTGTGTGTGTGTGTGGAGAGTGGGGGGATTTTTTAAAAGATTTTTACGACTTTTATCTAAGCGTCAATTTGGTAGAGGTAGAGGTAGACCTCATCTGTTTTGAAACAAACTCGTAGAACCACAGTCCTGCCGCGCGTTAGTGAGTAGCTGTCAAACATTATTCAATGTGCAAACGCGTAACAAGCGGGACTCGAACGTATGACTGTAGCATTGAGAGATATACATTACACAACAAGAGTAGATCTAAACACAAATATGTTACTTTTTATTACAATTTTCAAATTACATGCAAAACTGATTGAATTATATTCTGTTAAGGCCAAAACACAACAAAGCAACACAAAAATGAAGCGGTAAAAGTTGTTGTGTCGAGGGTAAAAACGACGATTCGGTTGGGTGACAGGAAACAAAATACTTTTTGTTTAGGCCTAAGGTAGTAAACGAAATTTACCGTGACTTTGGTGATTATTGTCAACAAACGATTTGCCGACTTAAAAAAAAGTCAACGTAAAAATTACAATTAGTGATATGAATCGTGAAATTCTCAGTAGCGTTCACATACATGGTTGATAAATATAACAACGAAATAATTGTGTATGAACATCATGTTCACTCCGAGTTGTGAGATTAAATCACAACGGTATCCCGAGAACAGTGGTACTCCGAGTTGTGAGAATGAACTACAACGGTATCTCGAGACCAGTGGTATTCCGAGTTGTGGGAATAAATAACAACGGTATCCCGAGACCAGGGATACTCAGAGTTGTGAGATTAAAATCAAATGAGCACAAAGATTTATAAGTTATGTTTTGTATATGTGTAGTCTGTATGTCTCTACTACAAGTTGTATTTAAAACATATTTTATTTTAGTTGAAGGTCACACTTTTTGGAACACGGATGCTTCAGGGAGAATTTGTCATTTTACAGTGACATTCCATGTTTAAATTTGTATATTATAAATCTTTGTGCAGCGGGGGATATGGCTGTCTTTCAGCTACACTCTGACTACTGACTACACTCGTGTTCATTTGATTTTAATCATATTTGCATAGTAGGTCGATATCAATGCAAGGTTGTTTCCTATTTTAATTCAGCTATGTTGGTCAAAGGGTCTATGAATTACCTCCCCTTGAATTGGCAAAATTAGCTGTCTTGACCTTTTTGACGCTATACTCATTTCTAGTGACTCAAACTTTGATAGGTGATGACTGGTGATGTTTTTTGATACACTTTAATACCTGTGAAGATGATGAAGCATTTCGAAGATTAATTTTCATTATAACCAATCATTCCTTTAGTTCCCTTCTTTATTCCTGTATATACTTTACCGTATCTAGTTTTAATCGCCTTAGTTTCAGATACATTAAGCAATGCATTGGTGTATTATTACATGCAATGATGTATTGTTATTAAGAAGAGTTGACACATTTTCAGTCCATCCATGTCATGCGTGATTGGAAAGAAACCTTCCATTACATGGATGCACAAATCATAGTTCACCATGCTCTCAGTACCTTCGGTACTTTGATTAAATAGTACACCTTCCCCCACACGAAGTTAGTATGGCTGATGGGGTCATTGTCGTATCGGGTACTGCAGAAAGGTACCCGGGTACATTTAATGTATACAGAAACGTACCCGAAAATCTTTTAAGTCCAGAACGGCCCCCAAATATACAGAAACGTACCCGGACAAACAAGATCTCATTGGCGGAATTGAAACAATTTAGAACTTGATAAAACAACTACTTAAACAATATTGTTTATCATTAACTATTGCGTTAATGTTCTTAAAAACATATTTAGGCTGCCATAGTAATAAAATACAGAACGTATTGTCGTAAAACCGGAAGTTGTAAATCATCAAACCCCGCGCAAAAAAGTAAACAAATATGCAGCTCGTCATTCAAGAGTTGGTCAAATAGACCAACTGCATTCCTTTAAGGCGGAGGCAACTGCGAGCGGCTTTTAAAGGGACACACGGCAATCTTTATTTTTTAAAAACTCACGACGTCCCGCTAGTTTTTCTGCATACTTGCATTTGTTCAATCATTAATATCAATTATAAGAATAGTATTAAGCAATTTGTTTTTGCATATTATTATTTTTTGATATTATTGCACCAAAAAATATATTAAAAGTTATAGTATAATAAGACGAGATAGTGAATACTTAAAAATTTTTTTATTTAAATGTAACCGGGGAGAAAGTAAAAATGATATTGAATATATAAATCAAGACGCTCATTTCAAACAATTCAAAATTGCCGTGTGGGCCTTTCTGGATTTCAATGATTTTCGGGTTCGTTTCTGTATAAATAAATGTACCCCGGGTGCCTTTCTGTAGTACCCGGTACGACAATGACCCCCATCAGCGTTAGTATGAAATGAAAACGTCGTTAAACGGATGTTCCAACAACTTGGAATTCCAGTATGTGTTACACAATAATTATTGCGACAGTATAGTTTTCATGAAAATGCGACTTGCTTCAAATTTAAAGGAGTTCAAATGGTCTAAAACATTCGCAACATCTCGTTTACTTCTTCGAAGCACGAACCCGAAAAATGACGGGATTGGCCAAATTTAACACACTCAGCCACGTGACGGATTTTCCAATGTACAGTGTCGTGTAATACAAACGTAAAGTATGATTTTCAATAATGTATTGAATCCTGTTAGGGTCATCTCGATCTCGCGTTTTCAATCTCGCAATTTTCAATGTAAAACAGGACGAGAATTGCGAAATTATCTCGCGAAATTGAAAACGCGAGATCGCGATGGCCATAACAGGATTCTGTAGGAACACGTGTTTTTGAATGCAAGGCCATCTGGCGGATAACCTACATTTTTTCTTATAAATCGAGGCTTCAAGTCGTACATGCATGCTGATCTATGCTAGACGAACGTATTGGATGCTGAAAACAACTATAATGCAAATAAACAGGTTGAGAAACTCTACGAAAATCTCATTTATGTATGAGTTGTGGGCGATTTTTTTTCAAGCGATATTTTGCAAGGTGTTTTCTCATCAAGGAGAAACACGATGTGACGTCACACGCACCTTCGCTTGACGGCGACTATGATTCAGTCAACCCAAATTAAACAAGATTTCCGAAGGAAGAGTTAATATTATATTGTTTCAATATATTTATTATGTATACTTGTATATAGCAACAACTATTTCAAAAGGGTTTTAGTGATTCACGATGTCAGTGAATTATTATTAATGATAAGATGAAATAAAGAGACATGTTTAAACACCACTGGATTGTTATTCTGTTGGAATATAGTATATAGAACTCTTGTTATCATTATATCTTCTGTATTTGATGTAGAATTGAATGTTGTTTAACGGCTCATCAACACAGTATAAGTTATTTAGAGCCGACCCAGGTAGAGGGGAAGGATATATAGGAATCCGGGAACCGTGCCCTACTCTTATTATCGAATATATTCTTATGGTTCAACGTGCTCGGAGGATAGAAAGATTGTAGAGTTCAGGGTCTAGAACTTTATGCAAGAACGTTAACACGTGTCTCCACGTCATGACGTCTTGTTATTAAAAACCGTTTATTTCACTGATCGCATTTGTTAAGTTGTTTTACTATGAAATTAATCAGTGTCTGACTCAGTCAACGTTGAAAGTTTTAACAACATAACGTCATCCAAAATGGCCACATCGCTGACCGTTGTGACGTCATGACGTCATCCAATTTGGAAAGCCCTTGTTTGATCAGGATCAGATCAAAATCTATCCATTCATAACAAGTGTCAAGCTACAGATTATCTGAGTTTTTATTCATAACAGGTGTCAAGCTCCAGATTATCTTAGTGCATATTTTAAAAATGTCTATGTCCATTTTCAAAAATATATTTTGGAGTCTTAAGCCTATTAATTGTCTCAATAATGTTTGGTGAATTCTGGCACTGTACTTACAAAAAGATTTAATGTATTTCGGAATCGACTAAATCATGAAACTGCACATGGCTGCGGCATTTTAACCTACTTCGTCCAGCTAGGTTCTGTTCTGTTTCTTATTGTTTTTTTATCAAAATTATGGCCTCGTTTACCCGTGTGTTTATTTTAAATGTAGTCAATTTCAGTTATTTTTTTCACCTATAAATTCATATTTTTATTTTTTAGTAAATACTACAGTAAAGTTTCTTTTCAATGTTTGGGACATAGCTAGTGAAGTTAAATCAACGGGTAGTGCCTCTTGTTGAGTTCTTTGTCCCTGCAGCAGAAGGCGTTTTCTAGGTTACGCCGTCAACAAAATGTACATAGAAATTGCGTTGTTACTTAATTGTTGCTCTACCATTCTCACCGGTCTTACATGTCTGTTGACAATTTCATCAAAGTCTTTAATATATTTATTATTTCCCTTATTTTCTCATTCCTTGACTGTTGGAGGCAATGTTTTGGGGGGGGGGGGGGGGGGTGGGGGGGGGGGGGGAAACTTGCCCACAAGTAACTGGCTTCTAATTTAATATGCAAAGTAGGTCCCACTTGTGACTTCCTACAATTGCAACAGATTTAAGCCGTTGTAACAGATGGTCCGTTATTTGGCCTTTGACTTTATGTTGTTAACACTCTAGCACCTTCATTATATATCCGATCTTTACCAAACTTGGTCAGTGTCTTCATATCCATGAGAGCTCGGACAAGTTCGATACACCAGTTATTGCCCTTGCTTTAATAAAAAATCTAATAGTTTACCGTGTGAACGCACTAGCATCTTTTCTTGTGCATCCGATATTTACCAAACTTGGTCAGTATTTATATTAATGAACGGTCAGACAAGTTCGAAAACCGTCCATACTGGATAATGAACGCCAGAGTTATTGTCCTTGATTTAATGGAAAATCCTATATTTTGCTTAATGACCACTAGTAGTCCCTTCATTTTGTATCCGATGTTTACCAAACTTGGTCAGAGTCTTTATATTAATGGAAGCTTGGACAAGTTTGAAAACAACCCATACCGAATAATAAACGCAAAAGTAATTGCCCTTGATTTAATGGAAATCATATATTTTGCATTGTGAACACTAGCCCCTTCATTTTGCATCCGATCCTTACCGAACTTGGCCAGAGTCTTTATTTGAATGAAGGCTCAGACAAGTTTGAAAACAACCCATATCGGGGAATAAAATTCAGAGTTGTTGCCCTTGATTTAATGGAAAATCCTATAGTTTGCACTGTGAACTCTTAATATAGCCCCCTCATTGTGAATCCGGTCTTTACCAAACTTGGTCACAGTCTTTATATTAACGAAAGCGTGTACCATACTGTAAACTAGATATATCGTATAATAATCACGATAGTTATTGCCCTTGATTTAATGGCAATGTCCTATATTTGCCTCGTGAACGCATTATTCATTCGATCTTTACTAAATTTAGTCAATATTAAAATTAATAAAAGCTTGGACAAGTTCAAAACCAGTTGCGTCAGACTAGACACATCAGAGTTATAGCCCTTGATATTTTAAAAAAATGTTTTCCAGCAGGCCTTATACTATGCAAGCCAGTAGAGTGATACAGGCCCTCTTGAGCATCTTGTTCCCGGAAGACTACTTAATACACGCCACTCTGTAAATGACATACGTTTAGACACGGAGGTCGTATTGAGAGACAGTTTGGCCATAAAACACAAATCTGTCTATCCATCAGCAATTTCATAAAATAATATTCTAGTCTAGATTTGAATGACAATTGATCACAATATATTTGGAATGGATCGGCCCTCTAAGATGTTTGTAGACCGCCCGAGATCGCCAAGTCGGCTAAAACTATGTCAAATGTATGGACATTTTAAATGTCCGGCAATCGTGCAAATATCCTATCAAACCTTGAATTCTCAGTACTTTCAGTACTTTGATTGGCAATAACAGGTGTGTTTTACACGGGCGTACATGGTTATGTACGATGATTCAGGTGTGAACAGTGGTATGCTCCTGAATAGAGGGCCGTGCATTGTAATGCACGGTGATACTGTGAATCCGGCGTGAACAGTGATATTTAACCGAATATAGATGCGTGCATGGTAATGCACGGTGATCAGGTGTGAACAGTGGGTTGTACCCGAATACAGTTTCGTGCACGGTGAATCCGGTGTGAACAGTAGTATTCTCCCGCATATACGTGCGTACACGTGCGTAACATGTACCATATTGGTACTAATTCAAACGACTAGTATCATAACATAAAACGTGAAAATGGTTCATCAGGCCATGGAAAGCAGGTCCTAAATGTTTGTAAACTAAGACGTGTGTAGTGTTATTTAAAATGAGCTTAAACTCCTACACCGGTTCACATGCGTATGTAGTATGGTTACATCTGTGTGAAATGAATCATTGTGTAGTAGGCGAATGGCAACATAGGTGTTGTTTTAATTAGTATTAAACACGTTATATATGTGTTGTTGCATGAGTGGGTGTTTCTCTTTCAACACTTAGCTGTGTACCCTTAAAGCGTGCAGTAGAAAGTCTTATTCTGGTACGAATGTCTGTGTTATTCTGGTATCAGTGACTGTGTTTTTCTGGTATCAGTGTCTGCGTTATTCTGGTATCAATGGCTGTGTCATTCTGGTATCAATGGCTGTGTTATTCTGGTATCAATGGCTGTGCTATTCTGGTATCAATGGCTGTGTTAATCTGGTACCAATGTCTGTGTTATTCTGGTATCAATGTCTGTGTTATTCTTTAGCTATACCAATAGTAAATGATGGAAAAGGGATGTTAAGCCAAAAAGTCGGCCCGACTGCACATGTGTACATGTTCAATGGTAAAAAAATGCTGTAATACCAGTCTGTACTACTGTTCAGTTTATATAGATTTTAGTTTTTACCAATATGTTACCAATATGTTACCAATATGTTACCAATATGTTACCAATATGTGTTACCAATATGTTACTGATATGTTACCGATATGTTACCAATATGTTACTAATATGTTACATATATGTTACATATATGTTACCAATATGTTACCGACATGTTACCAATATATTACCAATATGTTACCAATATGTTACTGTCATGTTACCAAAATGTTACCGATATGTTACCAACATTATACCAACATGTTACCAATATGTTACCAATATGTTACCAATATGTTACCAATATGTTACCAATATGTGTTACCAATATGTTACTGATATGTTACCGATATGTTACCAATATGTTACTAATGTGTTACTGATATGTTACAGATATGTTACTGATATGTTACCAATATTATACCAATATTAATCCAATATGTTACCAATATGTTACCAATATGTTACCCAGGCCTTTTTCTGCCCGTTTTGGGAAAAATACCCTGGACAAATTGGGAAAATTTACGCCGTAAATTTTGCCCAATTGGGAAAAAATTTAATCGCTTTACGCCTCAAATTGGGAATTTTCATAAGTTAGTTGTACATAAATATCAGGTTGTTTTAATTGCCTGGTTTCAATACATGATACATGATTTAAATATTGTTATTTTTATAGTATTTCCTTGTAAACATTTGTATATTTGACCTGACTTTGTAAAAAAAAAAATAAAAAAAAATAAAAAAAAATTGGGGAATTTTATTTCAGAATTGGGAAAAAACAACTATATTTGGCATTGGGAACGGGTCCGATAGTCGGACCCGTGAGAATAGTAGAAAAAGGCCTGTTACCAATGTATGTAATGCAACATACTAACATCAGTATGCAAGAAAAAGGTGCGCGGCATATTCATATTTACAATACACCAGAAGCTGTGTGTATTATTACATTCACACAAAGCAGGTTATTTTTTAACTTGATATACATAATCATCCCTGTTTGTAGTGTATATGGATAACAGCAATACCATTTATGAAGATAAACTTTAACGTCATGTTTCGTGTTTATTCGTAAACTAGCTATCCCGCCAACAACAGCCACATTTTACAACATAGGTACACAGTTGATGACAATGTATATATACTGAACCAAAGTTCTAACGCACCACCTTTTTTCCGAATATTTTTTTATTCGTTTAATTTTTGTTTCTTTTTTATACTGACACAGCAATTAGATTTTTTTTTTTAAATTACAATCGTTATTGACAAGATATTTGTTTTGATTTATTGAGTGTTATTATTGAGATATTAAAGGTATTGTCTACTGGTGCGTTAGCTGTTTGGTTCAGTATATATAATTTACCGATTTTTAGAATCCAAACTCTATAGACACAATATAAACCGCTTTAATCAGGCGGTCCAAACACCAAAAAGAGTTACCAAATCATAATTCATTTTACGCATATTCAGTCACGGGTTAAAAACCGTTGAATTAACCTATACTTTTAATTGGCATATATACATTATTATATGACCTAAACACCTGGATAGAGTTTGGATAAACGGTTTTGTAGTGTAAGTTTGCCATTAATGGGCGGGTTAGTTTCTTTAAAGATACTATAGCTTTATATAGGGCATGTGGACGTTTACCTAAAGCAAATTGGAGGGGTTTTCGCTTGGTTTACTACCAAATTCAATATTATTTATTTCGTTTGAACGGAGTATTTTCTCTCATTGGGTAAGCAAAGTTATATAAACGCGTCGTCTGCTTGTAATGGTCAGTTCACGTGATGTGTCACGTGGTGTTTGACCTCTGGTCATTCAAGTTCTGGACGAAGGCGGGTTAACACGTCTAAGCGTTAGTTAAATTTGAGCGTTTTTTGATAATGGCGGGCATTGACAACAAATTAGATGATTTTTTTCTAAGTTAGCGAATCAGAAAGATTATTTATATTGTATCGGCATTTCATAAATAATAGTATGGTGTCGTGAAATCAGCCAGCGTTCAGTGTTGGTATGTGAATGTGGCGAGACAAACGTGCTTACATGATAACGCACGTGGAACACAATAAGTAAAAGATAAGTATTGTTATAGGAACGTATTTATCTTTTGATACACGCGTGTTTATTTACTGTTGCTCGAAAATATAACATGTAAGCTATTGTGAATTGTTTAATAATTAGAACATTTAGTTGGACAATTCGGACATTCAATTGTCTATGGTTTTAACGACCTTTTCTTAAATGTTGCTATGTACAATACTTTCAGTATTGCCGTCAGAAATTATACATCTCTCTGCACGTGGTTGTATGATTGAGATTGTGTATGTGTTATATAAATCACTTTGATTACACAGATGCGGTTGTTTGTTTTGAATATATTGTGTGCTGTTATTTGCCGCGTTTTAAAAATGAACTTCTATTCATTAGGCTATTATATACAACATAAAGTTTCAAATGAAGGTTTACAGACACGTTTATGTCAAATTCATCAAAATGAGTCCTCATACAAGTTCAGTGTTGTCAAGGGACCTGGATGCATTTTGTATTTCACGTATTTTGTGTTTTACATTGTGTTGCGAGTGGTTTTGTGTTACACATTGTAATAGAATTATGTATATAATAATATACTATACAGGTTCCAGGTGGTTGCTCTTACAAGTATCAACCTGACAATAGTATAACGAAGTAATGCGGAACAAAGAGAACGAGTGATATATATTCTATGTTGTGAAAATTATTGTGCTTTCATAATTGTAACAGTGTACTGTGTATTTGATGGTTTGATAATAGTACATTTGGTCATTTCAGAAATCTGTGATATGATGAATCGGAGTTCTGGGGTTGTTGGCAACGTATAGTGTGTGGAAAAGAAGTAGAACTGGGTTGCTGAAAGATAAGTATTACACCGATTGTGATTATACACAGTATATCTTTTTTGACATGTTGGTATATATCGGTAGTATGCTTCATGCCTAGAGAGTTCCGTCCTGCACGGTTATACATCTTGCATGGGACATTTATTGGACTCATTTAGGACGATTGCTGACTTTGTCATATAAGTCTGACTGGGAGTTTTTTGTAACTTCTTTTGTGGTTTCGTTGTCCGGCAAACAACGGTATTAGATTTGGCATGTGGAATCGTTTATGTTATATTACATGAAGGGCGTTTTTCAAAAATGCAATAGCTGATATTGGTTTTTACTTTATTGTATTTTTATTGACTAGTAATTTCCATGCTACACAGGTTGTACATCTTGTATGAGACAAACTGTATGAAGATTGCCGAGTTGTATTGGGGAAGGTCGCATAATAGATTGTCCATTTGGGTAATGTTGCCTAATGGTGAACACGGGAAGTTGGTTATAAACTTCGAATGCTATACTATAAACTCGCGTCAAATGATTTACACAAACTGAATTAAGAAAGCACAGTTTTAGATCAAGAGCGGGTTTTCAAGCAGTTTGCTATGGCTTGTGTGACCGTTTGTTGGCCGTTGGTTTTAAACACGGTATTGGAAGTCCGAGAATGCTAAGGACAACGATCCGATGCTATCGTTATTGCTAGACAGATAATACAATGTGTCCGTCTTGGCTGACAAGCCATACTAATATGTTGTTTGTATTTGAAGTACGAACATTTGAACTAAGTTGAATATAAATAGAAACGGATTAAAACCATGATTATAAGTGCCATATAGATAACATGTTCAACCGAAATTAATGTGCATATATTATAGAACATTGTTATAGGTGTGGCTGATTTAATAATTGCTAGACAGATGATATAAGGGGTCTGTTTCGGCTGAAAAGCCATGCAGATAACAATGTGGTGTATGTATTTGAAGATGAAAGAAAACGCTTAAAATTGTTATAAGCATGGATGTTTTTATAATTGTTAGACAGACGATATAAGCTCTTGTTACGACGAACAAGGGAAATATGGGGCCAACTCTTTTTCATGGTGTTTTGTGGTGCAATCCTTTGTGCATTGGAGAAGCATTGGTACAGTTCACAAAGAAAGAAACAATTTGCACTTTTTAAGTGATACTGTTTTTGAATACTTGCAGTACAAGGTAACTTCAGTAAACGTTGAAGGCCGACGGGCCAGCATAATACATGTTATTACATGTGTTACTATATATAATAACAAAAACGGCCATTTTTTCGTGTAATACAGGCATTATCTATGCGGTCATATTACACAAGCGCGTGCATCCAACGACAACTGTGTCGGTTGAAAATGGCAGCCAGAATTCTCGCTACCATGTAAAGATTACCACAGTGTATGCAGGAGATCGTCATAAGAAGATACAGAGATGTGGATGGACATTAATGACATTGTGGAATAATGAAAAACAAGAACGATTCAGTAAATATGATATCCAACCTGAAGAACTAAATAAGCATTTAGAACTTCTTTCTTTTAACCTTTACGAAAACAGATGGATCAGGGCCAAACAAGAGTCTGTCATGCGATAATTTTGAGTAGGAAGGAGTCAGATTCATGTGAATATACTACAGTAATTCGAAGATAGTGCTGACCCGTTTACCAACGAAAAGACGACCATACTGTACTATACGTACCTAAATATTTTTGGTGAAGGTGTGACAGATTTAACATATTAAATTATACAGGTACTGTACAACTGCGTCGTTATTTTTGAATTTGATCGAACTGTCTTCAAAAAATCTATTATCAGGCCCGTAACTAGTTACGCTGAGGCAGACCTTTTTTTATCACAGAAATCACACAAACGTTCAAAATAATAATCTGAGTGTGGGTGGGGTGGAGTTTGCTTGTCACGGGACATCCCCAGAAAGGGATTTGCCTCGGTTAAATTTCAGGCCTGGCTACGGACTGATTATAGTTTTATATGAATTGCCGTTCTGGTCTCGATAATCAAATACATTCCAATAAAAGTCATCCAGGAAACAATAAATGTAACGTTATGTGAAATAATAAATATTCTCCTACCTTTTTATCCTTAAATTATTTTTGTGAATCCAAATCCCATTCTTGAAATATTAATCCTTTTACAAGCTCAAACGTAAACAGAAAAACTGACAAAGTAAAGGCCGTGGAATAAAAACGTCACTTTGGAAATCAACGTCACCATTATGACGTTGTTCTTACAAGATGACGTTTCAGTGTAATTTTAACTGAGGGGCTGAATTGGTGGCTTGGGAACAAGGTACCGAATTGCCTATTTCAAATGGCACATCCTATGATTGAGGTATATTAACGTCATACGTTTATTTTATTTTTGTAAATCAATGACAGAAATTAATATAGATAAAGAGTCACTTTTAAGCAAAATATACACAAGTAGATAAATGTTTTAGTTTTTCTATCTATCCAAAATAATATTGTTTTGGTTACACATGAAATAAACAGGTCATTAACTGGGGTAGGTGTTTCTCTTTGTGATATTGGCCCTTGATAGTCATATGAGGCCCTCGAGCTAAACTCGAGGGCCTCATATGGCTACCTCGGGCCAATATCACAAAGGGGCACACCTACCCCAGTTATTAACCTCTAATTAATTTATGGCCGACGGGCCGTCATAATACGTGTTATGGCCGACGGGCCGTCATAATACGTTGTATGGCCGACGGGCCGTCATAATACGTGTTATGGCCGACGGGCCGTCATAATACGTTGTATGGGCGACGGGCCGTCATAATACGTTGTATGGCCGACGGGCCGTCATAATACGTTGTATGGACGACGGGCCGCCATAATACGTTGTATGGACGACGGGCCGTCATAATACGTTGTATGGACGACGGGCCGTCATAATACGTTGTATGGCCGACGGGCCGCCATAATACGTTGTATGGGCGACGGGCCGCCATAAAACGTTGTATGGCCGACGGGCCATTTTATGGACGACGGGCCGTCATAATACGTTGTTTGGCCGACGGGCCGTCATAATACGTTGTGTGGGCAACGGGCCGTCATAATACGTTGTATGGACGACGGGCCGTCATAATACGTTGTATGGCCGACGGGCCGTCAAAATACGTTGTATGGACGACGGGCCGTCATAATACGTTTTATTACATGTGTTACTATATATAGTAACAAAAACGGCCTGTTTTTCATGTAATACAGGCACTGTCTCTGCGGTCATATTAGATAAGCTCGTGAAACGGCGGGCCAAAAATCCATATGAAGGGCCAAAAAAACCATATGGCGGGCCGAAAATCCATATTAAATCTAGACTGCGTTACATACATTTAGCATTAAATTGTAGATATATTTTTAATAATCGACCACGAACCAGTCGTATCGTGCATCGGCACGTGCATCCAACGACAACAGCGACGGTTGAAAATGGCAGCCAGAAAGCTCGCTACCCTCTGAGTACACGCATGAGATCGTTAGTAGCCGAACAAAGATCAGGACGGACATTAAATAATGAAATTGTGAAAAACAAGAACGAGTCGGTCTAAATTAATCTATAATATGACGTGAAAATAAATGTGTGACTGGCTCGGAGATGTTGAAAATTTTGCCGATAGTGTGATAGATTTAACCTATTAAATTATTCAGTACATGTACATTTATATCAACTCGTTGTTTTTGATCGACATGTCTTCAACAACCTATTATAATATATATTGTTTAGGGACCAGTTTCCGTCCAAGCCCAATTGCCCTCGTTCTCATTTAAAAACTGTTTTTACAATGCAAATTGCTAGCGCGATGTTACTTATCGACAGACGTTTAGCACAGACGATTGGAAACAGAAACAACCAAAAAGCGGTACAAAAACGAAAGTGGCCCCCGACCAGTATACTGCCGTTCGGGACTCAATTAAATTTTTAATAAAAGACATGCAGGAAACAATACATCACTGTACTGTACTATAATGTACTGTACAGTACAGTATGTGAAATAAAAAATAATATCCTACCTTTTTATCCTTAAATTATATTTGCGAAACCAAATGCCATTTGAAATTTCCTTTCTTCTACAACAAGCTCAAACGTAAACACAAAAACTGACAAAGTCAATGACGTGGAATAAAACGTCACTGGCAAACACGACGTCACCATTATGATGATGTTGTTACAAAGATTACGTCAGAAACGTTTCTGTGTAATTTAATTAAGTGGGGGTGAATTGGTGTTTTGGAAACAAGGTACCGAATTAGCACATCCTATTATATTAACGTTTATATTATTCTTGTAAATCAATCAATAAAAATGGATCTAGATAAAAGGTATTTAAAATGACAGCGCAATTTAGATAATAATCTATCCAAAATAATAGTGTTCTGGTTGCACATGCAATAAACAGGTCATTAACTGGGGTAGGTGTGCCTCTTTGTGACATTGGCCCTCGACAGCAAAGTAGATAAAAGGTATTTAAAATGACAGCGCAATTTAGATATAATAATCTATCCAAAATAATAGTGTTCTGGTTACACATGTAATAAACAGGTCATTAACTGGGGTAGGTGTGCCTCTTTGTGACATTGGCCCTCGACAGCCATATGAGGCCCTCGAGCTAAAGCTCTCGGGCCTCATATGGCTATCTCGGGCCAATATCAAAAAGAGGTTAATAACCTCTATGTATGGCCGACGGGCCGTCAAAATACGTTGTATGGACGACGGGCCGTCATAATACGTTGTATGGACGACGGGCCGTTATAATACGTTGTATGGCCGACGGGCCATCATAATACGTTGTATGGCCGACGGACCGTCATAATACGTGTTATGGCCGACGGGCCGCCATAATACGTTGTATGGACGACGGGCCGTCATAATACGTCGTATGGCCGACGGGCCGTCATAATACGTTGTATGGACGACGGGTCGTCATAATACGTTGTATGGCCGACGGACCGTCATAATACGTGTTATGGCCGACGGGCCGTCATAATACGTTGTATGGCCGTCATAATACGTCGTATGGCCGACGGGCCGTCATAATACGTTGTATGGACGACGGGTCGTCATAACATGTTGTATGGCCGACGGGCCGTCATTATACGTTGTATGGCCGACGGGCCGCCATAATACGTTGTATGGACGACGGGCCGTCATAATACGTTGTATGGCCGACGGGCCGTCATTATACGTGTTATGGCCGACGGGCAGTCATAATACGTTGTATGGCCGACGGGCCGTCATAGTACGTGTTATGGCCGACGGGCCGTCATAATACGTTGCATGGACGACGGGCCGTCATAATACGTTGTATGGCCGACGGGCCGTCATAATACGTTGTATGGCCGACGGGCCTTCATTATACGTTGTGTGGCCGACGGGCCGTCATAATAAGTTGTATGGCCGACGGGCCGCCCCATCATAATACGTTGTATGGCGGACGGGCCGCCATAATACGTTGGCTAGTGGATACAGACACAACGCTATCATTGGGACAGGTTTTATTTTTATTTATTTATTTTTGTTTGTTTTTTGACCCGTTGTTTGGGTGAATTTGGCGTACGAATTACGTCAGTATACATCAAAGGCCGACGGGCCGTCATAATACGTTGGCTAGTGCATACAGATACAACGTTCTGACTGGGCTTTTGTTTGTATAGTTGTTTTACCAGTTGTTTGGAAAAAAAATGCAGCACGAATTACTTCAGTATACGTCAGAAGGCCGAAGGGCCGTCATAATACTTGTTATGGCCGACTGGTCGTCATAATTGTTGGATAGTCGATACAGACGCAACACTCTAATTGGGGTTTGTTTTTATGTTTTTTTTACCAAAGGAGCTCTGTATATGTTTAATGGCCGGCGTTTTATGGTCGACGGGCCATCACAATACGTGTGAAATGTCTGGAGGCTGGACATTGTGGTCAAATATATAGTTGATGGATACGTTTGGTGTTTTACAACTTTATTATACATTCTAATAAATGACGGGTTTTCGCGTTATATGTTGAAGATTTGCAAAAATATTTCTTTGTTAGTTTTATCATTTTGTTATTAAGTTTAATGCAGAAATACAGTAATTATTCAATGGGTGGCGGTTCGTCAAAGTACATTTTTTGGTTTTCAAAATTAAATTTTATTTCTATGAGGGATAATTATACGAACTAATGCGTTCATATTATATACAGTATGTAACAGAGGTGTTTTTTTTTGTTTTGTCTTTTTACATGTGATTAAGGTAATAGTTATGCATAACATTAATTAGGGACTGCAGTAAGACGGAATTTACGAGATTTCGTTTCATTTCATAACCCTGTATAATAAACAGGTCCTGCATTAATCTAATAGGAAAGTAAAACAAAAATGTTTTCAACAGAATAATCCATTTTACCTTATTTAATAAAACATACAGGGTAAATTCACTTTAATGAAGCGGTATCAGAGCGAGGAAGATTCATTTTTAATTTAACATATGTTTTTCAGACACTCGCAGGCGAAATCAGACACTCGCAGGCGAAATCCATGAGTTATCAGAGGCAATGGCGGACAAAGTCGACCTACTTCCCAGTTGGATTCAAAAGCTAAGATCAATATTCATCAAGCTGGAAACAATGAGCTTATCGTTAACGATTGGGAGGTGGGACAGTTTGCCCGCTAGGGCTTTTCATGTTGCAATCTATTTAGCTTCATTAATTCAGAATGTAAGTTTCAATGAGTTGCGTTACTTTTGCGCTTGATAGTAAAAGTTCGGTTCATAATATTGGACTTTTTTGCAACAGACAATCATTAAGAGATGTATTAGAAAGGAGAAACTATAAACTTTGAAAACATGTTACTAAATAGGAACCGATTTCAACTGATATTATTGAAAACATTTACGGTTAGTTATATAAGAAAGGTATTCAACTTAATGAAACAAGTTGTTATCCTTTAAGAGATGTGATAATATCGTTGATACACATTTCATATGAGTGAATTTATTGGAAAAAGCAAAACGGACACTGTTCAAGTGTAATAATAGCAAAAACTGATACAGAATTGTGTCTTGTAAACAATGTAATGTTTAACGTAGAACTATTAGGTATTTCATGATGACAATTCATCATTTTGCAATTTGATTGCACCGGAAGGATATACAATGGGATTGTAGAATAACTGATTTATCATATAATATTTATGTTTGAATGCATTAAAACCACACGTTCCATTGTATCTAGTATGGGTTGCACAATCTTCGGTTGGGCATGCGACGATGGAAGCAATATATCGGTTTGCCAGATAGAATTTTTAATGGTCACGAACGTTGGAGAATTGAAACTACATTTTAAGGATCCGTTAGAAACGGCCGTTTCGGTTGGTTGGTGTTATATTTTCATTATAGCAAAATATTTCGATTTAGCGTCATTTTCCCGTTCTTTGGATTCATCGGTCGTTGCAGACACTTGTCTAAGTTACTATGTAACAAAGATAAATTGAGTACAATTTTAGAGTTTCGTTTTTTATAAGTTTGCTTAGGTGCAGTGAGAGAAATATAATTTATTTCGTTTGAACATAAGACTCTCTCATTTGGTAAGCAGTTATATAAACGCGTCTTCTGCTTGTATTTTCATACATGCGCAGATGTAATGGTCAGTTCACGTGATGTGTCACGTGGTGTTTGAAAGTTCTGGACGACGGCGGGTTAACACGTATAAGCGTTTAGTTAAATTTTATGATTTTAGAACAAGCAAGGTTTTACGCAAGCGTAAAAAAGCTGCCGAGAAATAAATAAACATGACTGTTGACCTGTGAAGTGGTAGAAATGCAAGCAGTTGTTTTTGTTGTGCTTTGAAATGTGTTGTGTGAAGTTTGATTGCAGTGCTATCAGTAGTTTTGAAGTCATCTCCAGATAAAACTTAAGAATGAGGACGGCAGACAAAATGTTGTCAAAATAGGTGACTGTTGAGCCTTAGGAATATGTCAGGTTTAAAGAAATGAAATAAAACAAGATAAAATATAAATTTATTGAGAAACAACAAAGAATGCAAAACTGAAATAAAATACTAAAAATAAACAAGAAGTCTGCGCATTCGCAGCAGCACTTAGAAATATTATACAAAAAAAACACGAAGTGTATATTTTGATCGAAAAGATGGAATACCAGAGACACAATTATGTCAAAGTAGAATTGTTTGTCTTTCTTAATATTTAACTGTAAATTGCAACAGAGTTATGAAACTTGATTTGGTGTGTGGTGTTATGATGTAGAATAAGTAAGCAAAGTTTGGAAGCTGTAGCTGTAAGAGCATGAAAAAAATTGATCTTAATGCAGAAGTTAACCAAAATTGTAAGTTGAACAAGAGGTGAATGACGTTGAAGCTGTGATAGGTTTTTGATAGCTAGATCAGCATTCCTGTGAAATTTCATGAACATTCGTTACATAGTTTCAGAGGAGAAGTTGCTACAAGTTATCATTATAAAACTATGTAAACAAAGATGGCCGCTGGCAGCCATGTTGAACGTGAAATCAAAAAATGTTTGACATGTATCAACATCATGTCATAGTGATCATTTTAGAAAAAGTACCATATCAATATCAGTTACAGTTTTCAAGAAGTAGTTGCTACAAACTTGTTTTTTGAAAATGTATTTTTAGCTGTGGTGGTCATCTTGAATTTATGGCCAACCTGAACTTTTGCTAGGATCAAGAACACATCAAGAGGAACATTTGTGTGAAGTTTCATGAAAATCCGTCGAGTAGTTTAAGAGAAGTAGTCGCTACAAGTTTTCTTTATATAACCCTATGTAAACAAAGATGGAGGCTGGCAGCCATGTTTAATGTCGCATCAAAATAATTTGCGACAAGGAATAACATCAAGCCATACTTTATTATGACAAATGATTACACGAATAAAGAAACACTGTAATAAATGGTAAATGGATAAAAATGAATGAATAAATGGTGTTTTACAACATGTAAAAAAAGCATGCGAAATGATTAATTACATGGATGAAAAGGCATGAGAAATGATTTACATGCATGCAAAAGCGCTATAATGAATGATGAACATACATGAATAAAAAAGCATGATAACAATTATTAATTACATGTATGAAAAAGCAGTAGAACAAAATGATAAAGTCGACATAAAAAGATTGAATTGGGTTTTAAGGTGCACCACTACGGAAAGGTTATATGGCGCCTAAGAAGGATGAACATGCCAGACTCATCCTCCATGTACATTGAGATAAAATTTGGAAAATGGGCCTAGAACCTTCTCACCCTGAACTGCAGAGTTGCTGCAAATTGTATCGTAGAAACTCCATGTACGGTGGAGCCACGTTTATTGTTTTTCTGTGACTGCTCTTTTGATGTGAGCAAGATGGCACCTGAAACAATGCAGGGATCATGATGAAGAGTTTTAATGAACATGAACAAAAAATGATAAAATAAACATGAATTTGGGGGGGATTCTACCCCTGTGTTTATCTGTCCAAAGGGATCTGTAGTGGCCCTATTGTTTGCCGCGTGAGCAAATGGGGTCCCTGGGAACCACATGGGGCTATACAAAAAGAAAAAAGAAACCATGATAAATGATTATAAATTATATGGATGAAAAAGCACTATGACAAATGATGACATGAATAAAAAAGCATGAGAAATAATTAATTTCGTGGATATAAAATGGACTATAGCAAGTTTCATTGAATTTTATTGGGTTTTAAGGGTCACCAACACATAGAAAGGTTATATGGTGCCAAACAGGCATGAACATGCTAGGCTCATCTTCCATGTACATTGAGATAAAATATGGGAAATGGGTCTAAAACCTTTTCAGCCTGAACTGCAGAGTTGCTGCAAATTCTATTGTAGAAACTCCATTTACGCTGGAGCGACGTTTGTTGCTTTTCTGGCACTGCTCTTTTGATGCGAGTAAGATAGCACCTGAAACAATGCAGGGATCATGATGAAGACCTTTAATGAACATGAACAAAAAATGATAAAATGAACATGATTTGGGAGGGATTTTACCCCTGTGCCTACCCCTTTGCCTCATGACGAAATGGGGATCCCGGGAACCACATGGGGCCATAAGTGATAAACAACATGGATATAAAACTATTATGAATAATGATCTATAGCAAGTGATAAACTTTATGGATATGAAACTATTATGAAAAATGATGTATAACAAGTGATATAAAACTATTGAGAAATGATTAATTACATGGTTGACAAAGTAAAAAAGTGATAAACTATAAATGACATGGATAAAAAACTGTCTTAACAAACAAAATTAAATGAAATACTAAAAGTACATGAATAAACAAGAGGCCCAAGAGGGCTTGTGGACGCTCTACTGGCTAATATGGCTGTTATAACATCAATGAAGCGAGTGACTATAGTGTTAAAAGAGGAAAAATATGGCATTTTTAACTAGATGAAGAGCTGTAACCCCGCTGTTACTGATCCAATCTGGCTGGTTTTCGACTTTGGGCAGTACAGATAATAAAAAGCAAGAAGAAAATAAGAATGAAAAAACAAAGTAGGAATTAAAAAATGTAAAAAAATAATAAAAGCAAAAAAATAAATTTGCTAAAGTTTGGTAAAGACCAGATGAAGAATTAAGGTGCTATCGCCTTAACAAGGTAAAATATAGGACTTTTAATGAAATGAAGGGCCATAACTCCGTTTTTAGTGGTACGATTTGGCTGATTTGTGAAGTTGTTTCAGCTGTTATTGACATGAACAATCTGGTAAAGTTTGGTAAATATCAGATGGAAAAGAAATGAAGGATATAATGTCTTAACGAGCGAAGATGTAGCATTTTTAACTGGATCAAGGGCCACAACTCTGCTGTTACTGGTTTGATGTGGTTGTTTTTCAAACTTATTTGAGCTTTAATTGACGTTAACAATATGGTAAAGTTTGGTAAATATTGGATGAAAGATGAAGGTCATATGATCTTAATGAGGAAGAATATAGCATTTTTAAGTAATGAAGGGGCATAACTGCACTGTTACTGGTCGGATCTGGGTGGTTTTCAAGGTTATGGGAGGTTTTATTGACATTAAGAATCTGGTAAAGTTTGGTGAAGATCGGATGGAAAATGAAGGTCCTATCGTCGTAATGAAATACAATTTAGCCTTTTTAAGTAATGAAGTGCCATAACTCCGCTGTTACTGGTTCGATCTGGCTGGTTTTCCAACTTGTCCGAGCTATCATTGACATTAACAATTTGGTAAAGGTTAATAAAGTTTGGTAAAGATTGGATAACGATGGAAAATATAGCATTTTTAAGTAAATGAAGAGCCATAACTACGCTGTTACTGGTGTGATTTGGCTGGTTGTAGAAACTGTGTGAGCTTTTATTGACATGAAGAATGTGGTAAAGTTTGGTGAAGATCGGATGAAAAATGAAGGCTCTATCGTCTGAATGAGACAAAGGTTAACGATGGACGGACGATGGACAACTCGGCATCGCATAATCTCTGCTGGCCTTCGGGCAGTAGAGCTAAAAATTGTTACTAGACAATTAATAAAAAGAAACATTGAGTTCAATATATATGTATACCACATACGTTTAACCTGGTAAGTGTGACTAAAAGTAGGTTTACAATTTATATATGTACCATAGTGTTGAAAAAGGTAGTGATCAGTAACTTGTGTTTTTTAAAATGCTTATTTAAGTTCAATATATCATATATGTATAGCACGTACCTTTAACCTGGTAAGTGTGATTAGAAGTAGGTTTACAATGAAGATATGTATTGTAGTTTTGAAAAAGGTAGTGATCAGTAACTTTTGTTTGTTAAAATGCTTATTTAAGTTCAATATGTCATATATGTATAGCATGTACCTTTAACCTCACATACCCTTAACCTGGTAAATGTGACTAGAAGTAGGTTTACAATGAAGATATGTATTGTAGTTTTGAAAAAGGTAGTAATCACTAACTTTTGTTTTTTAAAATGCTTATTTAAGTTCAATATATCATATATGTATAGCACGTACCTTTAACCTCACATACCTTTAACCTGGTAAATGTGAGTAGAAGTAGGTTTACAATGAAGATATGTATTGTAGTTTTGAAAAAGGTAGTAATCAGTAACTTTTGTTTTTTAAAATGCTTATTTAAGTTCAATATATCATATATGTACAGCATGTACCTTTAACGTCACATACATTTAACCTGGTAAATGTGAGTAGAAGTAGGTTTACAATGAAGATATGTATTGTAGTTATGAAAAAGGTAGTGATCACTAACTTTTGTTTTTTAAAATGCTTATTTAAGTTCAATATATCATATATGTATAGCACGTACCTTTAACCTCACATACCTTTAACCTGGTAAATGTGACTAGAAGTAGGTTTACAATGAAGGTATGTATTGTAGTTTTGGAAAAGGTAGTGATCACCAACTTTTGTTTGTTAAAATACTTATTTAAGTTCAATATATCATATATGTATAGCATGTACCTTTAACTTGGTAAGTGTGACTGGAAGTAGGTTTACAATGAGGATATGTACTGTAGTTTTGGAAAAGGTAGTGATCACTAACTTTTGTTTTTTAAATGTGTTGTTAATTATACTGTCAGTTGTGTAGCAATACTATAGAAGTCGATGTAAACAAGAATAGTGGTTGTAGCAAAGTTTGAGTAATTGTTACCACTTGAAAAGTTTTTTTTTGGTAGACTTGTATATTACTTGCCGAATATTCACAACAGTAGTGTTCATTGGTTGTTTTCACTGGATGTTGAAAAAGTTGTTTGAAGGCGTGACTGCTGCTCTGAACTGTATGGGCAATTTAGATGCAATTGTATCAATAAGTTCAGTTTGTGACTTGTTGTTTAAATTTCCATGAAGTATTCGTTCTAGCGTTTGTTGGAAAATCGTGGTTTTCTCATCTGTTTTATTGGCACTGGTAAAGTTGAATGTGGTCCGAAAGGTTTGGTCATTTGAATCTGAACTGTGACATACTGGACACTGCTCATGGACATACTTCTTTTGTTTACAGCCTGTCGAAGAAATATTAATATTAAACAATTAAGTGAATAAAAGCATAATTTGGGGAGTTGGGTTGTAACAGTACTGATGTGTAATTGTGTACGTAGTAGGTTGAAGTGCTGTGGTATGATAAATTATGCAGGAAACAAATTGGAAGGGATGGTGTTTTCATGGTTTAAATTGTTTATAGTAAGCTTTAACAAGAGGCGCAAGAGGGCCTGTCGACGCTCTACTTGCATGATGTGATTGAAAAACATAAACATGATAGAGATCAACCGAAGAAACATGTTTGCTATATATAACTCTATGTAAACTTTGGATTATCGTGGCGGTCATTTTGAATAATTTGGATTATTTAATGATAATGAAAAACACAAACTTGATAGAGGGTAACCGAAGGAACATGAATGTGATATTTCACAAGAATGGAATAAGTGGTTTACACGGAGATGTCGTTTGAAATTTATTTAAATCTGACCTGATTTTAGCTATGGCGCCCATTTTGGATGACTGGCGGCCGCAAAAAACACAAATCTGAGAGGGACTATCGCAAATATCATTGTGCATAAGTTGAATGAAAATAGTTGTGAACAAGGACCAACATCATGTCATCGTGATCATTTCAGAAAAAGTGCCATATCAATATGACTTATACAAGCCCAGTAATGGACATCATCAGCAGGTGCACGAGATGATCATGTGTAATGAAGGTTTGTCTCGACTTCGGTAAGTGAACACATGTATTGTAGCTGTAATTCTCAGTCCATAAAGATATAATTATGCCTAAAGTATCGACATCAATGGTAAAAAGACTTGGTTAATATTTACTTCTGTAATAATGAGCGAATTGAGAGCAGAATGAAAGAAAGTTATTTTAGCAAGGTGATTGTCAGGTGAGTTTTTTCATTTTTAACTTTCTTTGATATGGGTCTGAATTTGGTAAGTATTACGAGAAGTGAATATTAAGCGAGTGTTTTTACCATTGTTTGTGATACTTTAGGCAGAATTATATCTTTATGGACTGATAATTACAGCTGAAATGTGTGTGTTTACTTAGCGAGTCGAGACAAGTCTTTGTTACGGATGATCATCTTTTGGACCTGCTGATGACGTCGATTACTGGGCTTGCTATAGTTTTCAAGAAGTAGTCCATACAAATTAGTTTTTTTTTGGCGATAGTGGCCATGTTAAATTTGTGACTGAATAGAAATTTTGTTAGGAGCAAGTACCGATGAAGAGGAAGATATCTGTCAGTGTGAAGTTTCAAGTAACCGTTTGAAGTCGGTAAACCTGTCGGTTTGAAGTGAATTACTGCATGCCAGTGTTAGGGGTGTTAGAAGTGTTGAACTTCATATTACCTGTCATGCACAGCGTGAATAAAACCGGGCGGGCACCTGCGTAGAACCACCAACGTTCCGCAAGCCAGCTGGATAGTTTCCTCACATAAAGATTCGTAGGCCCCTGAGGGATTGAACCTACAGAGGTGAGGGGCAAGTAATTACAAGTCAGAGATGTTAACCACTCGGCCATGGACGCCCCTTATTGCTTAGAACGGATCGTATTAAAATATTTACTAATGATATCTGTCAACACAACGAATGACTTGAGATATTTATAGATATTCAGTGTTTTGTTTTCCCTGTGGATTGTGTAGTTAAGAAACGTGCACAAGTTATATGAAGTTAAAAGTGTAATGAATGAAATATTTGTATTTGTCATCGTGAAGCACTATGCATGTTTTCTATCCTACCCTATTTTAAAATGTGCATGGGCCATACATACTACACATAGATTGCTGTATACCTTTCTTTGCACAACAACGATAAACATCAATGTCGTAAAAGTCTGTTAAAGTTATGTCTTCAACATCTGACAGATCTTCCTTGAAGTCCACATCATTTACAGTGTAGTGTGGTGGAGATTCTATTGTGACATCATTTGGAATGAACTGAAATGTAATGGATTGAAGAAGCATAATAAATTTAAAAGAGTGTTAAACGAAAAATGAATTTCAGGGGTAAAGTTGAACTTTTTTAAATACGTGCTTTTTTTCCAAGTGCAAATATTTTCAACTCACAAACATGCATTCTTACTGGTGTTTTTTGTCCTTCAGGTGTAAAACATTTTTGTGTATAATAATGTGTATGTTCTACAAAACTCGTAAGATTATGTTGTAAAAGACAACAATTTACTGACGTCATTATTTCATCAATTGATTAATCATGATAATTTCATTTAGGAAAGATATGCAGTCACAGTTTTTGCAAGTGCTGAACAGTTCGCCTTGAAATTGTCAAATCAACTTGCATTTTTAGAGTTTGGCAGTGATAAATTTAACCTGTGATTAATAATGTGCATTTCAAAAGTAGAATGAATGAACACATACTTGAAATGAAAAATACGAAGCGGTTGCCATGGGGTTATACATAAAATATGCCTATATTAATTTATGATGACCTATGAACAATTACCTCACAACTACTGCCTGGTGTTCCAGTGAGCTGCATGGTTTCCATCTACTTTTTTTCCTTGAAATTGTCAAATCAACTTGCATTTTTAGAGTTTGGCAGTGATAAATTTAACCTGTGATTAATAATGTGCATTTCAAAAGTAGAATGAATGAACACATACTTGAAATGAAAAATACGAAGCGGTTGCCATGGGGTTAGTCAAAGATGGCCACCACGTTGATATACCTAATCACAAACTTATTGCTAGAAAAGGAGAAACAGTTTTGCTAGATATGAAAGTGGATGATAATTGTATTGATTTGATAACGAAACGTAACAACAATGGAAAATCATACTCAAAGCTATCCAAAAACGCTTTCAAGGAACTGACAGAATTATCTGGTTTGCCAATTCATCAAGGTTCTTCAAAGTACAAGAAGATTTTAGGGGGTTGTATAGAATATTACAATAGTCCCGATGATTTGGTTAATGATCTGGAGTTAGTATGTGGGAGTATCGAATCGGGAAATAATAGTCCACAGTTGACGAATAAAGGTATAAGCATAATCGACGAGTTATTAAAAAATGGTAATATATCAGCCGAAGAACATGAGCAATTGTTTTCTAAATATTTCAATTAATCTGATTATTATAATGAAAGAAATTAAAAGCAAAGAGGAATTAGTTACTTGACTCGACAAGCAGCAGCATACAGACTTTGTTTCAGATTACGCTGTAGAATTAATACAGGGTTACAAATCAAAATTGGGATAATTGGTTTTACTGCCGCATTGGTATTAATCCCTGCAGTTTCTGTTTTCATACTATTGTTGGAGCAATTCCCCCAATAATTGTGGTTTTGATGAACACAACTAAAATATCAGAGAAAAATGTTTTATTAAAATCATATCATAGGAGTTTCAAACACCTTCTTTGTTTATGTGCAAACATCTAATATGCAAGATGGGGAGATAATCACATCATGCTTTTCTGAAATACTCCATCTGCAGCAAAGTTTTACTGAATCTCTGGAAAGGTATATTAAGAGGTACAAGTTAAATGGTAGCCAAGCATCCGTCAAAGTTAAACGGTTACTAGTTCTTTTTCAACCTGTTTCCATATAGTATCATACTTGTCTCTAGTGTCTTTTGTCTTAATTGGCTTTGTTTCTTTTTTTATTTCTAATAGCTCGAATATCTCTGGAAAATGTAATTAAATTTAATTACTCTTTTCCGGCCTCCTATCTTATCTAAAACTTTTACAATTTTGTAAAACAAATCCTCGCATCTCTGCTTACTAATTGGAGATAGATGGTACCCTCCCAAAAGTTTTTCTAGATGATATCTTCTATGATAAACGCAATTCTTGCGAACTCCCCGATAATCTGCAACAAGATCATATCCATTGTGAGTCCCACATTCGAAACGAATACGTTCTCCATTAACAACCCTGCAAGTACTATTACAATTTGCACATGCATACGTGCAATTATAGCAAAGTTTTTACCAACTCAATCTTTACAGTGCGTCTTTTTGTCGACTATGTAAAACAAAAAGCAACCCATACAAAATTCAGAAGAATCAAAAACACCTAATAATCTCTTACAATATATACAGTTCATCATATAATATTATCATTTATTTAATTAGGTCTTAAAAGATTAATAATAGTATAATATTATATGGTATACACAGATGCTATAAAAAGTCTCAGGAAAGATTGCGAGAAGCAGGCTATAACTTCAGCTTAATAAAGAAAATATATCTGATAATAACGCTTCTTTTCTTGATTTAGATTGAATATGGTAAAATAATTAGCAAAATCTATGACAAGAGAGACGATTTTAATTTTGACATTGTTAATTATCCCCACTTGGATGGGGATGTTCCCCGAGCAACTTCTTATGGGGTGCATCTGTCTCAACTAATTCGTTTTTCTAGAGCTTGTACTCGAGTTGAGGACTTTAATATTCGTAATCTTTGTATAACTAAAAGGTTACTCAGTCAGGATTACCGTTACCATAAACTTCGTAAAACCTTAACAAAATTTTATTATCGTAACCCTGATCTTCTTTCTAAATATAAGAGTAATTTAAGGACTCTTCTGCGACAAGGACTATCACAACCTGACTTCTATGGTGATGTGATTTATAAACTTCGTAAGATTCTTGGTCATGCTCACTTTCATACTATCTTTGTTAATCTTGTTAACAAGTTTATCAAAAGAGGTTATGACCCTATCATTTTGCAACGTACTGCATGCTTGGTGGTGGACCCTTTTACAGTTTGCCACTATGCTTTCCTCTTTAATTGTACGATGACCGGACAGGCTATGGACCCTATGATGACGCCTACCTAAAGCCCATTGGGACGGTGGCGTTTGATGTTTGTCCATGATCTTGCTTGTCGTGCCCTTAATGGTTTATTCTCTTGTTGCTCTGGCTTCTGCCAAGCCATTGAGTACCTTCATTGTGGCTTTCTAGGCTATTTTTTTTTGTATTATATTTACACAAGCATATTTGTGTTTTACTTATATTGCCTATTGATGCTGCCTTGTTGGTTAGAGATTAGATCATGGCGGGGATTTCTTTATTTACAATGTCCTGTTTTAATGGGATGACAGTAGGGTAAGTGTGAGGTTTGGTGCACCCTAGAACCGGTTTAAACCCCCAGTGGCCTACTTTGCCACTGACCGTTCCATGGCTGTAGCCCTATTGTCAACACCTTTTGTGTTTGTGATATCGTTTCCATTTATTATTGCTTCTGCCTTCTTGTTTGTCTGTTTGCGTGTTTGTTTCTGTGTTTTTTGATTGACTGTCCTCCTTAAATGCTACTTTCCCTGTCCGATCTTTTTATATTTCTTTTGCTAAACTTCAGGTGCATCTCTACATTTCATGTCGGTAGAGGTATACCAAACGGGGTCCTAATAATGTTTTGCCAAACTTAGGATGTGTCTCTACATTGTTTTTCGGCAGAGATATTTCAAAATGGGGTTCTGGTAATGTTTGTGGAGTTGCATGTTGAACGCCCAGTCAGATATATCGAAATATTAGGAATGCTGGGTATTACAATTAGAAATGTATTATTATCTAAAAAAAACTTGATTATATTAATAAAAAGCTTATCTAAAATCCAAATGCGGAAAAATAAAATTTTCCATGATCGAGTGTGATATGTATAGTGGTGATGAAGATGATTGCTTTGTTCCTTCTAATTTTGTTTAACAGCTGAGACTAGACCCGATGCTGTTTTGGGTCGTGTGATTTGGAAACTTAGAAAGTAGATTCACCCAAAATCGGAAAATAAAATAGTTGCACCCTTCCAAAAAAAGTAGCAAGTTATATTATCAATTATTTGCTAGTAGTATACAAACTGGGCCTGTTCCTTCCGACTTTGTTTAACAGCCGAGACTGAAATCATGTATGGTGTATGGTTTGAAAGATATTGATTACCTGATAAACAGTTGTTTTATTTGGGGTTGATAAAAACGTAGCAAGTCATATTATCAATTATTTATAAGAAGTATAGAAACTAGGGGTACTAGGGGTTTTCTTTGAGGGGGTTTCAATGAGTTGCCTAAAAGTCCCCGATAAGAAAAGTGTGCTGGTACCCCTAGTTTCTATACTACGTCTAATATCTAAAAGTAAATCATTCCAGATAAGAGTTTCATAGCTGGTGTAATAAATGAATTCATAAAAATAGATGTTCTAACTGTGGTCTGCGAGAAAGTTTCTGCGTTCCTGAGGGGATCGGAGGTCTCTTCCGCTACGGTTCTTGGTAATAGATTGGCTAGGTATTCAGGAACTGTCCCGTTTTTCATTTCATATACAAAATACATGTTTTGGAATTGACGCCGTTAAGCTAGAGTGTTAACAAATATGTAAAGCATTTTTAAACTAATTCAAGGGCCATAGCTCTGCTGTTTCTAGTCTGGCATGGTTCATTTCTGATTTTGTACACGCTTTCTTCTATGACCTAGATAACTTCCTAAAATGGGATAAGGTAGGGTGGGGTGGGTGGGTTTCAGACTGGGGATGCGGGGTGCATGGTGTATTAATTGGGGGCGTCAGGTAGCTGGTTTTCCTTTGTAGATATTAGCTTTCTGAACATTTGTTTTGTAAAGACCGGATGGACAATCAGTACCTATCTTATTGATCTTTCGTCACTATTAAGACTTTGACCAAGTTTGGTAAAGATCGGATGCAAAATGCAGTCGCTAGAATGTTGATAACTTAAGCCAAACTATAGCGTTTGTCTTTTTATTAAATCAAGGGTCATAACTCCAATGTTTATTAACCGATACTAGTGGTATTTGAACTTGTTTGAGCTTTCTTTAATATTAAGACTGGTCAAGTTTGGTCAAGATCATAAAGAGTGTAGACAATGCAAATTATAGCAATTTTCATTAGATCAAGGAACATAACTCTGGTGTTTATCATCCGTTTTAAGTTCTTTTAGAGCTCGTCCGCGCTTTCATCAATAGCCGAGTTTGGTAAAAATAGATGGAGCTAGAGTGTTGACAACACAAAGCTAACGGACGGATGGACGACTGACAACAGGTCATTTTTGGTGACCAGTAACTACAGAGCCACATACAGTGCAGACAAAGAGAAAAGGGTGAAAGAATACGTTTTCACGTTTAACTATGCTATGTTTGCACGTTTATGGTAACGTTTTACGGTAAGTTTCGCGTTTACGGTAAAATGTTATTACATTTATGACAGTTTTCACATTTATGACCATTTTCACGTTTAGGGTTCCTACAAATGTGAAAGTTAGAAAGTTGCCAACAATTCCAGACACAACGTTGAGTTATTTTGTTCTCTCTCATGTGACATGTATATTATATTTCATCCTCCCAAATAGCCTTGCAGTTTGTTGCAGCTCCTTTGAAAACAATGTACTTCATATCTGGCATATTGTAAGGTAAAATTCAAAATATAAGTTCTATTAAACATGTATTTAGTCGAACAGTGAGTTGTCGGTGTGATAATCAAAACACAGTGTAATGCTAAAATGCCGAACACTGGAAAATACACAGTCACTAACATACTGCGTAGCTAATAGTATTTAGACATTTAAACTCGAATTCCTACAATTAATATATAAGTTCTCTCAAACACTTAAGTTCTCCTTATAAAATAAACAAGATATACAGTTCAGATATTAACTGTTGCCATATATCTCCACAACAATTAGAACGTTTAATGTTATATATCGTTTCGGTATATTATACTTATGCAACGTTTGCAGTCACTGAGAGTACAGAGAGTGGTCTGCGTATGAACGTTTTAATGAGAATGCATTCTCAACAAATAGCAAAGTTAAAAGTAGGATAAGCAAAAATAATAAATATGTTTACATAAAACTTACATAAGTATCATAAACATAATATAAAAGCTAAAATACTAGAAAAAATAAAAAAATACGAAGATGTTTTTAAACAATGCACTATACAGAGAATCTAGCAGGAAATAAAAAAAACATCAATAGCAGACTATGTTTTACATATAACTTGCAATATATTACCTTGATATAATTGTCCAGGTTGTGCCATCCATTACAAAGTATAAAATGTATAAAGTTGTTTTATGCAACTTTTGCTTAAAGTACATGTCTTGACCAGGTATGTAAATAAAAAATGCTTCCATGTGAATGACATATTTGTATGCATTTTAGTTCTGCATTGATTATGAACATTGATTTTGTTTCTTAAAAAACAACTCTGACAGGATTATTTGAGATTTCAATTGATAGCACAAGCTAGCGAAGGATATCAAGATAACATATTGCAACTTTTATTGTAAAATTAGATTTTTACTGCTGAGTTCTTATTTCTGTAGGATTTACTTTGAACTACCTAATTAAAACCTCTTTATTTATATCAATTCAATTGTGAAATCATAAATATGATAATGAGATGAGGTACAGCAAATTTCATGAAAAAAATTGCAGAAGTTTGAATCTTTCTTTTGTACCAGGGGACATAATCCTTAAAACATATACTAAATACCCTCTGCCTACACATAGTTTCAAGAAAATATGTTTGTCTTTTATTCTTTAGGTTCTTTAGGACGGAGAACGTGGCAAGACAGAGTGCCAAAGTATTTCGCAAAGGAAAATACTGGTTCTGCATGTCTCACAGTGTTGTTTCACTGTAACTAGTTTGAACACAATTCGAGAAACGTATTACCATATTGCCAATATATCCTACTCTCATGTTGTATCTTCATAATTATATAACAAGAAATATTAATGTACAAACTTATTTTATATACAATACATTACCTTTATTCCTTTTGTAGCAAGTATTTGTCTAAACATAGATTCACCGCATCTAGGAAACTCAACGAGGGTTTCTTTAGGTTGTGTGTCAAGTGTAGCATTGTCGATGTCAGTGAAACTGTGCACTTGTATATTGCATCGGTTCATTCGACGATATATTGTTCCTTCAGAAACTGAGAGAAACTTTGCTATATCAGACACACAAAATCCTGTTTCCAGAAGCATTTGAATCATATTCTTTGAAATCTGAAATTTTGATTTCCCATCATCTTTGTCAAAGGAGATGCATTCAATTCGAAGTTTCATGATATCTGCACTATTGGTAATACCTAGAGATTTAAACTCATTCTCTGATAACTTATTGACTATATCCGGGCTAATTTTCTCCCTTACAAACATATCTACGTGCATTGCTAAATTAAACATCCGTAAGATGGCCTCCTTGTTTGGGCTTTACTATAATAAATACCGGCAAAATAGTCCACCTAAAATAAAATAACAGTTTGTACAAAAACACAATTTGCAAAATGCACATCACAACCTTAAAAATGCACAATACAACTTAGAATATGAACATAACAACTTACGAAATGCACTTAACAACTTAGAAAATGCACAAGACAACTTAGAATATGCACATAACAACCTACGAAATGCACATAACAACTTAAAAAATGCCCAAGACAACTTCGGAAATGCACAAGACAACTTAAATAGTGCACATAACAACTTACGAAATGCACATAACCACTTAGAAAATGCAGAAGACAGCACAGACTATGCACATAACAACCTACGAAATGCACATAACAACTTATGAAATGCACATAACAACTTTGAAAATGCACATAACAACGTAGAAAATACACAAGACACTTCAAAAATGCACATACCAACTTACATATCTATGCACAAGACAACTTAGAAAATGCACAAGACAACTTAGAATATGTACATAACAATCTACGAAATACACACAACAACTTAGAAAATGCACAAGACAACTTAAAATATGCACATAACAACTTACGAAATGCACATGACAACTTAGGAAATGCACATAAGAACTTGGCAAATGCACATGACAGCTTACAAAATGCACATAACAACTTATAAAATGCACAAGACGACTTATAAAATGCACATGACAACATAGAAAATGCACATAACAACATACTAAATGCACATAACAACTTACTAAATGCACACAACATCTATGCACATTACAACTTACTAAATGCACATAACAACTTACTGAATGCACAAAACAACTTACTAAATGCACATAACAACTTAGAAAGCGTAATTCACAAAATGCAAAAGGTCAACAGAAGGCAGCCGAGGCTTTCCATAGGAAGCCGTTAACACACGTTTGACTAGTATGTGGACATGGGAGTATTCGTGAATGTTTTGCTCAATATGAATTCATTCGTTTTACATTTAAAGATTTATATTAATGTGAAACATGTGTTTGTTGTTTATTTTAAATCAATTGGCGTAGTAATCACCCAAACATCATTGGATATTTATCCCCTCCCTCGCAATGAAGTTGCTAGAAGGATATAGGAATCTGCCCGTACGTACGTACGTACGTATCCTCATCCCTTGTCATCGCTCTAGCGGCTTCATTTTTAGGAACTTCATACATGTGTTTAGTATGAAAATATCTCGAACGAGTTTGCGTTTCAGGATGCTGCGCCCAAGGTAAAGGTTACTATTTTTAGAAAATCTTTGTCATATACACCCACGGTCAAGCTTTAGAAAATATTTGTCATCACTCCAGCGGGTTCATTTTCAAGCGGATTGCCATGAAACTTCATACAATTGTTTGATATGACAATATGTTGAATGAGTTTGAGTTTTAGGGTCCTGCGTTCAAGGTCACGCATTGTTTATATTGCGGACGGTAAATATCGGAGTCGGGCGTAAGGTCGTACGACCTAACTTAATATTGAACAAAACATGGCCCCTACGCCTATGATTTCTTGTGTGGAATTTTAAAGACAAAAACGAAAATAGTAGTCAAACCCAATTTTAATCAAATTAACAAATCGACAAATCATTGACAGGACAGACATGTGCTATGACTGTAAATGTTATGGTGTCACAATTGACTGTACGATACAGTAAGGTGGCTGGTGCCGTCACGAGACCGTATGGTGGCAATTGCTGTCAAGACAGGGTATGGTGGCAATTGCGGTCATGAGACTCTATGGTGGGAATTGCGGTCACAAGACCATACAGTGGCAATTGTGGTCACGAGACCGTATGGTGGCAGTTGCGGTCATGATACCGTATGGTGGCAATTGCGGTCTCAAGATCGTATGGTAGCAATTGCGGTCACGATACCGTATGGTGGCAATTGCAGTCAGGAGGTCGTATGGTGGCAATTGTGGTCACGAGGTCGTATGGTGGCCATTGCGATCTCGAGACCGTATGGTGGAATGTGAAGTCACGAAACCGAAAAGTGACATGAACGGACATATGACCAAATGGAGGCAAATGCGGTCAGGAGACCGTATGGTGGCAATTGCGGTCACGAGACCGTACGGTTGTAATTGCAGTCACGAGTTTGTATATTGTAAATGGTGGTCAATATACCGTACGGTGGTAATTGCAGTCACGAGGTCGTATGGTTGCAATTGTTGTCACGAGACCGTATGATGGCCATTGCGGTCACAAAACCGTATGCTGGCATGTGAAGTCACGAGACCATATGGTCACGAGGTCGAATGATGTAAATTGCGGTCAAGAGACCGTACGGTGGCAATTGAAGTCAATAGGTCGTATGGTGGCAATTGTTGTCACCAGACCGTATGGTGGCCATTGCGGTCACGAGACCGTATGGTGGCATGTGAAGTCACGAAACCGAATAGTGACATGAACGGTCCCAAGACGAAATGGCGGCAATTGAAGTCACGAGACCGCACGGTGGCAATTGCGGTCACGAGAGCGTATGGTTGCAATTGAAGTCTCGAGGTTATATGATGTAAATTGCGGTCAAGAGACCGTACGGTGGCAATTGCAGTCAAGGGTCGTATGGCGGCAATTGTGGTCACCAGACGGTATGGTGGCCATTGCGGTCACGAGACCGTATGGTGGCATGTGAAGTCTGGAAACTGAATATTGACATGAACGGTCACAAGACCAATGGTGGTAATTGAAGTCAAGACAGGGTATGGTGGCAATTGCGGTCACGAGACTCTATGGTGGGAATTGCGGTCACAAGACCATACAGTGGCAAGTGTGGTCACGAGACCGTATGGTGGCCGTTGCGGTCATGATACCGTATGGTGGCAATTGCGGTCTCGAGATCGTATGGTAGCAATTGCGGTCACGATACCGTATGGTGGCAATTGCTGTGAGGAGGTCGTATGGTGGCAATTGTGGTCACGAGGTCGTATGGTCGTCATTGTGGTCTCGAGACCGTATGGTGGAATGTGAAGTCACGAAACCGAAAAGTGACATGAACGGACATATGACCAAATGGAGGCAAATGCGGTCAGGAGACCGTATGGTGGCAATTGCGGTCACGAGACCGTACGGTTGTAATTGCAGTCACGAGTTTGTATATTGTAAATTCTGGTCAATATACCGTGCGGTGGCAATTGCAGTCACGAGGTCGTATGGTTGCAATTGTTGTCACGAGACCGTATGGTGGCCATTGCGGTCACAAAACCGTATGCTGGCATGTGAAGTCACGAGACCATATGATTGTAATTGCAGTCACGAGGTCGAATGATGTAAATTGCGGTCAAGAGACAGTACGGTGGCAATTGAAGTCAATAGGTCGTATGGTGGCAATTGTGGTCACCAGACCGTATAGTGGCCATTGCGGTCACGAGACCGTATGGTGGCTAGTGAAGTCACGAAACCGAATAGTGACATGAACGGTCCCAAGATCAAATGGCGGCAATTGAAGTCACGAGACCGCACGGTGGCAATTGCGGTCACGAGAGCGTATGGTTGCAATTGCAGTCTCGAGGTTATATGATGTAAATTGCGGTCAAGAGACCGTACGGTGGCAATTGCAGTCAAGGGTCGTATGGCGGCAATTGTGGTCACCAGACGGTATGGTGGCCATTGCGGTCACGAGACCGTATGGTGGCATGTGAAGTCACGAAACTGAATAGTGACATGAACGGTCACAAGACCAATGGTCGTAATTGAAGTCACGAGACCGTATGGTGGCAATTGCGGTCACGAGACCGTATGGTTGCAATTGTAGTCACGAGGTCGTATGATGTAAATGTAAATTGCGGTCAAGAGACCGTACGGTGGCAATTTCATTCACGAGGTCGTAAGGTAGCAATTGTATGGTGACCATTGTCACGAGACCGTATTGGGCATGTGAAGTCACGAAACCGAATAGTGACATAAACGGTGACAAGACCAAATGGTGGCAATTGCGGTCACAAGACCATGTGTTGTCAGTTGCGGTCACGAGACCGAATGACAGCAATTGCGGTCAAGATATCGTATGGATGCAATCACGGTTAAGCAATTGCAATTGCAGTCACGAGGTCTTATGGTGGCGGTGTGCTGTTTCGTACAGTAAACATGTTCATAGTAAATAACTATGCTGGTATAGGAAATTGTCCTCAGTTACACTGAGTGGTGACAAATAAATATCAGATGCTATATGTAAATCATTGCATAAGCAAACACACATACATGTATACGAGAGGTGTTCAACTTATAAATGAACACTTTCATTGTGTAACTGAATCAACTATCTTGAAATTCTCGTTGTTGATTTTAATGTCAAGTCTAATGATTCCTTCGATATGAAACAGTATGACATGCACTGTTATGTGCTTCCTAATTTGCTGCATCCGTATTTTTGTAAAATGTTAGAGAATGACATTTAGAAGGAAAAATCTTCAATTATAATTTTGTGATTTCCTCCGCTATAAAAAACAAGTTTCATAAGTTTCTTAAAAGAAAAGATAGAAAACATATATAACTTAAAATATAGGGGCAAAACACACTCATTTGCAAATAACGATAGAAACAATATAATGTTTTACCAAAGATGTCTTTATAAGGTATATGATATACATCAACAATAACTGTTCATCAAAATATGATTGTTTTTTTTTAATTTATAAAATTATCAGTAACATAGGAGCAAACTGTCCTATTATCTGTCAATTTCTTAATATTGCGGTAAAAAGTCGAGCAATATTAAGAAATTGACAGATAATAGGACAGTTTGCTCGAATGTTACTGATAATTTTAAATCATATAAAATGCGTGATTTAATGATGTGCAACTGTCCTTTAGAACGTATGTATCTAATTGTAATCTCCAATTTCACGCGGTTCATTTTAAATTATATTTTGAATTAGGTGTTCACTATTTTCCAATTTTAAATCTATATGTTTCTGTTGCCGTGGAGTTTTATGTTAAACGAAATAATTCCACTAAATTCATATCATAATTGTTTAAATCTTTGTTTATAATTTAAATATGATCGTATGTTTTATTTTAAGACAAAAATATAGGTGTTGAATTGGAGATTATTTCTAAATGCATACGTTCTAAAGGACAGTTTTACATCATTAAATCCCGCATTTTTATTGATAATCACTTCCGCTGAAAAATAACATCTTAAACAAAAGTGTTCAAATATAAGTTGAACACGTCTCGTATAAGCTGTAGTACAGACGGGTAGTACAAATTGAAGGATTCGGAATCGCACTGTATAAACTCTCTCATCTCTATCGAATGTTTTGTTTTGTATAGTACTGTTTTATAATAGTATACCTTTGATTCTCACGCTTGGAAGTATATACAATGAGCATGTAGTTAGGATGATAGGGTATAAATGGAACTGACACAATTAACGAAAACATCAAAACACCCTTCTTTTTATGTAAAACTCTAGGCAGTGTTAACCGTACGAGTCAGAGCAAACACTCAAAATAAACTCAACTATAATTTGATGAAATTTGATAATTACACGCATCACTAATTTAAAGCGTATTTCTTTAAATTCTTTAAATTGCGTTGTTGATAATGACAAATGCATCATATTCTGTTATTTAACAAAAATTAATGCATACGATTTGTATCTAATTTACACTTAGTAATACCCACGACATGTATACATTTCTACATGTATATATATTATCTACCACTTATCGGAGAGTAATTTACATACAATAAAGCAGGACTATAGGTAGCCTATTATCTAGACTCAAACATATTATTTTCAACGACAGAATACAAGTACCCGCTAACATTCAACACAGTTAAATATAATTTAAAACATAACTGCCTTTCAAAAAGACACCACAGTAAATATGACATCAGTTGCAACCGATCATCTGATTTTGGCCTTTAAAATGATAGAAAAAGGTTGTTTTTCTTGACGATGTATATTAAAGATGATACTTTCAGTTGTATTACTGCTTATTTATCATTTTTGTTCTAAATGTTTGACTTTAAATACAGAACAGCCATGCAACTCAAAGAAATGATCACCAAAAATCAAATGCTTATTTTTTCCCTATTTTGGAAAAATGTCGCTACAATTCCTTTTTCCAAAGGTCATTGTCCCCTTTAATAGTGAGAGTCTGTTGCCAGGTTACTACTCCGTGATTCATTTTGCTGAGAATTAAGCATCATTTACTCATAAGATTTTGCCAGGACTCATTCAAATTTGAAAATCTTTGATTTTTAAATTGAAGGACTCATAGATTTTTCAGAAATGCTGAAAACGGACTCATTGAAATAAAAATGTAAAACTATTCAACATGTTTTCGTTGGTGACCTTTCATTGATTCTAATAAGGGAAACGCTTCCCCACAGAGATCACACTTATACGGCTTCTCGCCGCTGTGTATGTGGAAATGCGTTCTTAAGGTACTCGTGAGAGAAAACGACCTATTATAGATCTCACTCGTATGTGGTTTGTCCACAACACTGAGATAACTTTGACCAAGATGATTTCGTTTTATGTGACGTTTTAATTCACACAATAAGGAAAACGTTGACCCACAGTGATCACATGTGTACGGTTGTTCTCCGCTGTGAATGCGCATGTGCGTTTTTAAAGTACCTGCATGACCAAATGCTCTGTTACATACCTCACATGCATACGGTTTCTCACCAGTGTGTGTCCGTTTATGAATTTTCAGGTTAGCTATAATAGCAAATGAGGTTCCACAAACATCACATTCGTAATTCTTCTCTCCGCTGTGGATCCGTTTGTGCATTTTTACGGCAGAGCTATTAGCAAATGCTCTTTCACAAATATCGCATGTGTACGGTTTTTCTCCAGTATGCGTTCTCATATGACTTTTTAAGTGGCCTGACTGAGAAAATGCTTTCCCACACACATTGCAAGAATAAGGCTTCTCTCCATTGTGGATTCGCTGATGATTCTTTAAGGTTGATTTATGAGAGAATGAATGCTGGCATACGTCACAAGTATAGGAATTCTCTCCATTGTTAAGATTACGAGTATAAGGAAGCTGTCCAAAGTGACGTCGTCTATGATTTTTCAAGGTTTGTACACGAATAAATGTTACATTGCACAGGTCACACTTATAGGGTCTCTCGCCACTGTGTATTTGTTTATGGCGTGTTATGCTCTCCTTACGAGCAAATCTTGCGTCACATAAGTCACATTGGAAAGGCAAAGTCTCACTATGAATGGGTCGGTGGAGTTTCAGACTGTTCTTTAAACAAAATGTTTTATCACATTTGTCACATGCAAAGGGTTTATCTCCACTGTGTATTCTGCGATGGCTCTTTAAGGCTGATAAACGAGCATAATATGATCCACATATATCGCACTTATGAGGCTTCTCGCCACTGTGAACTCGGTTATGACGTATTAGACAGGATTTGGTAGTAAAAGAGAAATCACACAATTCACATGAATACGGTTTCTCACCAGTATGGATTCGTTGATGAGTTGTTAAGGTACCCGAACAGGCAAATGCTGCTGCACAAACGGAACACTTAAAAGGCCTTAATCCAGAATGACTCTTCATGTGCATTTTTAAGTAAGATTTAAACGATGCGTTACACTGTTCACACTTATTCTTTCAGGCTCTAGTATGATTCTCTTTGTGAAAAGTTTCAAATACTTCTTTGCAGTAAATTATTTCTCACATATATCACATATATATGGTTTTTCTCCACTGTGAAGCTTTAGATGCGATTTCAAACTGGATTGGAAGGAAAATAATTGCCCGCGGATATCGCACTTAAATCGACGTCCTGCTGTGTGAATACGTTGGTGTTGTTTGAATGACGACCTTAGCAAGAATGAGGTTCCACATTCATCACACTTATCAGGTTTTGAGCCACCGTGAACTAGCTTATGTGTTTTTAAGCTATTGGTGTAAAAAAATGATGCACCACAAACGTCACATTTATACGGCTCCTCTCCAGTGTGCACTCTTGTATGAATTTTCAAATACGTGTGAAAAGAAAATGCTCTTCCACAAACATCACACTTAAAATGCCTTTCTCCAGTATGGATAACTTGATGGCGTGTTAAGGCAGATCTGAATCAGAATTCTGTTCCGCAAACATCACACTTCAACGGTCTTGCTTCAGTGTGGACACACGAATGGTATTTCAGGTAAGGTTTATATTCACTGAGACTTCTGAGATGGCTTTTCAAGTTACATTTGTAAAGAAATGATGCGTCTCAAACATCACATTCAAAAGGTTTTTCTCCCCTGTATTTTCGCCGTTGCCTTGGGAAATGGGCCTTACGTCACAGTCACAATTAAACGGTATGTCAATCAATAGGATGTTTAATAGTTTTGATTTGTCCTATACAGCAACCTGGAATATACAGATTAGATAACCGTAATGTTTTGTCAATTTGTCTTGCTGAAGTTCGATGAAATTGCAATGTTATAGGATGTGATACATCCGTGCATACCTGGCCTTTTAATTAAGGTTAGGGTTCTAACAACGTAGAATACGATGGATATAGTATGCGTATACGCACACAGTTTGTGATTCGTCGTTGCTATTTTCTGTACACTGTATCGATTCGATTCTTATCCACGTCGATACTCGTTCAGATCCTACAAGTATACATTTGGTATAGCTTATCTGCGGCTCTGTCTTGGAAACGGTATTATAGTTATCTACAAAATAAAAAAAAAAATATTATCCAAAATGGTTAACATGTATACCACCAATAACATAATGTGATCATTTTTTAAAATGTCACGATTTGTAGTACTTTTAAATCAGGATTTAAATCAACATTGAAATGTTCCATTGAGCAATGGAACACTTTGGTGAGTTTAACCTGAATTAGGATCGCTGATCGCCCGGATTGCTTCTCTTTAACTTTAAACAGACATAATATCGCAATTCTCCAATCAAAAATCGAAATATCTATACATGTATAACTATACATGGAATTAAATTATATCATCAATTTCTTTTCTTACAATTACATTTTATTGTTTTATCTAACTAATGTAAATAAAATCGGTTTAAAATGAGTTTGTCAACGAAACACAATAACTTTGTATGACCTATGACTCTCACCACAATATTAACCCCGTCCCAGAAACACGTGTTTGTCGTCGAGACATGAAGTGTGCTGTGACCGAATCGTTCATTTAAGGTGAATGGAATGGAATGTAACATTTTAATGTGTTTGTCATTGACGTATGTGTGCAGACAGTTAAATGCCATGTTTAATCCCAGAACCGATGTTATGCTCAATGTACAGATTTTATACTTCTTTAGTACCTATATATATCAATAAAATAATAGCTTTGGCAAAGTTCCGTCAGTTGTCATGCATACATGTTCAAGATGTTGCAGCTGAATCAGAATCTCTGTTTCAAAATGGCGGTCAAGCTACAATCCCCTTAAAGCGATGTAAACAAATAACAATATGATGTGTACGTTTATACCGGTAATCTACAAATAACAAGATGATGTGTACGTTTATACCGGTAATCTTCAAATAACAAGATGATGTGTACGTTTATACCGGTAATCTTCAAATAACAAGATGATGTGTACGTTAATACGGGTAATTTTCAAATAACAAGATGATGTGTACGTTTATACCGGTAATTTTCATACATACTGGTCATTACAATCATGTAGGTATAATAAATATAGCATACACATTTAAAATTAACAACAAGGCAATTAAATAAATTTAATAAAGTCATAATAACCCCTTTAAAACAAATCCTGTAGGAATGATATCATACACATATGACCGATTTTAATCCTGTAGGAATGATATCATACACATATTAGGCAAAATAAATTTATATGTTTACTCTCGGAGCTCTGAAAACAATAAGGTGGGTAGGTAGGTAGGTATTTATTTTATTGCTTCTTTATATTTCTTATACTGATTTATACAATTTAATTCCGAAGTTTCAAATGGTACAGCAATATAACACTATCGTCACGCAATTTACTCGATAACTGGATTTGTTTTGTTTACAACCTAAAAAAGTATAAGTTAGGGTCGGTCGCCGAGGGGAACACACTATGTTATTTATTTTTTGCCTTATGAACATCAAGGACATAACGTACATTAATAATAACTTAAAGACATGTCAAGTGGCTCCTAACTCACACCGGTAGTGGTGAGTATGGGAAATAAAATAATGCTTATGGTGTTGAAATACTATACGAATCATCTCAAGTAGGTTGTGTTTTAAACATATATAGTGTATCATATATAGTGTAACATATCTAGTGTAACATATATAGTGTATCATATATAGTGTAACATATCTAGTGTAACATATATAGTGTAGCATATATAGTGTAACATATGAAGTGTAACATAAATAGTGTAACATGTATGGTGTACCATATAAAATGTAACATAAATAGTGTACCATAAACAGTGTAACATATATAGTGTGGCGTGTATAGTGTAATATATATAGTGTGGCATGTATAGTATAACCTAACATATATAGTGTAACATATATAGTGTAACATATATAGTGTTACATGTATAATGTAACATATATAGTGTGGCATGTATAAAGTAACATATATAGTGTAACATATATAGTGTAACATATATAGTATTACATGTATAATGTAACATATATAGTGTGGCATGTATAGTGTAACATAAATTGAGTAATATATATAGTGCAGCATGTACAGTGTATAATATATAGTGTAATATATATAGTGTGGCATATATAGTGTAACATATAGTGTAACATATAGTGTAATATATATAGTGTGGCATGTATGGTGTAACATATATAGTGTAACCTAAATAGTGTAACATGTATAGTGTACCATATAACATAAATAGTGTAACATATATAGAGTGGCATATGTAGTGTAATATATATATGGTGGCATGTATAGTGTAACATGTATAGTGTAACATATATAGCGTGGCATGTATAGTGTAACATATATAGTGTGGCATGTATAGTATACCATATAAAATGTAACATAAATATGGTAACATGTATAGTGTGGCATACATAGTGTAATATACACAGAGTGGTATGTATAGTGTAACATGTATAGTGTAACATATATAGCGTAACATATATAGTGTAACATATATAGTGTGGCACGTATAGTGTAACATATACAGTGTGGCATGTATATTGTAACATATATAGTGTGGCATGTATAGTGTAACATATATAGTGTAATATATATAGTATGACATGTATAGTGTAGCATGTGTTGTGTAATATGTATAGTGTAACATATATAGTGTAACATATATAGTGTATCGTATATATTGCAACATGTATAGTGTAACATATATACCGTAACATATATAGTGTAATATATATAGTGAGGCATGTATAGTGTAACATGTATAGTGTAATATATATAGTGTGGCATATACAGTGTGGCATATATAGCGTAACATATAGTGTGGCATGTATAGTGTAACATATATTGAGTAATGTATATAGTGCAGCATGTACAGTGTATAATATATAGTGTAATATATATAGTGTGGCATATATAGTGTAACATATAGTGTAACATATAGTGTAATATATGTAGTGTGGCATGTATGGTGTAACATATATAGTGTAAAATATATAGTGTATCGTATATATTATAACATGTATAGTGTAACATATATACTGTAAATGTATAGTGTAATATATACAGTGGGGCATTTATAGTGTAACATGCATAGTGTACCATATAAAATGTAACATAAATAGTGCAACATAAATAATGTAACTTATATAGTGTGGCATATATAGTGTAACATATATAGAGTGGTATATATAGTGTAACATGTATAGTGTAACACATATAGCGTAACATATATAGTGTAACATATATAGTGTAACATATATAGTGTAATATATATAGTATGACATGTATAGTGAAGCATGTGTTGTGTAACATGTATAGTGTAACATATATAGTGTAACATACATAGTGTATCGTATATATTGCAACATGTATAGTGTAACATATATACTGTAACATGTATAATGTAATATATAGTGGGTCATGTATAGGGTAACATGTATAGTGTAATATATATAGTGTGGCATATATAGTGTAATATCTTTAGTGCGGCATGTATAGTGTATAATATATAGTGTAATATATATAGTGTGGCATATATATTGTAACATGTAGTGTAATATATATAGTGTGGCATGTATGGTGTAATATATATAGTGTAACATATATAGTGTATCATATATACTGTAACATGTATAGTGTAATATATATAGTGTGGCATATATAGTGTAACATATATAGTGTGGCATATATAGTGTAATATATATAGTGTGACATATATAGTGTAACATATATAGTATGGCATGTATAGCGTAACATATATAGAATAATATATATAGTGTGGCATACAGTGTGACATGTATAGTGTAACATATACAGTGTAATATATATAGTGCGTCATTTATAGTGTAACATATACAGTGTAATATATATAGTGTGGCATACAGTGTGACATGTATAGTGTAACATATATAGTATAACATGTATAGTGTAACAAATATAGTGTAGCATATATGGTGTAGCATATGTAGTGTCACATATATTGTGTAGCATATATAGTGTAACATATATAGTGTAGCATATATGGTGTTACATATATTGTGTAACATATATAGTGTTACATATATAGTGTAAATAAATATAGTGTAGCATATATAGTATAGCATACACTGAAAGACTTTAAAAACGCAACCGGGAAATAAACTAAGATAACTGACATATTTCAATAGAAATTAAACTTTAATTTCATCTATTATATTTAACAATATCTACAGTTGATTTGCTAAATATTTCATTCAATTGATTAACAATAAACTTGTTAAATTCAGAGCATAACAGTACGACCTCCAAAATCAAAAGTCACAAAACTAATACCCGGTATATCCCAATATGCGTTAGAGATATCAGGCGTGCATTTTCAATTTGAATGAAATGAATAGAATAGATGAAATTAAAATTTAATTTCTATTGAAATATGTCAGTTATCTTAGTTTATTTCCCTTTTGCGTTTTTAAAGTCATTCAGTGTATATGGTGTACCATATATAGTGTAACATATATAGTGTCACATATATAGTGTAACATATATAGTGTAAAATATAAAGTGTAACATGTATATTGTAACATGTATAGTGTAACATATATAGTGTAACATATACAGTGTATCAGTATTTACAAAACGATAAAATATTAGAGATTTAAATTAAAAACTAAAATAATTTATTTTCACAACTACATATGTAGAGTCGGTGGAGTCACAAAGCTTCGTGTTAAGATATATACATATCAAAATGCACATAACGCACATTAACAGAATATATTAGACAGAGTGTAAACATACAACTTTGTTAAACGCCGGGACCAGTGGCTTGTCTTACAGCATCATTTAATTTTGTAATCTGTTGCTACACAATGAAATTCCAGTTTATGTTTCTACTTCTTTTGGTGTATTATTTTAATTATGGTTATTATGAGCACAGAGAAACATTATCAATAATTATAATATTGTTGTAAACAGTGTAAAGATTCGTGTATATGGGTATAGGTTATATACACGAATATCTATTATACTTAGTGATAATGTTTCTCTGGCATTATCACTGATTTCTTGTGTTACATAGTATGGAAAGAAAAAAGAAGGAAAGCATGCCCTACTCAAATAAGAAATAAATATGTATAGCATTTCCAGAATATACTTGACATTGCCTGGTCTCACATATTACCTGTAACACATAATAACATAACCCCATTGCCTGGTCTTACTTATTACCTGTAACACATAACATATTAACCCCATTGCCTGGTGTCACATATTACCTGTAACATATAACATAATCCCATTGCCGGTTTCACATATTATTACCATTTAACACATACTTGTCAAAACATAATATAATCCGTTTTCCTGGTTTCAAATATAACTTATAAAACGTACATATCAAAACATAATATGTTGCTACATGCAACTGGATACTCGCCTCCTACTAGTAGTTGGTTTCCAGTGTCTTTGAGCAAAATGCTGGTACGAAGAGATGACTGTTGTTGCCAGTTTCGTGAAGTATAATAGATTTTACTGGTACCTGTACTACATTAAAACATATAGAGACGAGAGGTATGTTAGTGAATGATAAGAATGTTACCTTACTTCATGTAAACCACGCGAGGTAACCAGCCAGACGCAATAAAATATACACGAGGTAACCAGCCAGACGCAATAAAATATATAGTAACACCGTTATCTCGAACATAAAGCGATAAGTAAATATTGTGGGGTTAGGTCTCAGACGGGATTATGTGAGACGGCCATTTTAAACTTCGAAATGAAGTAGAAGGAGATCGATATTGTAATTTAAACAAACCTTATTCACATTTCGGTTAACTATATTAAAGGCACACTATTCCAAAATTATCGTCAATACGTATGAAAAAGGATGCACCTGGAAGTCTTTATACCTGAATTCAGTTCATAATATTATGTGTAAATAACACTAAAATATTTTTTTATAGAAAAATATGTTTACATGTGATCAAGGAATTAAAAGTTGCCTACTCATAATTCATCGCCATTGGAATATGCGTAGTATCTAACATAAAAACGGCCAACACATATAGTATATATGTCCATTTTATGAGTAACGTAGACTAGCTATTCGTCTGATAATGATTTTTTTAATATTCACTTATTTTTATTTTGAATATTGATAGTGGCCAGTCTATTATTGATAAATGTGCTCTCCTACTAAAGCTACATTAAGAAGTTGGCCGAAGAAATTAGACTGGCCACACATTACGATAACTATTTTTAAAGAATAATTATTTCTTAGCCTTGGGCCTGGCTATGATTAACGAAATTGATATATTACTCTCCTAAAATGTTCCTGAGTTTCATATAGTGTGGATATAATAGCTCTAGTACTACTTTAAACACATGCATGTATTGTGTATCAGCATTACATGAAACCTTATTCAGTTCTCAGATAACGCTATGTTTACACACGTTTAGATATTTTAAACAAACAGCATAGGCAGCTAGCTTTATACACGAACGCTATACATGCACATCTGGGCTCAGTGTCGGTCTACTTTAGAGATCAGTCTGGTAGTCTGGTAGGATTCTCCGGATCACATGTAACGGAATCTTGTAGTACATGTATGTCTGTGTACGTGTGAACTTCGTGTACATTTTATGTAACGGAATATCGTAGGATGTTCTGTGTACGCTATATAGGTCGTACAGTGTACTCTATATATCTCGTACAATGTACCCTATATAGCTCCTACAATGTACGATGTACGCAATATAGCGTCAAAATGCCGTGGTGGCCATTTTGAATACTTGACAACAACACAATTCACAAACTTGATAGAGACCAAATCATGGAACATGTATATGATATTTCACTAGAATGTAATAAGTGGTATAGGAGATGTTGTTTGCCATTTCCTTCAATTTGACCTAGTTTTAGATCTGTTGGCCATCTTGGATGACGGGGAACTCAAATCTGAGAGGTTCTATCTCAAAGATTATTGTGATTAAGTTTCATCAAAATCCATTAAGCGGTTTTAGAGAAATGTTAAATTTAGCTTTTTCCTATATAATTCCATGATAACTTTGAGGCGACGTGGCGGCCATTCTGAATATTCGACGACAACAAGAAACGCAACGTTGATAAAAGTAGTTTTGGAGGAGATGTCGTTTGAAATCTCCATAAATGTTACACACTTTTAGCCATGACTGCCATCTTGAATGACTGGCGTGCGCGAAAAACACAAATCCGAGAGGGGTCCTCCCAAGTAAAATTTAATAATCTACGATATATACATGGGAGTGGCTATGTCTCGAGCCAACAGAAAAAGTCCCAAAATCGGCTATTTCACAAGCCTCCATCCTTTTAAGACATTAATCGAACGAAAACAGGCGAGAAATCCGATTGAATTTGTGAATGTAATTACTACGTCATTTCCTGCAAACACTTTATACATATATATATTACACTTTTTACATCTATATTACATATACCATACACGCTGTATATCTATATTACATATACCAAACACGTTATACATCTATATTACATATACCATACACTTTATACATCTATATTACACACCATACACTTTATACATCTATATTACATATACCATGCACTTTATACGTCTATATCACATATACTAAACACTTTATACATCTATATAACATAAATCAAACATTTTATACATCTATATTACATATACCATACACGTTATGCATCCATATTACATATACTATACACTTCATACATCTATATTACATATACCTTACACGTTATACATCCATATTACATATACCATACACTTCATACATCTATATTACATATACAATACATGTTATACGTCTATATTACATATACCATACGAGTTATACATCTGTATTACATTATACACACACTTTATACATCTATATTACATATATCATACATGTTATACGTCTATATTACATATACCATACGAGTTATACATCTGTATTACATTATACACCCACTTTATACATCTATATTACATATATCATACATGTTATACGTCTATATTACATATACCATACGAGTTATACATCTGTATTACATTATACACACACTTTATACATCTATATTACATATATCATACATGTTATACGTCTATATTACATATACCATACGAGTTATACATCATAATCTATATTACTAATAGAAAACACTTTATACATCTATATCACATATACCAAACACTTTATACATCTATATTACATATAGCAAACACTTTATACATCTATATTACATATACCAAACACGTTATACATCTACATTTACATATACCATACACGTTATACATCTATATTACATATATCATACACTTTATAAATGCCATACACGTTATAATCTATATTACATATAGAAAACACTTTATACAGCTATATCACATATACCAAACACTTTATACATCTATATTACATATAGCAAACACTTTTTACATCTATATTACATATAGCAAACACGTTATACATCAATATTACGTATACCATACACGTTATACATCTATATTACGTATACCATACACGTTATACTTCTACATTACATATACCATACACGTTATACATCTATATTATGTATACCATACACGTTATACATCTACATTACATATACCATACACGTTATACATCTATATTACATATACCATACACGTTATACATCTACGTTACATATAACATACACGTTATACATCTACATTACATATACCATACACGTTATACATCTATATTACATATACCATACACGTTATACATCTATATTACATATACCATACACGTTATACATCTACATTACATATAACATACACGTTATACATCTATATTACATATACCTTACACGTTATACATCTGTATTACATATACCTTACACGTTATACATCTATATTACGTATACCATACACGTTATACATCTACATTACATATACCATACACCTTATACATCTATATTACAAATAGCATACAATGTATACATCCATATTACATATAGCATACATGTTATATGTGTGTATTGATATATCTCACCCAGATATGATAAAACATGTATGTCACACAGTGTGTGCCAGAGATTGCCCTGACTTACCTACGCCTGTGCTTTACCGTGCACCTCCACCCGAGTCTATCAGAGTATGCCCACATATTCCCTACGCCTGCGCTATATCGTACACCACCACCCGCGTCTATCAGAGTATGCCCCCAAATTCCCTACGCCTGCACTATATCGTACACCTCCACCCGAGTCTTTCAGAGTATGCCCCCAAATTCCTTACGCCTGTGCTCTATCTCACCCAGATATGATAAAACATGTGTGTCACTCCGTCTGTGTTAGGGTATCGTACACCTTCACACCGTGTATGTGAGAGTATGCCCCACGTTTCCTACGCCCCGTGCTATATCTTGCCCATATAAAACACGTGTGCCACCCCGTATATGTTAGAGTATGCACCCAGGTTTCCTATGTATATGCTACGAGAGGTGTTCAACTTATATTTGAACACTTTTATTGTGTAACAAGCAACTATCTTGAAATTTTCGCCGAATATGTTGGTTGTAATGATTCCTTCGATATGAAACATTATGATATGCACTATTATGTGCTTCCTAATGTTGCTACATCCGCATTTTTGAAAAGTGGTAGAGAATGACATTTTGAAGCAAAAATCGTAAATTATGAAAATAACTGCAATACAAATTTTAACACAAATGCTTTTAAAATATCGTTAAAGGTTATATTATTCCGATATGTCCATGTCTGAACGTAGAAAAGTGTAATATGCATTTGTTTTTTAATTTGTCGATTTTCAAGATTTTAGCGAAAATTAACATGAAATTTAACTATGAAAATGACTAAATTAACGAAAGCTTCTAGTCCAAAACATTAACTGCAGGCATTTTTGTGACTTCCTCCGCTAAAAATAGCAAGTTTCATAAGTTTCTCAAAAGAAAAAATAGAAAAAGATATAACTTAAAATGTAGGGGTAAAAACACATACATTTGCAAATAATGATAAAAATAATATATTTGTTTACCAAAGATATCATAAGGTATATGATATACATATATGATATACATCAACAATAACTGTTCATGTTTTTATATCACAAAATATGATTAAAATAGTTATTTTGGTTAAATTATAAAATTATCAGTAACATACGAGCAAATTTTCCTATTATCTGTCAATGTTTTAATATTGCGATAAAAGGTCGAGCTTTTAATTCAGCATCTATATTTTTGTTTTAAAATAAAACATACGATCATATTTAAATTATAAACATAGGTTTAAACAATTATGATATGCACTTAGTGCAATTATTTGGTTTAAGGTAAAACTCCACGACAATAGCAACATATAGTTTTAAAATTAGAGATAGTGTACAATTTATTCAAAATGTAATTTAAAAAGAACCGCGTTAAATTGGATATCATATTTAAATGCATACGTTCTAAATGACAGTTTCACATCATTAAATCACACATTTTTTATGATAATCATTTCCGCTGAAAAACCCCATCTTAAACAAAAGTTTTTTAAGTTGAACACCTCTCGTATATCTCGCCCAGATAAACCATGTGTGTCACCCCGTTTATGTTAGAGTATGCCCCCGAATTTCCTACGCCCGTGCTATATCTCATCCAGATAAAAAATGTGTGTCACCCCGTGAATGTTAGAGTTTGCCCCCCCGTTTCCTACGCCTGTGCTATATCTCGCCCATATAAAACACGTGTCTTACACAGCGCGTTACGAACTGATTACTGATTCACATTCCAACCCCTTGTAAGAAGATATCACTTTACACTGTAATCTGGAGATGTGTAAGATAATAACACTGTAGTAGTCTTTTAAAGGAGTAATGTATATAGATTTGTATATGTACACGATTTGAATATATACACGATTTGAAGATCTGTTACATGTAATAATGAGGTTCCATTACATTATAACAGTACAGGTAGAGAAGGATATTCGCTTCAGAGATTATGGTAGCCTTATAGATAGCTAACTATATAGATGTCAACTTTGTTTTTGTTTATAAGCGTTCTCACGTATCTTCAAATCCTCTATTATATACGCGAGAACGATTTTAAATAAAACGTTGACAGCCATTGGAATATAGTCGGCTTGTATCTACAGATAGACTACCAATAATCACTGACGGGAATAGCCTGCTCTACCGATACAGTTGTATACAATAATCGAACCTCATTGCCATCCATCTTCAAATCGTTTATAGTTAAAGATTGTTTATATCGATTACAAACTCATAGACATTTTAGACAATGTCACTATATATGAGTTTGAGACTAGTCTTGATATATCAGTCAGTCTAGTATTTGTGTGAATGTCTACAACTGGAGATATATTTAAACAAGTCAGTCGATCACAAAGAACTACTTATATTTCACAAACCAATCATAAACAGACAGGTCACATCATACAATATACATTGTTTGTATACATTGTAAATTCTATGTTTTGCACAAACTGATCACATAATACAATATACATTGTATGTATTGCGCAAAGTGATCACATACTATAATATACATTGTATGCATTGCGCAAGTTGGTCACATAATACAATACATATTGTATGTATTACATCGACTAGTCACATACTATTAAATACATTGTATGTATTGCGAAAACTGGTCACATTATACAATACACAATGTATGTATTACACAGACTAGTCACATAATGCAATATACATTGTCTGTATTGCGCATACTGGTCACATAATACAACACGCATTATATGTATTACACAGACTGGTCACATAATACACTACGCATTGTATATAATACACATACTGGTCACGTAGTACAATACAGATTGTGTGTATTACACAGACTGGTCACATAATACAACACGCATTGTTTGTATTACACAGACTGGTCACATAATACAATACGCATTGTATATAATACACAGACTGGTCCCATAGTACAATACACATTGTGTGTATTACACAGACTGGTCACATAATACAACACTCATTGTATGTATTACATAGACTAGTCACATAATTCAATATACATTGTATGTACTACGCAGGCTGGTCACATAATACAATACACATTGTATGTCTTGCGCATACTGGTCAAATAATACAACATACATTGTGTGTATTACACAGACTAATCACCTAATATAAATCGCATTGTATGTATTACACAGGATTGTCACATAATACAATAATACATTGTCGGTATTACACAGACAGGACACATAATACAACATAACATAATACAATATACATTGTCTGTATTACACAGACTGATCATTAATAAGCGAACGATTATTTTAAAAGAACTGTCCGAAGAAGGTTGTATCAACCGAAACATGTTATAGATGAAATACTGCGTTTAATATGTATATTTAAAGTTACATGATGATCATATAATACAGTATACGGTTTATATACATGTATCATTAAAACATGCACTATAAATCACTCTAATTATTCCAATGTACGGTTATTGAACCAATTTTCTTATGTGGCATATCCTTTAACTGACCTTGACACATTCATATGTACTATATATACTTCCTTTTACTGTAATATCTATTCAAAGTTGTAATCGGGTTTTCCAAACATTTAACATTTCACAATATTGTGTAATTTGGTGATATTAGTGCAAGCCATGTTAATGTTCGGAATTAACCATGCATAAAGTAAGTGTTGAGTTATTGTTATAATACATCACTGTCTTAAACAGCCACACAATAAAACAGACTAAAGTTATTTCGAAACATGACTGCTTAAAACCACAGGATTTCGGAGCATTGTTATGACTCCCCTGTCATTTGTTTGTTATTTTCCATTATCTTTCCCATTCTCATTCCCATTCCCCTCCCATTCCCATTCTCATTCAAAATCCCATTCTCATTCATCTATGTTTTGGTGTAATACGAATGTCATTTGGATATAATATCGTACGTGTAACTGTTTGTTAACACAATCGATACAACTGGTATGCACACTGCAGTTAAACAGAGTTTATATTATTAACTTATCTCTACTCTCACTGCACTCCCATTACACTACATGTTAAATGGCATAGTGTAAAACATGGAGTGGAGTAATGGGTTGGAGTGTTGGGATGGGGGCTTGCAGTAGAGTATTTCACTACCGCTCATGAACAGTCTCAATCAAACCGAGACTGCAATATTTCGTATGTGTCGTGCTCGGCCGTTTCCAAAGGTCCATTGTCATACTCTTTTTTTGGAGTAGAGCTTTGAAGTCTATCTTCAGAATAGATTACATTTAATTGTATCAATTGTTATGTGTTATATTGTAATCTAAGAGTTTACAATACTTGCTGGGAGTTGTTATATCGACGACAGGTACTACTATCTATCTATTTGTTATATCGATTACGTGTAGGACTGTTTATTTAGTTGTTATATCGATTCTTATTGTTGTTATTATTGTTACGGGTAGGACTATATATATATTTGTTACATCGATTACGGGTAGGACTATTTATCTATTTGTTAAATCGACTATCGGTTGTACTATTGATATATTTGTTATATCTATCAAAGGTAGGGTATTTATCTATTTGTTATATCTATTACGGGTAGGACTATATATCTATTTATTACATCGATTACCGGTAGGAATATTTATATATTTGTTACATCCATTAAGGGTAGGACTATTTATCTATTTTGTTATATTGATCACGGGTAGGGATATTTATCTTTTTGTTGTATCGATTACGTGCAGGACTATTTATTGATTTGTTATATCGATTACGGGTAGGACTATTTATCTATTTGTTACATGGATTACGGGTAGGACTATTTATCTATTTGTTACATCAATTACGGGTAGGGCTATTCCTTTATTTGTTATATCGATTACGGATAGGTCTATTTATAAATATGTTATATCGATTACGGGTAGGTATATTTATCTATTTGTTACATGGATTACGGGTAGGACTTTTATCTATTTGATATATCAGTTACAGGTATAAGTATTTATCTATTTGTTATATCAACTACGGATAGGACTATTGATCTATTTGTTACATGGATTACGGGTAAGACTATTTATCTATTTGTTATATCGGAAGGTTTGCTACGTGATGGAATGAAGACGAAGTTTGAAAGCAGAAGTTGTTGAGAAGTCGTCTGTTCCTGCATCGACATTACGACACATTCTAAGACCATTCCCAGCACCGGTAAGAATATCTGTTAACTCACAATCTTTTCAAACACAAACAAGCAAGGTTTTACGCAAGCGTAAAATGTCAGCGTCACATCAGGCGTGTAAAAATATTATAAAAGCACTGTAACACTAGTAGTTGAGAAAATCCACTCTAGAATTTACTGTCATTGTAGAAATGTAATTTTTTCTTTTTCTTTTGCATAATTAATGTATCATATTTTAATTCTGTTTGCGGCAGTTTCCTTTTTAAGGAACCACAGCTTTATTCTTTTTTTAAGGAACCACAGGCTTGTATGGGGATGTTCCCCGAGCAACTTCTTATGGGGTATATGTGTCTCAACTTATTCTTTTTTCTAGAGCTTGTACTCGAGTTGAGGACTTTAATATTCGTAATCTTTGTATAACTAAAAAGTTACTCAATCAGGGTTACCGTTACCATAAACTTCGTAAAACCTTTGCAAAATTTTATTATCGTAACCCTTATCTTCTTTCCAAATATAAAAGTAATTTAAGGACTCTTCTGTGACAAGGACTATCACAACCTGACTTCTATAGTGATGTGATTTATAAACTTCGTAAGATTCTAGGTCATGATCACTTTCATACTATCTTTGTTAAACTGGTTAAAATGTTTATCAAAAGCGGTTATGACCCTATCATTTTGCAACGTACTGCATGCTAGGTGGTGGACCCTTTTACAGTTCGCCACTATGCTTTCCTCTTTAATTGTACGATGACCGGACAGGCTGTGGACCCTTTGATGACGCCTACCTAAAGCCCATTAGGACGGTGGCGTTTGATGTTTGTCCATGATCTTTCTTGTCGTGACCTTAATGGTTTATTCTCTTACTGCTCTGGCTTCTGCAAAGTCATTGAGTACCTTCATTGTGGCTTTCTAGGCTATTGTTTTTTTGTATTATATTTACACGAGCATATTTGTGTTTTACTTATATTGCCTATTGATGCTGCCTTGTTGGTTAGAGATAAGATCATGGCGGGGATTTCTTTATTTACAGTGTCCTGTTTTAATGGGATGACAGTAGGGTAAGTGTGAGGTTTGGTGCACCCTAGAACCGGTTTAAACCCCCAGTGGCCTACTTTGCCACTGACCGTTCCAAGGCGGTAGCCCTATTGTCAACCCTTTTTGTGTTTCTGATGTCGTTTGCATTTATTATTGCTTTTGCCTTCTTGTTTGTCTGTTTGCGTGTTTGTTTCTGTGTTTTGTGGTTGACTGTGCTCCTTGAATGCTACTTTCCCCTATCCGATCTTTTTATATTTCTTTTCATGTCACAATAGTAGTGTTTGTGCCGTGTGGCGACCGTAAAAAGTGTCCCCTTACATCCAATCAATATTGTTTGTTTTTACATCCTACAGGGATTGTATGACATTCTTTGATCCAGTTTTTCCTTAAACACGTGTGTTTCATATACCGCGTTGAAGGTTTTGTGCTGATCGACATTTTGGCCCATTTTATTAGGGTTCCCTTAACTTTACTCATTATCACTAAAGTTGATCGACGAGGAAGCCGACAAAATTTTCATTCGTACAGATCCCTTGTATAACACTGCTTCCATAGTTCAAAGTTATACACAACATGTTCTCCGACCCCATATTGACAAGGAGTCTGATCACGTCAGGCATTTTTAAAACTACTATATATTAACAAAGGTATTGATTTCATTGACGTGCCTAGAATTTTTCGAGATACTCATGTAGTTGATTCTATCCCAAAATATTTCAAAAAATCTGAAAGTCCTGTAATTTGTTATCAGTATAAAAAGCCTATTAGAAATATTATTTTCAACTACAACAAAATAGTTTCTGACCTTGATATAGTACATAATACTCCTAAGGAATGTGAATGCAACACATCAACATTTTGCTATGCTCCAGCAGGTCATGTTATCACTGGTAATTTTTATATTATTGATAAACGTTTCCGAAAGGTCCTAAATATAGATTACCTTCAACTATTGATTTTAATGCCTGTCGTGCCCAGATCGCCCACTCCATTGACGATATTAGTATCAAATGGTGTCGTAGAGAACATGCGGACCCAAACTCACTCTCTACTTGGAAAAAGTCAATTCTGAAAATTATAGATACACGTATTAACTTTTATAATGTTAACACCTCTTTACTTCCTCCGAGGCCTAGGTTTTCCTTTCGTAATTTAAAATTGGGAATTCAGGAATTTCATAATAAATTTGTTTTAGTTCTTGAGATAAAGCAGCTAATAATGTAATTATTGTTGGACGCCTATATTACGTCAATGTTTTATCTCTGGAACTCGGCAGCACCAATTCGTATACTCCAGTTAATTCTACCGAGGATGATGTTGTTTCCGCACATATCACTCGGTGCACTACTTTCAAGGCGGGTGTAAGCGATAAGCAAAATAAACTGCCTACTATGTACTGGATTCCTAAATTACATAAAAATCCATATAAGGCTCGCTTTATTTCGAATTCTAGTGCCTGCACCACAACAAACATCTCCAAACTTTTAACTTCTTGTCTTACTGCCGTTAAAGTTCACGTTAAACTATATTGTGATAAAACTCATGAAAACTCTGGGATTTATTTATTTTGGTCTATAAAAAATTCAGGAGACGTTCTTGATATAATCTTCAAGAAAGGTCAAGTTTCATCAATAAGCACTTATGACTTCTCTACACTATATACAACCTTACCACATCACCTTATTAAAGACAAGCTAATTTCTCTTATTCAAAAACAATTTGCTAGAGAAAATACTACATTTTTGGCATGTAATAATATAAAAGCGTTTTTTACTAACGGCAGTTTTGACAATTATACTATGTGGACTTGCTATGAAGTTTGTGAAGCACTCATCTTCCTATTAGATAATATTTTCGTCAGGTATGGAACCACCGTTTATAGGCAAATTGTTGGTATCCCTATAGGTACGAACTGTGCACCACTTGTCGCAGATTTGTTTTTATTTTGCTATGAAAGGGATTTCATGTTGAGTCTTTCACCAGATACCCAGGCAGATGTTATTGAAGCATTTAATGACACCTCTCGGTATCTGGATGACATATTGAACATTGACAACCCTTTCTTTCCAACTATGGTTAATTATATTTATCCTAAAGATCTTCAGCTTAACAAAGCTAATATATCCGATAATAACGCTTCTTTTCTTGATTTAGATCTCTCGATTGAAAATGGTAAAATAACTAACAAAATCTATGACAAAAGAGATGATTTTAATTTTGACATTGATAATTATCCCCACATGGATGGGGATGTTCCACAAGCAACTTCTTATGGGGTATATGAGTCTCAACTTATTCGTTTTTCTAGAGCTTGTACTCGAGTTGAGGACTTTAATATTCGTTATCTTTGTATAACTAAAAAGTTACTCAATCAGGGTTACCGTTACCATAAACTTCGTAAAACCTTTGCAAAATTTTATTATCGTAACCCTGATCTTCTTTCCAAATATAAAATTAATTTAAGGACTCTTCTGCGACAAGGACTATCACAACCTGACTTCTATGGTGATGTGATGTATAAACTTCGTCAGATTCTAGGTCATGATCACTTTCATACTATCTTTGTTACACTTGTTAAAAAGTTTATCAAAAGAGGTTATGACCCTATCATTTTGCAACGTACTGCTTGCTTGGTGGTGGACCCTTTTACAGTTCGCCACTATGCTTTCCTCTTTAATTGTACAATAATTACATTATTAGCTGCTTTATCTGCAGGAACTAAAAAAAATATATTATGAAATTCCTGAATTCCCGATTTTAGATTACGAAAGGAAAACCTAGGTCTCGGAGGTAGTAAAGAGGGGTTAGCATTATAAAAGTTAATACGTGTATCTATAATTTTAAGAATATACTTTTTCCAAGTAGAAAGCGAGTTTGGGTCCGCATGTTCTCTACGACACCATTTTATACTAAAATCTTCAATGGAATGGGCGATCTGGGCACGACAGGCATTAAAATCAATAGTTGAAGGTAATCTATATTTAGGACCTTTCGAAAACAAATGCCGAATACGTTCATCAACAATATTAAAATTAAAAAAGGATAAAAATATCGGACAGGGAAAGCAGCATTCAAGGACGACAGTCAACCACAAAACGTCTCATTTTAAATACTGTTGTTAACTTGTTGTTGTTGTTTGTTACAATATTACATGTAACTATTACAATAATGTATTGACATAACTTTCGTAATTTCAGGTTCAAATATGAGTGATTATTTACGAGAACTATCGCTGAATCTTTATGATGTTCTGGAAGAGGTCGGAGCTTCCGAGACCTTCAGGAGACTACATCAGGAAACGGCAGTATTTCAAGAGATCCTACATTCAGCTACGAACCGCATTACACACGATCTCTCCGATACATACACATACTTCTTCGGAAGTTATTCGGAAGGAACTACATTAACTAGCTTAATGTCAGACGTTGATAGCTTGGCATGCAATGGAAACACACCCGTTATTGAAAATGTAGAAGAAGCCGAGGATGGATCGGCTTTTCTCATGATAAGGGACAACCTTACACCTTTAGGTTACGTGAAACTGGAAGTTGTAAACATCGATAAAGATGACACAGGTGAAATTGTAATGCCTGACAGAAATGGAAGATTATGTATTGCGCACTTGAAATTAAACAATACTGGCTATGAGAGGCACGGCCCAGCATATTCAATGGATCAACGACCTGGTCACATGGCATGGGATCTTGTTGCGGCCTTTCGATGTGCATATGTTCCTTCATTTGCAAATCAGTGGATTGTTCGCAAACGGAGATATGAATGGCCTTCTAGAGTTCAGATTGAAAGGATGACGTCACTCGGGTGCTTTGTTGTTGGAGTCGGTGATCCAGCTAGCGACGAATTCAAGCTGGAGTGGAGACTCTCGTTCTCACTCCAAGAACGAGAACTCATGTTTGCATTGAATCCTGTGCAACACAAATGCTACATACTATTAAAGATGACGAAGAAATGTGTATTTGAAACACGTTTTGGAAAGTGTATAACGTCCTATCACTGCAAGACGTGTATCTTCCATGCTGTAGAGAACACCAGTCCAGAGATGTGGAGGCCTGACAACCTTGCTAACTGCTTTCAGACAAGCCTGTTTGTCATGCTGTATTTTGTATTCAGAGGCAACTGTCCGAACTACTTCTTGAACGATGTAAATATGTTCGACAAAGAAATAAATAGGCAGAAGAGGTCAGTTGTAATGGAAACCATCTCTTGTTTGCTCTTCAACCCTGTTCAGACGCTCTTCCATATCTCCTGTGAAAACACTGGCGGATTATTGCATCAGAAAATGGAAGGCATATCGATTAGTCTTCCCAAGGATAAGAGAATTGAGTTTATCTATCTCAAGACATGGCAGAGTGTGAAATATGTTTTGGTAGCACGGAAGCTGATTATTTACTATGTGAGTACGTGCACAGATGACCAGACTGTCTCGTCAAGTTTAGCCGGGATTATCGATGATCTGCAATCCTCCACAAATGTCATTGACCACAGGGAAGAAGATACAAAGAAAGCATTCGCTTGTCTCACACCGCTATTGAAAATACAACAGCTACAAAGTGAAGCTTCCATCATCATCACTGAAGGTGATAAAGAACAATGCCAACGACAGCTGGCCGATATTGAAGAAGAGTTGTCTGAATGTTCAAATACAATGAATGCTAAGCTTATACGTGCATCATTGATGTACGCTCAACACAGGTACGACGAATGCGCTGTCTTGCTGCAACATATCGGAGAACGTTTGGGCCCTGATGTCATATCTCTCTGTCGGTGTAAACAGAATGAACATAGGGATATTACTCACTTCAGAAATAGATTCCTAATGCAGAAACTTGCCGACGGTAACCAGTCCACTGAATCAGTGCTTTCATCGTCGGTACTGCCATGTTTGATCTTCCTTCCCACGGATAGAAACCTGGTCCCTGACGTCCTGCAATATGAGATGTACCGTTGCATTGGTGGCACCAAAGTCTCCATTGTGGATTTCTGGTTCGATTGGGTTGTCATAGACGCAAAGGTATACCTGTTCTTCATGCAATATCTTGTGAACGAGGTACTGAAAAATGACATACAGAAAATGATAGCACTGAATAGACTGACATCGATCACACGGAGCGATTCCAATCTGGGCCACAAAGAGACGGCATTTAACCTTTTAGGCTGGATTTACGCACGAGAAAAACGTGTTCCGATGGCTCTGTTCTATTATGGTCTCTCATGCAAGTTAGAACCAGTCAACAACGCAGCGCAATGGCATTTGGGCTTAATGTTATTTGACCTCGTGAGAGAAAAGATTAAAGTTTCAACAGACGTCCGTGAATATACCCAATCCACGTGAGAATGGCATGAAGAGGAGAAAAGAACTGATGCAAGAAAAAATAATTTGTGGTGTGCCGTTAAAAAACACAGGAAACTACATACAAATAATTACTTTTTTTCCTACTGGATTTATATCCGCGTTTCCCGGGATCCACCATGTTCCTTAGAGTCAAACCTTTAAGCAAGGATTTTCAGACCACAACGTAGAACATTAACAATTCCTCTTGGAGTAAACAGACGAAACAATCTTGATCAGCTTTTTCATATTGGTTATAGACATATGAACTATATTTTAGATTAGTCCAAATTAATGTCGGTCTAATATTAGCTTGAGGGAGTTATTTTGCTTGGGACAGTGACGTTATTGTGGGTATGACTTGTAATTGCAGATACTTATAGCATAGGTGTTATCGACGGATCATATAGGCTGGTGAAATCCAGTTTTGTTTTCTGCTTGGTTTGTGAGTAACAATAATTCTGGAACACAATACACAATGTTAATTAAGAACACTGAAACGTCCAAATGAACTTTTAGTGACAATGTAATATTTCGAGTTCATGTGTAACATTGTTTATCCATGGATAAAGGAAGTATAACACATCATGGAAACAGAATAAAGATGAACGTGATTAATATACAAAATACCAAAACATAAACCTGAACACCTGAATCAATACCTTATAAATACGGATAATTCATGTTAACATGAAACACATTGGATAAGTTTAGTTTCGAACCAGGATGATTCTGATGCACATTGACACCACCACTAGGCAAACTGACCATATCAGTTGTGGATAATCCTTCAAAGAGATGGACAAATAACACGAAAAGACTATGGAATACGTCTATTAAATACTGTCTGTTTGGATTAGTTTACAGTTTCTGTTGTAAATTAACATGTGTGTGTGTGTGTGTGTGTGTGTGTGTGTGTGTGTGTGTGTGAATAGAGTTTGAATGCCCCTATCCATAATTATCTAATACAGATGCTGTTGTGATAATATATAATGATATTAATATAATAAATAATATTAAATAATTTGTTTTAACTAGAATTGTATTCTATGACTAGTTAAGACAACTACAAATACATGTTAGTGTGACAGTGCATGCTTGGATATGTTTATGTTATTTACCGATGTATTAGCTTGCATTCTTATTGCGTTTGGCTTGATTTACGATGTACTAATGTCTGTCCACATATTTTATACAAAGATTGTGCTTCACCTAAAATATGTATTTAAGGCTAAAGAGTCTCTATATCAATCGATTCCTTCTTTGTAGGCGTGTCTTTATTTGTAACTTCATGTTCACCAGCTCATTTCGAAATCGGGTATTTAAGTGAGCAAATATAGCGCAGGAAATCATTTACTGTATATACATCGACCAGTGCACGTCGTACCTATACATAGGTAACAGTAATTTTTATAGGAAAAAAAAGTAAGAGCCTCTTTCGGGGCTCGAACACACGACCTTCTGATTTTATCCACTGAACTACAACGCAACTTGAGAAAATAGTATACTAACTACCATTTATTATGAGGCAAAATAACTGAACATATTTGAACGCAACTAAAGATGGATCAATAAAAATGTAGTCCATATTGTCGCTCGTGTAAATTAACATTGCCTGGTGTAACATCTCTGTATGTTGTCAATATGAAACTTATACTTCGCCTCCAAACAACCATATCTGGAATTGTTATTTAACGCTTGATGAGTTTGTGTGTGCGCGCGCTTGTTATTAAGTAAAGCCTATTTAGTGTTAAAAATACTACAGCATATCAATAAATAGCAGTGGTCTAGTGGTTCAGCGTACATCTTTCAAAAGTTACAATTGCAAGGCGGTGGTTCAAATCCCGTTCCGGGCAACTATTTTTTTATCACATATATTCTCGAGCCGTATATTTATCGCTGTTACCTGTACGGAGGCTAAATAAAAATGTGAAATTGTATGCATCGATTTCTGCTTATATTAGAGGTACGATAGAAAAGTGTTGCTGTTGATGATGATGATGATGATGGTAAAACATGATGACTAGTTATAGTGTAGATCAGTCGTAATGCGGATCCACTATTTCAACATCCACTAGGGGTGCTGATGATTTATTATGTCCATCCGACTTGTATGAAAAGTCATATTATTGTCGATATCAAACATACAGATAATCAGGCTATGTTGAACAGTTACTTATGTTGATTAGATGATATACTTGTCATCATACCTGCGAATACTTATTATTATGATTAGAGGTTATGAAGATGGTGACAATGCCTTGTAGTTTTTGATGGTGTTAACGATGTTAGTGAGACGATGTTGGTCATGTTGTTCAGATATGATACTGATTATTACTTGCGGCCTTGTTAACGGCATTGAAGGTGTCATTAAGCATGAAGTTAATATGTTTCCATGTAGAAGAAATTGTTATGGCGTTGTTTATTACCATGTTAGCTATCTCAATCGTCTTCTTTGTTAATGTTTGTTAATGTTTACGTGTACATTTATATTATCCAGCTGTATGCACCATTTCTAAGCTACTCCAAACTACCTCCTGTTTTCTTTCCCTTTTACATCCGCTATGTTTATCATCTCTACTTTTTTTCACTAGCACATTCGCTTTTCCTCTTTTCATTCGCACGGAAGTCATGTCCTTAGTTTATGTATGCTCTTTCGTGCCGAGCCTTGAGCATGTTCGGTGTCCTTTTTACGCTTACACTCTGTATATCGACATGCTTACGACAGTCTTGTTCATGTTTCTATTATTGACAATTACATACACCGTTCTAGAGACAATACTGTCGTCGTTGTGTCGACCTACATATTCATTCAAAGTATGTTCTGTGCTAGCTCTCGAATGACTGTTCCTTGCATTCACACATCGAATATGTAAATGATAAGGCATGGAAACGCATAAATATCATGCGTAAACTCAAGTTTCAGCTTGATCGGAAATCTTTAGAAATTATTTACACTTCTTTCATTAGACCTCTATTAGAATATGGTGACGTCATCTGGGACAATTGTACCAATCATGAAAAACAAGACCTTGATAAAATCCAAAACGAACCTGCACCTATAGTCATAGGGGCAACACAATTGGTATCTACACGACCTTTACAAAGATGTTGGTTGGGAAACATTCGAGACTCGAAGAAGTAAACACAAACTTATACATTTATATAAAATGGTCAATAGTGCAACCACCTTATCTTACATGAATTGTACCTCCTATGGTCAATGCAGCATCAAATTATAGGTTAAGAAATTCAGATGACTTCCAAGTACCATTCTCTCGTACACAATTATATTCCACTTCTTTCCTACCTTCTGCTATTCGAGAATGGAACAATCTCCATGTTGATGCACGTAACTCCAGCTCTATTATTACCTTTTAGCAACACCATAATCGTGACAAAATTCAAATTCCTAAATATTATTGCACGGGAAATAGAAGAGCACTGATACTCCATGCACGATTACGAACAAATTGTAGTTCTTTGAACAAACACTTATTCAATAAAAGCATCGTTAAATCTCCTCTTTGTAGATGTGGAAGAATTGAAAGTACTAACCATTTTATTTTTAAATGCCCATTATATGATAATTCACGTGCGACCCTATTACAGGAACTGAATCTACTGTGCCCGGTTACCTTAAATAATGTACTATTTGGCGACTTAAGCCTTTCATACGATGTGAATTCAAATATATTTAAATCGGTCCAGAAATACATATTGACTAGTAAACGGTTTAAGGTTATATAGGGAGATGCATGCAATACGAACTTGATGTGATCCTAAACGCCTAAACCCTAGCGGCTACCTTTCTCTACTTTTCTTAATTCATACCCATATTATTTTCGTTATTTTCGTTTCTGCATTCTCTAATGTAAATCGATTAATTTCTTATTCCTTAAATTGTTGCTACATTTTTCTCTCCTTTTAGTATTATCATTAGTTCTATCAGTTGTTACAAGCATATTTATATTTCAAATTTATCTTATCCTTACCATATTCAACCAGTGGATAAGAACTTTCGTTCTGATCCTTTTGTTTTTGTGTACAAATTTTGTGTATTGTTGTATCTATTTGGAAATAAAATATGTTTAAACCAAAGTAGGCCACTGGGGGTTTAAATCGGTTCTAGGGTGCACCAAACCTCACACTTACCCTACTTTCATCCCATTAAAACAGGACAGTGTAAATAAAGAAATCCCCGCCATGATCTAATCTCTAACCAACAAGGCAGCATAAATAGGCAATATAAGTAAAACACAAATATGCTCGTGTAAATATAATACTAAAAAACAAAAGCCTAGAAAGCCGCAATACAGGTACTCAATGACTTGGCAGAAGCCAGAGCAACAAGAGAATAAACCATTAAGGGCAAGACAAGAAAGATCATATACAAACATCAAACGCCACCGTCCCAATGGGCTTTAGGTAGGCGTCATCATATGGTCCACAGCCTGTCCGGTTATCGTACAATTAAAGAAGACAGCATAGTGGCGAGCTGTAAAAGGGTCCACCACCAAGCATGCAGTACGTTGCAAAATGATAGGGTCATAACCTCTTTTGGTAACATTTTTAACACGTTTAACAAAGATAGTAAGAAAGTGATCATGACCAAGAATATTACGAAGTATATAAATCACATCACCATAGAAGTCAGGTTGTGTGATAGTCCTTGTCGCAGAATAGTCCTTATATTACATTTATATTTGGAAAGAAGATCAGGGTTACATTTTGCAAAGGTTTTACGAAGTTTATGGTAACGGTCACCCTGATTGAGTTGCTTTTTCGTTATACAAAGATTACGAATATTAAATATTAAAGTCCCCAACTCGAGTACAAGCTCTTGAAAAACGAATAAGTACACCCCATAAGAAGTTGCTCGAGGAACATCCTCATCCACGTGGGTATAATTAACAATGTCAAAATTAAAATCATCTCTCTTGTCATAGATTTTGCTAATTATTTCACCATTTTCAATCCAGAGATCTAAATCAAGAAAAGAAGCGTTATTATCATAAATATTATTAACCATAGTTGGAAAGAAAGTGTTGTCAATGTTCAATATGTCATCCAGATACCGAGGGGTGACATAAAAGGCTTCAATAACATCTGCATGGGTATCTGGTGAAAGACTCAACATGAAATCTCTTTAATAGCAAAATAAAAACAAAACTGCGACAAATGGTGCACAGTTCGTACCCATAGGGATACCAACAATTTGTCTATAAACGGTGGTTCCATATTGGCTAAAATATTATCTAATAGGAAGATGAGTGCTTCACAAACTTCATAGCAAGTCCACATAGTATAATTGCCGTTAGTAAAAAACGCTTTAATATTATTATATGCCAAAAATTTAGTATTTTCTCTTGCGAATGTTTTTTGAATGAGAGAAAGTAGCTTGTCTTTAATAAGGTGATGCGGTGATGTGGTAAGGTTGTATATAGTGTAGAGAAGTCATAAGTGCTTATTGATGAAACTTGACGTTTATTGACAAGTTTATCAAGAACGTCTCCTGAATTTGTTTATAGACCAAAATAAATTAATCCCAGAGTTTTCATAAGTGTTATGACAATATAGTTTAACGTGTTCTTTAACGGCAGTAAGACAAGAAGTTAAAAGTTTGGAGATGTTTGTTGTAGTGCAGGCACTAGAACTCGAAATAAAACGAGCCTTATACGGAATTTTATGTAATTTAGGAATTCAGTACATAGTAGGCAGTTTATTTTGCTTATCGTTTACACCAGCTTTGAAAGTAGTGCACCGAGCGATATGTGCGGAAACAACATCATCCTCAGTAGAATTAACTGGAGTATACGAATTGGTGCTGCCGAGTTCCAGAGATAAAACATTGACGTAATGTAGGCGTCAAACAATAATTACATTATTAGCTGCTTTATCTGTAGAAACTAAAACAAATTTATTATGAAAGTCCTGAATTCTCGATTTTAAATTACGAAAGGAAAACCTAGGTCTCGGACGAAGTAAAGAGGAAGTAGAATTATAAAAGTTAATACGTGTATCTATAATTTTAAGAATTGTCTACAACAGCTAACAAGGGAGTCACTATTATTGGTACAGCAGGTAACAGCGTAGTCACTATTAGTGGTACAGCAGGTAACAGCGTAGTCACTATTGATGGTACAACAGCTAACAGAGGAGTCACTATTAGTGGTACAGTAGCTACCAACGGAGTCATTATTAGTGGTAAAGCACAGGTAACAGCGGAGTCACTATTGGTGAAACAACATCTAGCAATGGAGTCACTATTAGTGGTATAACAGGTTACGTCGGACTCATTATTAGTGGTACAGCAGCTAACAGCGGAGTCACTATTAGTTTTACAACAGCTAACATCGGAGTCACTATTAGTGGAACGGCAGCTAACATTAGAGGCACTATATGTGGTACAGCAGCTAACGGCGGAGTCACTATTATTGGTACAGTAGCTAACAACGGAGTCATTATTAGTGATACTGAAGGTAACAGCGGAGTCACTATTAGAGATACAACAGCTACTATTGGAGTCACTATTAGTGGTACAACAGCTAACATTGGAGTCACTATACAGTATATTAGTGGTACAACAGATATTATTTGAGTCATTGTTAGTGGTACAACAGCTAACATGGGTGTTACTATTAGTGGTACAGCAGCTAAAAGAGGAGTCACTATTAGTAATATTGGAGTCACTCTACAGTATATTAATGGTACAACAGCTATTATCGGAGTCATTATTTGTGGTACAACAGCTAACATGGGAGTCACTATTAGTGGTACAGCAGCTTACTGCGGAGTCACTATTAGATGTATAGCAGCTAACATTGGAGTCACTGTTAGTGCTACAGAAGGTAACAGTGGAGTCACTATTAGAGATATAACAGCTATTAATTGAGTCACTCTTAGTGGTACAACAGCTAACATTGGAGTCACTGTTAGTGGTACAACAGGTAACATCGGAATCACTATAAGTAGTACAGTAGGTAACATCGGAATCACCATTAGTGGTAGAGCAGGTAACGGCTGAGTTACAATTAGTGGTACAACAACTGACAAAGGAGTCACTATTAGTGGTAAGCAGGTAACAGCGGAGTCACTATTAATGGTACAACAGCCAACATTGGAGTCACTCTTAGTGGTGCAACAGCTACAATGGGAGTCACTATTAGCGGTAAAACAGCTAACAGAGGAGTCACTGTTAATGGTATAAATGGTTCAGCAGGTAATATAGTAGTCACTATTAGTGGTACAGCAGCTAACAGAGGAGTCACTATTAGTTGTACAGCAGCTAACAGCGGTGTCACTATTAGTTGTACAACAGGTAACATTTGAATCACTCTTAGTGGTACATCTGCCAACAGCGGAGTCACTATACGTGGTACAACAGCTAACATTAAAGTCACTATACTGTATATTAGTGGTACAACAGCTATTATTGAAGTCATTATTAGTGATACAACAGCTATCATGGGAGTCACTATTAGTAGTACAGCAGCTAACAGAGGAGTCACTATTAGTTGTACAGCAGCTAACATTGGAGTCACCATACAGTATATTAGAGGTACAACAGCTATTATTTGAATCACTATTAGTGCTACAGAAGGTAACAGCGGAGTCACTAATAGACGTACAACAGGTACCAGCGGAGTCACTATTAGTGGTATAACAGGTAACGTCGGAGTCACTATATGTGGTACAGTAGGTAACATCGGAGTCACTAGTAGTGATAGAGCAGGTAACAGCGGAGTTACAATTAGTGGTACAACAACTAACAGAGGAGTCACTGTTAGTGTTTCAGCAGCTAACAGCGGAGTCACTATTAGTGGTACAGCAGGTAACAGCGGAGTCACTATTAATAGTACAACAGCTAACATTGGAGTCACTCTTAGTGGTACAACAGCTAAAATGGGAGTCACTATTAGTAGTACAACAGCTAACAGAGGAGTCACTATTAGTGGTACAGCAGGTAATATCGGAGTCACTATTAGTGTTAAAACAGCTAGCACTGGAGTCACTATTAGTGGTAAAACAGCTAACATTGTAGTCAGTATAAGTGGTACTACAGGTAACATCGGAGTCACTATTAGTGGTACTACAGGTAACAGTGGAGTCACAATTAGTGGTACAACAGGTAACAATGGAGTCACTATTAGTGGTACAACAGCTAAAGCGGAGTCACTATTAATGTTACAACAGGTAACAGCGGAGTCTCTAATAGTGGTACGGCAGGTAACAACGGAGTCACTATTAGTGACACAACAACAAACAGAGTAATCACCATTAGTGGTACAACAGCTAACAGCGGAGTCACTATTAGTGGTTCAGCAGGTAACAGCGGAGTCACTATTAATGGTACAACAGCCAACATTGTAGTCACTATTAGTGGTAGAACAGCTAATGTGGGAGTCAGTATTAGTGGTACAACAGCTAAGAGAGGAGTCACTGTTAATGGTGTTAATGGTTCAGCAGATAATATAGTAGTCACTATCAGTGGTACAGCAGGTAAATGCGGAGTCACTATTAGTGATACAACATCTAACATTGGAGTCACTCCTAGTGGAACAGCAGCTAACAGCGGAGTCACTATTAGAGGTACAACAGGTAACAGAGGAGTCACTATTAGTATTACAACAGCTAACAGAGGAGTCACTATTAGTGGTACAACAACTAACAAATGAGTTACTATAAGTGGTACAACAGCTAACAGAGGAGTCACTGTTAGTGGTACAACAACTAACATGGGAGTCACTATTAGTGGTACAACAACTAACAGAGGTGTCACTATTTGTGGTACAGTAGCTAACAGAGGAGTCACTATTAGTGGTACAACAACTAACATGGGAGTCACTATTAGTGGTACAACAACTACCATGTGAGTGACTATTAGTGGTACAACTACAACAGGTAATAGTGGAGTCACTATTAGTTGTACAGCAGGTAACAGCGGAGTCACTATTAGTGGTACAGCAGGTAACAGCGGAGTCACTACTAATAGTACAACAGCTAACATTGGAGTCACTCTTAGTGGTACAACAGCTAAAATGGGAGTCACTATTAGTAGTACAACAGCTAACAGAGGAGTCACTATTAGTGGTACAGCAGGTAATAGCGGAGTCACTATTAGTGTTACAACAGCTAGCACTGGAGTCACTATTAGTGGTAAAACAGCTAACATTGTAGTCAGTATTAGTGGTACTACAGGTAACATCGGAGTCACTATTAGTGGTACTACAGGTAACAGTGGAGTCACAATTAGTGGTACAACAGGTAACAATGGAGTCACTATTTGTGGTACAACGGGTAACATCGGAATCACTATTAGTGTTACAGCCGGTTACAGCGGAGTCAAAATTAGTGGCACAACAGCAAACATTTGAGTCACTATTAGTGGTACAACAGCTAAAGCGGAGTCACTATTAGTGCTACAACAGGTAACAGCGGAGTCGTTAATAGTGGTACGGCAGAAACAACGGAGTCACTATTAGTGACACAACAACAAACATATTAATTACCATTAGTTTTACAACAGCTAACAGCGGAGTCACTATTAGTGGTACAGCAGGTAACAGCGGAGTCACTATTAATGGTTCAACAGCCAACATTGTAGCCCCTATTAGTGGCAGAACAGCTAATGTGGGAGTCACTATTAGTGGTATAACAGCTAAGAGAGGAGTCACTGTTAATGGTGTTAATGGTTCAGCAGATAATATAGAAGTCTCTATTAGTGGTACAGCAGGTAAATGCGGAGTCACTATTAGTGATACAACAGCTAACATTGGAGTCACTCCTAGTGGAACAGCAGCTAACAGCGAAGTCACTATTAGAGGTACAACAGGTAACAGAGGAGTCACTATTAGTTTTACAACAGCTTACAGATGAGTCACTATTAGTGGTACAACAACTAACAAATGAGTCACTATTAATGGTACAACAACTAACATGGGAGTCACTATTAGTGGTACAACAACTAACAGAGGTGTCACTATTTGTGGTACAGTAGCTAACAGCGGAGTCACTATTAGAGGTACAACAGGTAACAGAGGAGTCACTATTAGTTTTACAACAGCTAACAGATGAGTCACTATTAGTGGTACAACAACTAACAAATGAGTCACTGTTAGTGGTACAACAACTAACATGGGAGTCACTATTAGTGATACAACTTCTACCATGTGAGTCACTATTATTGGTACAACTACTAACAGAAGTGTCACTATTAGTGGTACAGTAGCTAACTGCGGAGTCACTGTTAGTGGTACAACAGGTAACAGTGGAGTCACTATTAGTTGTACAGCAGGTAACAGAGGAGTCACTATTAGTGGTACAACAGGTAACATGGGAGTCACGATTAGTGATAAAACAGCTAACAGAGAAGTTGCTGTTAGTGGTACAATAGGTAACATCGGAGTCACTATTAGTGGTACAGCAGGTAACAGCGGACAGCAGGTAACAGCGGAGTCACTATTAGTGGTACATCAGGTAACATGTGAGTCACTATTAGTGGTACAACAGCTAACATTGGAGTCTTTATTAGTGGTACAACAGCTAACATTGAAGTCACTGTTAGTGGTACAACAGGTAACATCGGAGTCACTATAAGTGGTACAGTAGGTAACCGCGGAGTCACTGTATAACTTGTAGGCAGTTCAGTCACGTGACGTCGCCACTGTGAACTCCAATCAATACAATGACGCTCTGTTTGCTGGTGCGCTATTTTTAGTAACTTTGGAATACTATGCCTATTAATAGCTGGCCTCCTGCCTGGCGTTGGATAAAGAAAATGATTTTGACCAATCAGAATTAAAGCCGACATTCTCTTTTTTCTGAAGGTCATTTGGTTGTAAATATCCGTTGACAAATGATGTAATGACATAAAAATTAGTCCAAAAAGTTGGTGCGTGTTTTAAAAATGTGCTATAGTTTTTATAGTTCAAACAATAATTCCCCCACATGTTTATCAAATAATGTATTCGATATGTCATTCTTTTTAGCCAGGAGAATAAGTTTTCCAAGCCCATGTTTTGACGTTATAAAATGTCGGCCGCCGTTTTCCAAATGCGAGATTGAATCGATAGAAAATATCAGCGTTTACAAAGTCATCACTGATAATTATAAATGCCGGTTTTATTAAAAATGACACAGTTTAAGTTGTTTTATATTTTAACATCTTCATATCAGTCATGGGTGACCTGGTTAATGTAAAATGATTGAAAGAAATTTCAATTGTCAGTTTTCCCATTTAAATATGGTGGGTGGGGTATGTTTTTAATTAACAGTTCTGTCGATCAGCATTTGCATTATATTTACAGATTTATATTCCAATATTAATTTTTGGTTCATTTGATTCCTTTCATGTATTTTAAGGTATATACTGATGATGGAAACTGTCTCATTAAAAAATTACTGAGTCAGTTCTGACCATAGCTGTCCTCTGTTGTCTAAATATATTTAACAACAGACAGACTACGATAGTAAGTCTCGGATCGGTTATGAAATTTTGTTATATTTGTTATGTGATTATTACCGCTTCAAATCCATTCCTATGGCCTAAAAATGTCCATTATAATTGGAAAAAAATAAACATTTTATGCCGCAATAAAATATATTAAATATGTGTATACTTGTTGATTAAATATATCTAAATTTGTACTGGATCACAGTCGCGGATCTCAAACACTATACAGGGTTGTCAATAAGGACCGATTGCCAATGTTAAATTATCTGTTAACACTTTTATGCATCAGTCGTATTTTAACGGAGGTAACTTTATTATGTTTTGCAAAACTACTGAATAATTTGGCCTGAAACTTCTTAAAAAAAAATTTGGAAACCGCCTAGGCTAGGGGAACCTATGCCTAATTTTTCAATTATGCTTTCATTGTGTTGTGCGCTTGCGGTGGACCGCACCCCTGGTCCAGTTACTCTGGACATAAAGGGGGCGGCTTAGCCTATCTGTTAATGTTCTAACTATATCCCTTACTTAGAAACCTATTGACATCCCTGACTATAGATTATGATTTATGTCGATCGACATGTTGTTTATTTTATGATTAAGACTCGCATAGAAATGATTTGTGACAACAGGTGCCGTTACACGACAAAATGATTTTGTCAACAGTTTTAGACTGCCTCAGTATCTATGGTTATATCCATGTTTCTCCTAAGCTTAAATTAAAGACTTTTAAACGTCAATCGTTTTCTGTAGTGTCCGAAATCCCCGACTTTGTCAAGTTCGTGAAAGTTTGTAAAAAGGATGAATTTGAAGACGATAGATACCGGTGATTTATTTTGATTAATTTCTAGTTAAAACGGTTTCTTTTTCGGTTCGACTTTCTTTTCGGTTCCACGGATGGAAACTACACGTTTTCGTGTTCACTTCTTTGTGTTAAGTATGACACGTGTAATAAGTTTTATTTCGTTATTTCATCAGGATTGTAGTGAATTTAACACAAAATAGAAATAGAAGCATCACAGTCTAAGCAACTTCCAACCCTATATTGTAATTGGTTAGCATAATAGATTTTATTTGTCTATAGATCCGAGTTCGAGTCTCGGTAGGGTTCACTCGCACGACTGTTTGATTCACTAAATAAATAAATAAATACAAATAAATATATAAATAAATATGCAGTACTAAATTATATTTTGCACTTTTAATTTTAATTATTATTATACAATCATGTGCATCAGGTTTAAGTTAATTTACATATTTCAGCTATGGACGAGTCCTGGTTCGACAATACCCACAGTGCCCCGGTTGTGCCAGAGGAGCCGATTAAGCCAGCTAATCATGCAACCGTGAAGGAAGTTCTCGACCTTAGAACATCTGTTAATTTGAATGATGATGCGTGTACAAATCAATAAATAGAACTCTTCCCGGTGTATGGGGGTTGTGATTTAAACAGTTTCCGTAGGAAAATTGGTCTTGTAGCTAAGAAATCAAAGTCTCTGAAACAAAATAAAAAGAAATCAGGCCTAAGTTATGACAATTACTTGCTTGAAAATATGGCCCCACCTGTTAGTAAGATGGATAGTGACATTACCGCATTAGGGACAGAACAATCAGAAATTGCAATGCACGTTATATCCACAGTTAGAATTGTCGTAAATGAAAATAGAACATTAAAAAGGACTGTGTCTGAAATGGAAGGATCTAATACAGAATTACTTCAAGAAATTAAAATGAAAGATGAAAAGCTACAGATAGCATTCAAATCCTTAAGGGAAATTGCTGACGGATATAAAGTTTAAAAAAACCACAACAGTATGATAGAGTGTTATTGCGGAACCAAATGTTACAATATAATGAGCAATATGAAAAGGCCTCGGCTAATATAGCTTCCCTTACGGCGGAAATAGTTAAGTCACGTGAAAAGCTATCGCAGTATACACCAAGAAATGTAAATAAGAAGATAAAAAGAAGGTCTGAGAAAATTGAAACCCTATCGTCGGAAGTAAAATTATTACGAAAAAAAAAACGGGGTCTTGTCACAAAATGTCACGGGTAGAGCGTATTGGTTGTACATAGCTCTTGTAAGCTATTAGTTACACCCTAATTCATTGAACCAAATTCACAATGTTCATGATATATTCAGGTAACACGGCCTATAATTTACAACCTACACTGGTAACTGGTATTGCCAAGGACCGTGCATCTTATCGCCTAGCATCGATGCACACGAAGGCCAATACAGTGTTCGTGTTTCTAATGTATGTATTTCTAGGTATGTAATATTTTATTTGCCTTTACTACAATTACAAAAAGTAACTCATTATTTCCCTTACCGATTGTTTAACAGAAAACAGAATGTTTCTAAACTGGGTTGTATAAGGTAAATAATTGAAAATATCTTATAACATATAGTATATGCAAGGGTATTTCAAATTGTTGGTACATTTCAAACTTGTATTTACTAATTTGTTTCTGTAGGGGTCAGTCATGGCACGCCTTAGCACAAGCACTTTACTTACACAAAAAGTATGATAATGGACCTTTGGAAACGGCTGATTCTCAGTATAAAATAACGAGTTACGTGAAGCTGCTGGATTCCAGCGTGGTGTATCAAGAAGTGAACATTACTTTGAACTGCAAAGACTCTACTGGTATGGTTTACGAAGATATGTCTCATATATTCATTTATGCGATGAAATGTGTTTTGTTTTTGTTTGTTTGTTTGTTTTGGAGTTAACGCCGCTTTCAACAATGTCTCAGTCATATCACGACGGTGTCTACTTGTAGTGAGCCCAATGCTCATTGTATAGTGCTGCCTCACTGGAATACCACGACGTAGACACATGACATGATACCCCACCCTGTCATATTATACTGACACCAGAACTACCATTTTTAACGTGAAATAAAAGAGCTACTAGTACTATTTTTAAAAAGTATTTGGTATAACCCGGTCGGGGATCGAACCCACGACCTCCCGCATGCGAGGCGGACGTTCTACCACTAGGCCACCGCTGCGGTTTCGCGATGAAATGTAAATACATTTAACTCATTTGTAACGTACATACTCAAAGGTTCCCCATGATATTACGAAATGTATACTGGATTCATTATACGGATAAAGCGAACCTCGAATATTCGAGAACCTAGATTTTCTCTGTCAAAATAGTATATTCTAGACATTATTAGGGATCTTGTTTCATGAACACCAAAGCAGACAAAATATAACAATAACTCAACACCATAACCTTAAAATAGTGTATCATGAATAGCACTTGATATATGATCGACTGTTATGTTGTACAGTAGTGTAATGTTCCATCAATTGCCGCGGAATGTCTTTAATATCTATAATATCTATATTTATTATCATTGATTGCTGTTATTTCTATTACGTATTCATTTAAATTCACATTCGTTTTGCTGTAAAGGTCAAAATCAGTATTACAGTATGGGTTCAACGCCAATGGTTCAACCTGGAATTTGGTACCAAGTCGGAGGTGTGAGACAACTACTAGCAGGTCCATATACTACATTATTGTTTTAGTATTTTTAATTTCCAATTCCAATCCTATCGTGTATTATATAGGCATGAAACAATTGCCCACTTCTAACGAGACTTATTGGTAATCAGAAATCTGTTAGCACGGCTTTTCAGGTCTGAAGTTGGTATTTCCTTGTAAATAATGTTAATTTAAGGTTCATGCATTACGCTTTGGTCCTTTTCAATAAAAAACAGCATTATTTGCGAATCTTCAGTCGGACCATAAACCCCCGTGAAAAACCTGATGCACTCTCTTGAATGTATGCTATCTGTAAATTAAAGTATGTTTCACCTTTAGGTAAAAAAATAAAGATATAAAAATCGGACAGGGAAAGTAGCATTCCATGACGACAGTCAATCACAAAACACAAAAACAAACACGCAAACAGACAAACGAGAAGGCAAAAGTAATTAAAAATGCAAACGAAATCACAAACACAAAATGGTTGACAATAAGGTTTCGCCTTGGAACGGTCAGTGGCCAAAAAGGCCACTTGGGGTTTAAACCAGGTTCTAGGGTGCAACAAAAGTCACACTTACCCTACTTCATCCCAATTAAACGGGACAGTGTAAATAAAGAAATCCCCGACAAGAAATATTCTCTAACAAACCAGGCAATATAAGTAAAACACCTAAATGCTCGTGTATATATAAATACAAAAAAAGCGTACAAACCCACAATGAAGGTACTCGATGACTTGACAGAAGTCAGAGCAACAAGAGAATAAACCATTGAGGGTAAGACCGCTGACAAACATCAAACGCCACCGTCCTAATGGGCTTAAGGGTAGGCGTCATCATAGGGTCCATAGCCTGTCCGGTCATCGCACACTTAAAGAGTAAAGGGTAATGGCAAACTGTAAAAGGGTCCACCACCAAGCATGCAGTACGTTGCAAAATGATAGGGTCATAATTTCTTTTGATAAACCTTTTAACAAGTTTAACATAGATAGTATGAAAGTGAACATGACCAAGAATCTTACGAAGTCTGTAAATCACATCACCATAGAAGTCAGGTTGTGATAGTCCTTATCGCAGAAGAGTCCTTAAATTGCGTTTATATTTAGAAAGAAGATCAGGGTTACGATAATAAAAGTTTGCAAAGGTTTTACGAAGCTTTTTGCAACGGTAACCCTGATGGAGTAGTTTCTTAGTTATACAAAGATTACGAATATTAAAGTCCCCAACTGGAGTACAAGCTCTTGCAAAACGAATAAGTTGAGACACATAGACCCCATAAGACGTTGCTCGAGGAACATCCCCATCTAAGTGGGGATTAGCAATGTCAAAATTAAAATCATCTCTCTTGTCATTGATTTTACTAATAATTTCACCATTTTCATTGAAATATCTAAATCAAGAAAAGAAACGTTATTATCAGAAATATTAGCCTTGTTAAGCTGAAGTTCTTTAGGATAAATGTTATTAACCATAATTGGAAAGGAAGGGTTGTCAATGTTCAATATGTCATCCAGATACCGAGAGGTGTAATTAAAGGCTGCATAACATCTGCCTGGGTATCTGGTGAAAGACTCAACATGAAATCCCTTTCATAGCAATATAAAAACAAATCTGCGACAAGTGATGCACAGTTCGTCCCCATAGGGATACCGACAATCTGTCTATAAACGGTGGTTCCATACCTGACGAATATATCATCTACGAGGAAAATGAGTGCTTCACAATCTGCATGGCAAGAAATATAAAAAGATCGGACAGGGAAAGTAGAATTCCAGGACGACAGTAAACCACAAAACACAGAAACAAACACGCAAACTGACAAACAAGAAGGCAAAAGCAATAATAAATGCAAACGACATCACAAACACAAAAAGGGTTGACATAGTGTAATTATCTAAACTGCCGTTAGTACAAAAAAAATTAATATTATTACAGGCCAAACATGTAGTATTTTTCCTAGCGAATGTTTTTTGAATGAGCGCAATAAGCTTGTCTTTAATAAAGTGATTTGGTAAGATAGTATATAGTGTAGAGAAGTCATAAGTGCTTATTGATGAAACTTGACGTTTATTGAAAATTGTATCAAGGACATCTCCTGAATTTTTTATAGACCAAAAATAAATTAATCCCAGAGTTTTCATAAGTTTTATCACAATATAGTTTAACGTGATCTTTAACGGCAGTAAGACAAGAATTTACACGTTTGGAGATGTTTGTTGTGGTGCAGGCACTTGAATTCGAAATAAAGCGGGCCTTATACGGGGTTTTATAGGCTGGAAAGTAGTGCTCCGAGTGATATGTGCGGCAACAACATCATCCTCAATAGAAAGTACTGGAGTATACGAATTGGTGCTGCCGAGTTCCAGAGATAAAACATTGACGTAATGCAGGCGTCAAACAATACTTATATTATTAGCTGCTTTATCTGCAGGAACTAAAACAAATTTATTTTGAAATTCCTGAATTCCCGATTTTAAATTACGATAGGAAAACCTAGGTCTCGGAGGAAGTGAAGAGGGTTTAGCATTATAAAAGTTAATACGTGTATCTATAATTTTAAGAATTGACTTTTTCCAAGTAGAAAGCAGGTTTGGCTCCGCATGTTCTCTACGACGCCATGTTATACTAAAATCTTCAATTGCGTTGGCGATCTGGGCACAACAGACATTAAAATCAGTAGTTGAAGTTAATCTATATTTAGGACATTTGGAAAACAAATGCCGAATACGTTTATCAACAATATCAAAATTACCAGTGATGACATGACCTGCTGCAGCATAGCAAAATTTTGATGTGTTGCATTCACATTCCTTAGGAGTGTTATGTACGATATTAAGGTCAGAAACTATTTTGTTGTTATTGAAAATAATATTTCTAATAGGCTTTTTATACTTATAACAAATTACAGGACTTTCGGAATTTTTGAAATATTTTGGGATAGAATCGACTACATGAGTATCTCGAAAAATACCTGGCATGTCAATGAAATCAATACCTTTATTAATATATAGTAGTTTTAAAAAATGCCTGACGTGATCAGACTCCATGTCAATATGGGGTCGGAGAACATGTTGTGTGTAGCTTTGAAGTATGGAAGCAGTGTTATATAAGGGATCTGTACGAATGAAAATCTTGTCGGCTTCCCCGTCGATCAACTTTAGTGAAGAAATGGACAAAGAGGTAAACCGTGAAAGCATAAAGTGCTTTCCAGACTGTTTGAAAATAGTATGTAAATCAGCGACAGAAATAATTACACGCGATTTACGTTTGATATTACCATTACGCCTAAGACCATGAGACCTAGATTGACGCTTTCGGATAGAAAATATAGAAGAAAAATAAATATTAGCAGGATCTTTATTTCCTTGAATGATTTCCTTCTTGATAAATATTGTCATTAAGGCCGAGTGGATATGGTGTCTGTAAGTTTTCCATCCACTTAAGTTTTGCAATATGTCTAGCTTTTATTTTAAAGCTTTTTAGTAGCATTATTATCAAACAATATATATTCAACCGGTTGAACAGAAGCTAGACTTACATTAAACAATCTACCATTAACAGCTTATTTAATGGTGGACTTGCAAGATAAATAATTGCAACAACTGCACCTCTTAGAATTGCACTTATTAATAGAGGGAAACAACCTGCGTCTTGAATGAACTAAATGATTTCTGAAAGGAGACTTTATATGGTATTCCTCAAAACAGGTGATCCTAGAGGAGTTACGGAAACTTTCGAGCCATTATTAAAAATCCTAGTAATATTATGAGAAGGAACATAAAACGAAGTAGCCGAATGAAGATTTAAAGGTGTAAGGCGTACACAAGGTTTATTTCTAAGAAATGAAGAGTTATTTTGTGGAATTTGTATTGATGACGCAGAGTGTAACCGAAGAGTCGAAAGATATATTTTAAGAGTTTTAACTAATATACTCAATATTGTTTTTTGGAGAGTAATACCATTCTGTGAAAAAGCGAAATAAAGGCCAATTAGTAGTTATTAAAGATACGAAAAAATCGTATTGTATTATATACTTCCGAACCGATGCTCCTACTGAGTATTTACTGGATACGGCCAGTGTTCAAGAGGTCAGTCTAGACGAGGACTGGGCAGTCAGACGACGAAATCGACCGAATAAGGAAAGCAAATATAGATATTGGGTAATAATATCGCATAGTTTACTTTAGTTCCATGATAGAATTTGAGTTTTAAGGGTTTGAAACCACAACTTATTCACCTTTGCGAATCAAGTGTGCACGGATATAGAGAGAGTACCTTATCTGGGACAAACACGGCTCAGGCAGACGACGATATAGACCGAATAAGGAAAGCAAATATTGATATAGCTTTGAAAAGAAAAACAATGTACATGTAATTATAAGACACACTATTCCCAAATGTTCGTATTTAAATATGAAAAAAGAGATACACCTGCGACTGTTTATACCCGAATCAATATAACTTATAATATAATGTGTAGGAAGTGGGGGAATTGTTTACGGAAATATGAAGAAGTTGGAGACTAAACATGTTGCGCCAGAAGGCACCAAAGAGCTCCATTACGCTCTTTGTCTTATTTACTCTGGTACATGTTTTTTGTTGTCAAAAGTATGATACCTACTGTGGATACGATGAATAATAAATTATTTTATATAAGAAAACGAGTGCACCAACTATAATTGTAATGTTTTGTGTGTGTGTAAATAGCATTTAATAAATGGTGTTCGGTACAGCCAGAGAGCCTGATTTTTGTAAGATTCGCAGGGGAGGATCCCTCATACCCCACTCTTAATAACAAGGGGGCCACCCCCTCCGTAAACCTCTCCCATGTGTATCATCAAATTCACCCTAGCTACGGCCCTGCATGCCGAACAATATGTTCCTTTTGAAGAATATCCGTGCTATTATACATCTCGCAAACATTATACCACTTTATCAGTTAATCTGTCTATGGCACAAGGCCATTTTATTGATTAAATAAATAAATATACGACTTTTTAAACTATTCTAGATTTCCTTATATTTGGAATATAATAAGACTAGTGCTACTGTAAACATAGGAATGTGTCACTATTACTTCCATGTCATATATTTATTTCAGGTAAACGTTCTAAAACTAACGGAAGAAATGGACATCTCCAACAAACACTGTCCGATTTAATTATTGTTGATGAAAAATGTCGGTCTTTTGTTTGTTGTATTTGTGATTGGTATACCCTTTGATTGAATTATTTATAGAACTGATATCAATAAAAAACACACATGAATTATTATTGATTAAAAACAACACCAGTTACACCATCGCCGAGGCTTCCAGAACAAACTATTTTATTTACAATAATTAAACCGAAAGTAGAATGTGATTCATTTTACTGAAAACTACATATCAATTAGATACTAGTATTGAAACACAATATACCGCTTTTAGTTGAATATGTTTTACACCCAAAATGATTTTCAAGATTGCCGAAGGATCCCTTTAAATGCTTTACACCCTTTATCGTTTATCTGCTTCTACACAACATAACGTTCCATTTACTGTACTGGTGTAATGTAATAATTTCGATAATGCAAGCAATAAATATCGTGTTTAAACATTAAGAACACTCGTCTGTATACTCAAACTTGAATAACATTCGTGGTTTTCTATGGAACGCCAAATTAACAGAAACTCAATTAACTGAACCTCTCTTCAAATAATTAGACATCTCTTCAATTCAATTGAACCTCTCTTCAATTCAATTGAACATCAGTACAATTCAGTTGAAGAGATTTTCAATTAAGTTGAAGAGAGATCTAATTACACTATGCATTTGAAGTGATGTGCAATTCAATTGAACATATGTTTAATTAGACTCTTTAATTGAATTGAACCGAGGTTCAAATTATTTGAAGAGATGTTCAATTAATTGCGTTTCTGTTAATTTGGCGTTCCATAGTTTTCGGTATATATACAAACCATGACATCCATTACGTTTGATAAAAGACAATACCATCGTTACAACATAAAATATATTTGCGATGAGGTTCATCCCTATATTTATATGATTAAATATTTGTCTTTCTTCTAATCAAAATGCGCTGCATGGATGAACTACAATGACAATGTACACAGAAAAAATGTTGTGACATGTGCCACATATGTGTTACTTTCTTATTATTTGCATGTTTCTTTCATATATAAATCATGTTATTTACATATGTGCCATATATGTAAATGATACATATATATTTCATGTTAAAGTAATACACCTGTGCCACATATGAAATGTATACATATGTATTTTATGAAACTATTATGCATAAAATACATTCGGTCGGTCGGTCGGTCGGTCGGTCGGTCGGTCGGTCGGTCGGTCTTTTCCGCTCAATAACATCAGTTGCCTTCGGCACTTGATCGGTAGATAGGTCTTACCATGAGGAAGCTTGGCATTGCTTTTGGGGTAGATCTGGTCAAGGTCAAAGACACCGTTGCTAAAAATAGAAAAACAGTTTCCTCTCAATATCTTTACTTTCCTTCGGCATATTGACTTGAAACTTGGTCGATAGATAGGTCTTCTTGGAATGTTTTTTTTGGGTAGATTGGGTTATGGTCAAGGTCACCGTTGTTAAAAGATGAAAAGGTTTCCTCTCAATATATTTAGTTTTCTTTTACATATTGACATGAAACTAGGTGGGTAGATATGTCTTACCAAGAGAAAGCTTGTGATTACTTTTGGAGTAGATCGGGTCAAGATCAAGGTCACCGTTGTTAAAAACAGAAAAACTGTTTCCGCTCAATAACTTAATTTCCCTTGACATATTGACATGAAACTTGGTGGGTAGATAGATCTTACCAAGAGAAAGCTTGGGATTGCCTTTGGAGTAGATCGGGTTTAGGTCAAGGTCAACGTAGCTAACAATAGAAAAACGCTTTCCGCTCAATAAATTTAGTTTCCTTTGACATATTGATATGAAACTTGGTCGGTAGATAGGTCTTACCATGAGAAAGCTTGGAATTGCTTTTGGGGTAGATCGGATCAAAGTCAAGGTCACCGTTGCTAAAAATAGAAAAATGGTTTCCGCTCAATAACGTAATTTACTTTAACATATTGACATGAAACTTGGTGGGTAGATAGGTCTTACCAAGTGAAAGGTTGGTATTACTTTTGGAGCAGATCGGGTTAAGATCAAGTTCACCGTTGCTAAAATCAGAAAAACGGTTTCCGCTCAATAACTTAATTTCCTTTAACATATTGACATGAAACTTGGTGGGTAGAGAGGTCTTAACAAAGGAAAGCTTGGGATTGCCTTTGGGGTAGATCGGGTTAAGGTCAAGGTTACCGTAGATAAAATAGAAAAACGCTTTTCGCTCAATAACTTTAGTTTCCTTTGACCTATTGACATGAAACTTTGTGGGTAGATAGGTCTTACCAAGAGGAAACTTGGGATTGCCTTTGGGGTATATCGGATTAAGGTTAAGTTCAACGTAGCTAAAAATAGAAAAAACGCTTTCCGCTCAATAAATTTAGTTTCCTTTGACATATTGACATGAAACTTAGTGGATAGATAGGTCCTACCAAGAGATTTCTTTTGGAATAACTCGGTTTAAGGTCACCGTAGCTAAAAATAGAAAAACGCTTTCCGCTCAATAACTTTAGTTTCCTTTGACATATTGACATGAAACTTTGTGGGATTGCTTATGGGATAGCTCGGGTCAAGGGGACTGCTGCTAAAAATAGAAAAACGGTTTCTGATATCTATCATGGCGGGGGACCATAATTCTACATAATAAATTTGCTTTTTGGTGTTTTTTGTGAAGTCTGACGACTTCGTTTATTCTTTTAACATTTCAGCAAATATTATTACATAATATACAGTATAAACTCATAGAAATGGTTCATAATATGCGTTATAATACACAAGAATACTCTATAATATGTCGTGTATACTTACAAAAATGGTTCATAGTATAGTATGCAGTATAATTCTATGAAAATGGTCTATAGTATGGAGTATAAAGTAAAAAGTATAAAGTAATAATAATAATAATAATAATGATGTGTAATTTATAGAAATAGTTCATAATATGCAGTATAATGCGCACACAAAACATAAAGTATAATTTTATGAAAATTCTTTAATATGCAGTATAAACTCTTAGAGCTATTTCATAATATGCAGTATAAACTTATGAAAAGAGTCTATAAGATGCAGTATAAACTCAAAAAAAAAACACAAAAAGAAATCATAATGTGAAGTGTTAGCCTATATATTATTAAGAAGTAATAAATATGTACCTGTGTTTTATCGGTGAATAAAATACAGTTAGGAGTTCGGATGCGTAGTAATTAAATCAGGAGTGCCTTAGAACGAGTGATTTAATTACTCGCATCCGAACGATAAAACACAGGTACGTACTTATTATTTCGATTCTAACACAACAATAACCCCATTGTTTACGCTGTTGTTGGGGCACTATATATTATCTCGGAGGTCAAGGTAATCAGGCTGCTAAGTTTACAGGATGTTCCATTGGGCGCCCCCGCATGCAAAGTTCTGCGTTTCAATACACTAGTAGTCACGTGACAAACAATTAAGTCATTGCTTACGTCATATAGCTTGCTCTGTATGACGTCAAACGTTCACACCTTGTTCAAGATGCTTATTAATGTTATATGTACTGATGCATATGATGGGCTATATCGGGGGTGCACGGTTTCGGAGCATGGCAAGTTTGTTGTAATTAACATTTCATTAAAATTACTGTTGAGTTTGTCTTCATGACGTTTATTTATCAAGTGACGTCATGCGTGGCGCTTCCAACGGATGCACTATACGCGGGGAATTAATGGAACAGCTGTATTTTATCGTAGAATAACATACAGCTGACTCTCTTCTTTGTGTATATGAAAGACTGCGAAGGTTGTGTTAGAATATTCAACAAAACAAACAACAATTCATTATCAGCATGATTACGAATAAAACATATTATTATTTATCTTTTTAAATTCCTGTTTAAATAGTTTGAAAATATTACATTCATGTATCATGCTTTCACTTAAAACGTAGGCTTTACTAATACTGAATCCTAAGTGTGAAAGAATTAAGTTAGGGTAATAATATTCTGGATAAGATATTTTGTACCCGATAACTACTGATTTAAGCGTTCTCACATTTTTGTCAAAGCCACATGTCTTTTAAAGCGTCTGCATATGCGTCCAGATGTCATTTGTTGCAGGGCAGTTTATAAATAAATGTTCATAGTTTTCAAATCAGTGATTTGATTTCCATTAATATTTGGTTTATTTAGAACTGTTCTGGTTTGTCTTGCTTTGTCAAGGTTAATGAAATATTTTGTGATTTTCTCTCCGTTTTCTATGTGATTTATTTTTGATCTTATATGTGTCCCTTTAGCTTTAATGTCATAATATTTATTTATTTCTTTTTCTGTGTTTTGAATTTCTTGTTTCAGATTAATGTTGTGTTGATCAGGTGTACTTTTATCATCAGTTTCTAATAGTTTCCTTGTAGTTTTTTCTAATAAATGTATATTCTCCTTTCTCTGTTTACTTTTTTGCTTTGCCTATTTTATAGTTTTATCTTTTATTTTACAGAATTCCAATATAATTTGTTTAGAGTTTCGGTTATTTTTACTTTTCATTCATTTATTGTATTTATAATGTAATCATTGTAGTCGGGATCAGTTAGGTACACATTATATTCCCTGATCCTCTTTTATTAGGTTTTTTAAGTTTAAGTGAAATTGCTAGGTGATCTGTATATTGTATATTTGCCGGAGGTATGTCTGTGCTTGACACCAGAGGCGCGGTTTTTTTTTTATAAATGAGCCAAAAGTTTATTCTACTTATTTCAGATCCATATTTTCTTCTCAAAATGAATTGTGTTTTATTACTTTTATGTATTCTCCAAATAGCACATAATTTATGTGTTTTAATTAATGATGAAATTGCTTTAGTTTTAAGATTTATGTTTTTGCTTTTAGTTATTCTATCTATTTGTTCAAGCGTATCTTTCATGTCTGTTGCAAGATAACCCTAGTGGTTGGGGCTAACTCAGGAAAGAATCAATGACGGTGAATGCATTTACATACGTTTAATGCAACTTTTAAAATATGTTAAAATATATATACACTTATCACAAAAACAAGCGAATACACAGATGAAATGTGAAAAGACTGTTCTCATGAACGTTTAAGACGTTCTTAGTATTATCACAATTACTGAATGTGTCGACTGACTATATGCGACACTAAAGTGTTGTTAAAGTTATAACAATGATGATCTATGACCTAGCGCGATAACTGTGATGCGCGAGAGCTCATGAATATGATGATGCGCGAATCCAATGGGTGATTCTCATCAAATGCCTTCTATAAGGGTTGATGACGCGATATAATGATGATTAACCTCCACTGAGGTTGTGGATGAGGACTGATAACGGGCCCACCTCGTGTCCCGAGGGTTGTCGATTCTATAACCTGGCCATGCTGCACAGGTACGGGGACCGTCTCCACCGCTCGTAACGTTATATGTTGATTCTAGTGTCGAATCACCTAAAGGGCTTACACACCCTTAAGGTTTAGCTCCACTCCGGGAGGTTTATATCCAAATATGGATGGCTTAGGCTGTAACAATATAAACGTTTTAGATGTCGGTTCATAAACACACCAATCTCATATAATTATCATTACACCAACAAATAATTATCTAATAAATATATGCAAGCCACTGTCTAATTTTGATGAGCAGCAATGGATGTATATTCTACAACGCCAAGTATACGCGTCGAACATTTATACTAGTCACTCATCTCATTGCTAACTAATGCACCTAATATACAACATTATCAACTCAATCGTGTATTATAATCACTGAGTTATACGCCAACGTTAACTAATGCCCCTATTATACCACGTTAACAAATTAATATTGTTTTGCAATTAATGATCAATTAGAATAATTACATCTAATAAAGTAACTTCAATATCATATGCTAGTCTCAAGTTAATGTGTGAGAAACATAAAAGCTAACCAAGATGGAGCCGCCCACTGAATACAAATGTACGATAAAAGTTAATAAAATGAATACTGACCACATATTGCCTGTGAATTTCGCCCCCCAGACAAAGCAACTATCAAGCAATCCCGGCCAAAACTAGAAGACAATGGATTTTATAGCAAACGTTACGCCTAAAACATTATTTCCCAGTTCATTCCATGACATGGCTAAATTCGCAGTATTAAATCTACACGAAAGGACCCTTACACAATTTTGCCTTTTAAGGAGATATACCTATACTGTTACATGCATTAGCACAAAACTAAACTTATTAAACGGCACTGCCGGACGCACGCCCTCTGGCGGGCACTTAAAATGTGCACGCTTTACCCGTGACATTTTGTGACAATGTCTCCTCTAATTATTTTCAGACCTTGTGCGTTTCGTCAATCAATTTAATAATTTTGTTGAAGAAAGTGTTAATTTTGTCATTATCATTATTCGCATAGACATTCACAAATGTATAAATGAAGGTTGTCCCAAAATAGCGTAGACTCTGCCGATTTCTTACGAGTTAGAAAATATTGCACTACAATATTTGGTCAGTGTTTCAATCATTTATATGAGCATGATTATGTAAAATATCAAAATCAAACATACAAACCCTATGCAAATACAATAAGTTTAACAACATCATGTCTCTCAACTGGTGCACGTCATCATCACAAATGACGTTATGACGTCGGAAAAGCTATTCCTTCTCGAAATATTCGCCGTTACAATCTATGAATTTCCGGTGCTTTACCAACCATTTGTCAAACACATCGCGATATCAAGTATTCTCGATTCTTGAAAAAATTCTCAGAGCCTTTTGCCTCAGTTCCTGAAAATCGTTGAATCGGATGCCCCAAAGTTGCGATTTTATGAAGAGGAAGACTGAAAAAATCCAACGAGGCAAGGTCCGGTCGAGACACGGAATCCCAAGAACATTACATTCAAGCTGTGTAGTAGAATCATTGTGAGCCGGTGCATTGTCGTGATGATATACGACATTCTGAAGGTTTGCTGCTAATGCCGGTCTCTGCTTTCTAATGGCATGGACAAGATATCGCCGTATCAACTGAAACAGGAAGTGATATCCATTTTAAGTGTTACACAAGTTCGTTCTAGATGATTTTGTCAAGTACTGATTATACATTAATTGTTGCTTAATTATTTACTTAATATATGTAAATACTAATTACTGACCTTGGAGTAATAGGCAGCGTTGACAGTCTGTTCCGCTGGTACAGCGAGAACCAGCAGCATACCATGGCGATCCATAAATAGTACGAACATGTGATTTCCCATAGATTTAGTAACACACGCCTTTTTTGAAGAAGGGGAATCTCGCTGCTCCCAGACGCTGGACTCCATCTTACTCTCGGGATCGTAGTAGTGAAACCAAGATTCGTCCATTGTGATTATCCTGTCGAAGAAATCTTCATCACCTCTTCTTGCGAGTTGTAGGAACTATCTAGACGTGGTCACCCTCTTCAACTTCTAATCATATGTAAGGATTCTAGGCTCCACATAGCACACACCCGAGACATGCACAGATCGTCTTTCATAATCTTATGCACAGATGTTTTACTTACCGGTATCTCAATAGTTAAACTAATGTCGCTCACAGTTTGTCTCCGATCTCGATCAATTAACTCTAGCACTGATTTTACGTTACTTTCATCAAATGCAACTGGTCTCCCGCTCTTTGTGTCATCATTTTTCTCCCAACCGTCCGAAAATCTTTTATGCCATTTACAAACTAAAGCTCTTGAAACAGTTCTGTGCTTTTCCGATATCTGTAGCATTTTTATAGTGTCCACTGGCGTCTTTCCTACTTGAACATAAAATTATATTATATTTCTGTGCGCCGCCTTTTCCGTTAACGTCGCCATTTTTATTTGCTGTGTTTTCAGTCGTCTGCGAGAAATGTGACGCGCGCATTAGACGTTACTTAAAATTGAAACGTTACATGACATCACCATAATGCTTTCATTCTAAGGTAACTTATGTAAGATTCGGACGAAAATGTCAATTTTACAGCGATTTATAATGGCGCTCTTTCTACAATAAAGCTGAAAAACGGCTTGCGCCGCCTATACGTACCATGGATTAATTAAAAACTATTTTAGCGCGTTTCGTGCATAACAAATTCATTAAAATAAGAAAGATATACAAACTCACTAAAATACCATATCCGTATGCGAAATAAAATTATATGCATGATTACTTAATTTCATGAATATAGGACGTCATTTTATAATCTTATCGCGAGTGTCTACGCTATTTTGGGACAACCCTCGTAGTATCATCAATTACCATATTGAGTAAAACAAACCGTCCATTTCATCCAAGGTAAAGTCAATTAACTCGTTCATATATATCTACATATATATACCTCGATATATCCTCGTATATACCATACCGAATATCAAGGGCATTATAAAGTCCTAATGTTAAACACTTAAATTGAAATATGATAGGCTGTTTAGACACCAGACGAATAACACATAACAATGTGCTAGCAGGTGGGAAGCAGAGTGGTTATGTACCTCCGCCGTCTACTTTTCATAGCAACACATGACAACGGAAAGTAGTACGTCATTTGCCGTCAACGTCAAAAAAAAGTGAAACGGCCGCCATTTTCTTTTTTTTTAAACGCGTAATCTGGAAGATTGGAACAAGTTTACATGATTAAAATTTCAGTTCCCCTTTAAGTTTCGTCATCTTCAGCTGTATGGAGTTTTAGAAGCTTTACTGCGCGAGAAATTGCGAGATTCACCCATTTAAAATAATTTAAGGACTCTTCTGCGACAAGGACTATCACAACCTGACTTCTATGGTGATGTGATTTATAAACTTCGTAAGATTCTAGGTCATGATCACTTTCATACTATCTTTGTTAAACTTGTTAAAAAGTTTATCAAAAGAGGTTATGACCCTATCATTTTGCAACGTACTGCATGCTTGGTGGTGGACCCTTTTACAGTTCGCCACTATGCTTTCCTCTTTAATTGTACGATGACCGGACAGGCTGTGGACCCTATGATGACGCCTACCTAAAGCCCATTGGGACGGTGGCGTTTGATGTTTGTCCATGATCTTTCTTGTCGTGCCCTTAATGGTTTATTCTCTTACTGCTCTGGCTTCTGCAAAGTCATTGAGTACCTTCATTGTGGCTTTCTAGGCTATTGGTTTTTTGTATTATATTTACACGAGCATATTTGTGTTTTACTTATATTGCCTATTGATGCTGCCTTGTTGGTTAGAGATTAGATCATGGCGGGGATTTCTTTATTTGCACTGTCCTGTTTTAATGGGATGACAGTAGGGTAAGTGTGAGGTTTGGTGCACCCTAGAACCGGTTTAAACCCCCAGTGGCCTACTTTGCCACTGAACGTTCCAAGGCGGTAGCCCTATTGTCAACCCTTTTTGTGTTTGTGATGTCGTTTGCATTTATTATTGCTTTTGCCTTCTTGTTTGTCTGTTTGCGTGTTTGTTTCTGTGTTTTGTGGTTTACTGTCCTCCTTGAATGCTACTTTCCCTGTCCGATCTTTTTATATTTCTTTCGAAGCGAGGGGAAATAACTCGTAACAGATGCCATTGTTAAAATTCGTTTTGAAATGGTAACACTTGTGTTCTTTTCTAATGAAATACAAGGAGATACTAAAAATATGTTGTTTAAGCTTAAATAGTACATGACGTGTACTACATGTTACGAACATCATGGTATTGCTTTATCAAAATTACACGCTAAAACGATAAAATTTTCGACTCGACACTGTCGGTCAAAAAATATAACAAGTGTCAGTCATTGAACGTCTACAGGTGCGTAGGCCTATTCAGTGAAAGGGCTCTCACTAAAGACTGCAAAGTAGTCTGCAGCCTATATTTAAGAAAATCGACCGCTGCTCAACTTCTCTGTTTGCATTGTGATGGCCAATCTGGAATTATGGAACTCAACTGGCCACCCACTGGTGTGTTAATGTTTTGTTTTTATTCGTTTATTTATTGGCGAGCATCACCACATGCAGCCATATTTAACATCAAAATACTAAAAGAAAGCTGCAGTCCAATTAATTTGGTTATCCGTTGAGGCTTGAACCCGGATCCTGTGCTTTTAAGTGCACCGCACTATCCACTACAGGCACTTGACAAAACAAATATAACGGCTTAATATGTCAAACTAGTATAGATATGGAAATATCAGTTTCCAGACTGTAATTAGTGGGAAGCGGTCACTAAGTTGACATCGAACTAGAAGTGTGTTCCATCATCCATATGGAACACTTGCTTCGCCTGCTGACAGCGCTGTATGCTCATTTCCAAGGTTATGCAGCAGCTGGGCTGATAATTAAATATAAAGCCCTGGTTGCAGGTTAGGCTGATAAAAAGGGCACAACTCTGCCAAAATGAAAGTCAGAGGTATTGCACGTGTAACAACATTCCTTGAGATGAAGATGTGTGTGAAGTTTCATGAACATAATTAAAATAATGTTCAATTGATGGCCAATGTTAGGTTGCAGGTTAAAGCATGACGGACGGACGAAGACGGACAAAGTGATCGATAAGTGTCTGCCATCCTAAGTAGGTGACACAAAATTAGGTTTTTAGTTCTCATATAAATATATCCGTCATGCGGATATTTTTATGCACTGTTCAACCCAATGAATTTTACTTGACCAGGCTAGACCAGTGACATTTGCTTTATCAGACGAGTACCGCCAAGTAGAGCAAAACATGCTTCGATATGCTAATTTGAGTGCTTGATGTACACTTCAAGATTGCCATGTGTCACATTAATTGCAAAAGTTCTATTTCAAAAGCTTGAATAAACAATAAATAGATTAAAATGACCTTGTGTTCCCAAAAGGCAGTTTTTCAGTTTGAGATACATGTACGCAAATGGAAACATTTTTTTTTACATAGATCCAACTGAACCAAAGAATAAATAATACAATATTCTATTTATATTATATTTTATAAACTAAACATCTATTAAATACTACAATAATGAAATTTACTTCATACTTACAACAAAAAAATCAACCTTCATATATGGCCTAAAATGTGTTAAAATGATGTAAAACACCAAAAGTCTTTTTGTTTGATTGTGAGCAGTATGACATGGTATACGTTTGGTGTTTATTTAGCAGCTTTACACATTATATAGTCTCTGTGAGGTATAATTATGTTCATTTTGGTTCTTTAAAAAATTAACGTCTGCTCAGTCCTCGGGATTGTCAATTTGAAGTCACCATCATGATCAGACGAACACATCTCAAGCGGGATACGCAGTAACAAGTATACACTGTAACACATCAGGCCGAAGAAAAATTAACCGCATTTCTGATTTGGCCTAATTAAATTAATATATTTCCTGGAGTTTAGAATCTTGCGATCACAGTATAGTCAACCTTTTTGGTTAAATCCACGTCTTTCAGTGTTGCATTGATATTTGAAGAACGAACGGCATCTCGAAACCAGACGATGTGTCTCTGAAATGAAAAAAAACAAGTTGTTAAAAAGGATGGTGGTGAAAAATATGATATATGCATGGAATTTCACATGAATCGACAGAGTGTCCTGTTATTTTTAAATGGAATTTAACTTGGGCTGTCGTATATACCGTATTTGCTCTAATAGTAGCTCCCGGGCGCTATGCAAAGTGCGAAGGGGGGCGTTACTATTATGACACAACTTTTCAATATATTTCACCTCCTTTCCCCGACTGTTTCCTTATATAATTAATGTACGGCGATCTTTTACTGTTACACTGGTATTTACTAAACCTAAACCTGACAATGTACTGCGTATATTACTGTCATCACTCTGCATCTGGGTACACATTTCCGTCAAACTTGCGTTGGCTGCGTATGAATTAAATAATAATAACAGATAAACTAAATAGTAAATTGAAAGAAACGAGATAAATAAAAGCGGTAATTTGTATTGATGATGATAGCGCTTTAAGATTTATGTCATAGACCATACTGGTGTCGAAGGTAAAAAACTCCCGTAATCAAATCCATTAGCGGTAAAGACGAAAACAGAGTGTGTTTTTAGGGACTTTTAGATTTTTGAAGAAGGTAAAAGAGTGTGTGTTTCATATACCGTGTTGAAGGTTTTGTGCTCATCGACATTTTGGCCCATTTTATTAGGGTTTTCCTTAACCTTCCTCATTATCTTGCATTAGACACTGACGTGAGTTTTGGACCTCTTTTAACAGTCCGTAAGTTTACTAATATTATTTCTTATGGATCTTTGATACGATTCTATTTCGTATCTCTAATAAATCCTTATTGGCTCTTATTTCGCTTTTCATAGAATGGTATTACTCTCCATAAAAACAATTATGAGTCTTTTAGCTAAAACTTTAAAAATAAATCTTTCACCTCTTCGGTTACACTCTGCGTCATCAATACAAATTCCACAAAATAACTCTTCATTTCTTAGAACTAAACCATATGTACGCCTTACACCTTTAAATCTTCATTCGGCAACCTCGTTTCATGTTCCTTCTAATAATATTACTAGGATTTTTAATAATGGCTCAAAAGTTTCCGTAACTCCTCTAGGATCACCTGTTTTGAGGAAATACCAGGTAAAGTCTCCTTTCAGAAATCATTTAGTTCATTCAAGACGCAGGATGTTTCCCTCTATTTATAAGTGCAATGCTAAGAGGTGCAGTTGTTGCAATTTTTTATCGTGCTAGTCCACCATTAAATCAGCTGTTAATGGTAGATTGTTTAATGTATGTCTAGCTTCAAATGTTGATTGACGTACTACTCAAGTCATTTATGTTCTGACTTGAAATGCACCACTTTGCGGTATACAATATGTTGGACAAACAGGTCGATCCTTAAAAGTTCGATTTCGTGAACACAAATATAATGCAAGTAATCCTAAAAAGTTAAAAAAATACTTGTACCAACACTTTCGTCAGTCAGGTCATAATTTTATTTACGTAACTGTTCAACCAGTTGAACATTTATTGTTTGATAATGATGCTACTAAAAGCTTCAAAATAAAAGCTAGACACATTGCAGAACTTAAGTGGATGAAAAACTTACAGACGCCTTATCCACTCGGCCTTAATGACAATATTTACCAAGAAGGAAATATTTCTAAAGATCCTAATATTGACATTTTTTCTATATTTTCTATTCGAAAGCGTAAATCTAGGTCTCATGGTCTTAGGCGTAATGGTAGCATCAAACGTAAATCGCGTGTAATTATTTCTGTCGCTGATTTACATACTATTTTTAAACAGTCTGGAAAGCACTCTATGCTTTCAAGGCTTACATCTTTGTCTATTTCTTCACTGAAGTTGATCGACGAGGAAGCCGACAAAATTTTCAGATCCCTTGTATAACACTGCTTCCATAGTTCAAAGCTACACACAACATGTTCTCCAACCCCATATTGACAAGGAGTCTGATCACGTCAGGCATTTTCTAAAACTACTATATATTAATAAAGGTATTGATTTCATTGACATGCCTAGTATTTTTCGGGATACTCGTGTAGTTGATTATATCCCAAAATATTTCAAAAATTCCGAAAGTCCTGAAATTTGTTATAAGTATAAAAAGCCTATTAGAAATATTATTTTCAACTACAACAAAATAGTTTCTGACCTTAATATAGTACTTAATACTCCTAAGGAATGTGAATGCAACACATCAAAATTTGGTCATCACTGGTAATTTTGATATTGTTGATAAACGTATTCGGCATTTGTTTTCGAAAGGTCCTAAATATAGATTACCTTCAACTATTGATTTTAATGCCTGTCGTGCCAAGATCGCCCACTCCATTGAAGATTTTAGTATAAAATGGTGTCGAGGAGAACATGCGGACCCAAACTCGCTTTCTATTTGGAAAAAGTCTATTCTTAAAATTATAGATACACGTATTAACTTTTATAATGCTAACCCCTCTTTACTACCTCCGAGACCTAGGTTTTCCTTTCGTAATCTAAAATCGGGAATTCAGGAATTTCATAATAAATTTGTTTTAGTTCCTGCAGATAAAGCAGCTAATAATGTAATTATTGTTTGACGCCTACATTACGTCAATGTTTTATTTCTGGAACTCGGCAGCACCAATTCGTATACTCCAGTTAATTCTACTGAGGATGATGTTGTTGCCGCACATATCACTCGGTGCACTACTTTCAAGGCTGGTGTAAGCGATAAGCAAAATAAACTGCCTACCATGTACTGGATTCCTAAATTACATAAAAATCCATATAAGGCTCGCTTTATTTCTAATTCTAGTGCCTGCACGACAACAAACATCTCCAAACTTTTAACGTCTTGTCTTACTGCCGTTAAAGATCACGTTAAACTATATTGTGATAAAACTTATGAAAACTCTGGGATTAATTTATTTTGGTCTATAAAAAATTCAGGAGACGTCCTTGATAAAATTTTCAATAAAGGTCAAGTTTCATCATTAAGTACCTATGACTTTTCTACACTATATACAACCTTACCACATCATCTTATTAAAGACAAGCTATTTTCTCTTATTCAAAAAACATTCGCTAGAGAAAATACTACATTTTTGGCATGTAATAATATTAAAGAGTTTTTCACTAACGGCAGTTTAGACAATTATACTATGTGGACTTGCTATGAAGTTTGTGAAGCACTCATCTTCCTATTAGATCATATTTTCGTCAGGTATGGTACCACCGTTTATAGACAAATTGTTGGTATCCCTATGGGTACGAACTGTGCACCACTTGTCGCAGATTTGTTTTTATTTTGCTATGAAAGGGATTTCATGTTGAGTCTTTCACCAGATAACCAGGCAGATGTTATTGAAGCTTTTAATGACACCTCTCGGTATCTGGATGACATACTGAACATTGACAACCCTTTCTTTCCAACTATGGTTCATAATATTTATCCTAAAGAACTTCGGCTTAATAAAGAAAATATATCTGATAATAACGCTTCTTTTCTTGATTTAGATCTCTCGATTGAAAATGGTAAAACAATTAGCAAAATCTATGACAAGAGAGATGATTTTAATTTTGACATTGTTAATTATCCCCACTTGGATGGGGATGTTCCCCGAGCAACTTCTTATGGGGTGTATCTGTCTCAACTTATTCGTTTTTCTAGAGCTTGTACTCGAGTTGAGGACTTTAATATTCGTAATCTTTGTATAACTAAAATGTTACTCAATCAGGGTTACCGTTACCATAAACTTCGTAAAACCTTTGCAAAATTATCGTAACCCTGATCTTCTTTCCAATCATAAATGTAATTTAAGGACTCTTCTGCGACAAGGACTATCACAACCTGACTTCTATGGTGATGTGATTTATAAACTTCGTAAGATTCTAGGTCATGATTACTTTCATACTATCTTTGTTAGACTTGTTAAAAAGTTTATCACAAGAGGTTATGACCCTATCATTTTGCAACGTACTGCATGCTTGGTGGTGGACACTTTTACAGTTCGCCACTATGCTTTCCTCTTTAAGTGTACGTTTGATGTTTGTCTATGATCCTTCTTGTCGTGCCCTTAATGGTTTATTCTCTAACTGCTCTGGCTTCTGCAAAGTCATTGAGTACCTTCATTGTGGCTTTCTAGGCTATTGTTTTTTTGTATTATATTTACACGAGCATATTTGTGTTTACTTATATTGCCTATTGATGCTGCCTTGTTGGTTAGAGATTAGATCATGGCGGGGATTTCTTTATTTACACTGTCCTGTTTTAATGGGATGACAGTAGGGTAAGTGTGAGGTTTGGTGCACCCTAGAACCGGTTTAAACCCCCAGTGGACTACTTTGCCACTGACCGTTCCAAGGCGGTAGCCCTATTGTCAACCCTTTTGTGTTTGTGATGTCGTTTGCATTTTTTATTACTTTTGTATTTTCGTTTGTCTGTTTGCGTGTTTGTTTTTGTGTTTTGTGGTTGACTGTCGTCCTTGAATGCTGCTTTCCCTGTCCGATATTTTTATCCTTTTTTGTCTATAGTTGGAGTTTGTAACTGAGTATTGTGTCGTAATAGCGGGGTTTGACTGTCTCTTGTTGGAGTTTGTAACTAGGTATTGTGTCGTTATTACGGATTCATTCTGTCTCTTGTTAGAGTTTGTAACTTAGTATTGGTTCGTTATAGCGGTGTTTTACTGTCTCCTGCGGAATATGTATCGAGTATTGGGTCGTTATAGCGGTGTTTGACTGTCGCTTGTTGAAGTTTGTAACTGAGTATTAGGTATTTATACCGGTGTTTGATTGTCTCTTGTTGGAGTTTATACCTGAGTATTGGGTCGTTATAGCATTGTTTGACTGTTTCTGGTTGGACTTTGTAAGTTACTATTGGGTCATTATAGCAATGTTTGACTGTCTCTTGTTGGAGTTTTAATTGAGTATTGGGTCGGAATAGCGGTGTTTGATGTTGGCGATTACGTCACTCATTTCCTGTCACGTTCCAAATTACACAATTAACTATGTGCCAGTAAACTCTATTGGATGATATAATGAGGTCACAATAGGCGGGTTTTATGTCTGACACCATTGCTCAACAAAAACGAACAAAACGTGCTAATCATTTCCAATAATCAGTCATGCGTACGATACGTGTTTGACTGGTTATCAATGTGTTACTATTGTGTTATGTCCTTTATGGATACAGCGCTGCACCCGTCATTACCTTGGGCAATAATGCTCGAGTCATTGAAGATATACACAAAGAGTCATATATTTGCTTTCTTCTCAAAATACCAATTTTTGACACGTGTTTTGTCCGTTTTTAATGTGTTGATAACATTGATTTAATCATTTCGCAAACCGTGTTCGAGTGAGTTGTTGACCAAATACAATGACACAATACTTAGAACTCGGTGATTGATGACAACAATATCAAGCGATATACCATTCTTGAACGGTTTATGTTACTAACTACTTACCGAAACGTCGGCATACTGGCATGACAAAATGTAAAACAAACACAAGTTTTTAATCATATTATCAAAATAAACTTTCTATACCTACATAAACGTTTTTATCTGACAACATACAACCTGGTTGTTTTTACATTAAACATATGCGGGGATTTAATTTCGCGCTTGGGTCTACCACAAAATACGCAAAATGTAATTCCGCTCATATATTAATGACTTTCAAGAACTATTAACGTACTTCCCATTAAGACACTTAAGACACTGCAACTTAATATAGATTGAAGATATAGATATATAGATTGGAGATGTAAAGTTATATGTATGTTTTTGTATTTGTATTTGTACATATTTTGATAACACATACTGTTTAAACTAAATCTAAACAGTCTTACCTCGAACAAATAAAATAGAATATGTCCGCGATGGTTACGGGCTTGAGTCCCCTCAATAACCCACCAGCGTTGTATGTTTGAGTCGTGATAATCGAATTAGTTTATGGGAGAAAACTCCCCATTTACATTTAATTATTAGTATTTACATGTGGGTTGATGCCGTTTTTTAAAACACTGATACTCTCTAGTAAAACTATAGTAACTCCAATATAAAACTAATGCGACGTCGGCGTGACTCAACCTTCCGACTGAGGAGTGATTAGGTACAGCTACTGATACTGCCACTGCTACTGATACTGCTACTGCCACTGTTACTGCCACTGCTACTGCTACTGTTACTGCCACTGATACATCTACTGCTACTATTAACGTTCATCAAAGAAGGTTGCAGCAAATTAATGACAGTAGCAGTAGCAGTACTAGATACATACTACATTAAAGTGTACACAAAAACACCAAAGGATCAGAACGAACGATGGAACGTTAAACGAGTTCGTATCCACTCTATTAATATGAGAATACATATTACTTACACTGATACAGCAACCTTATTTGATGAACGTTAACAGTAGCAGTAGCAGTAGCCACTGGCAGTAGCAGTAGCAGTGTCAGTAGCAGTAGCATTGACTGTAGCTTTAGCAGTAGGAGTGATTGCTACACACACACTCAAGTTTTAATTGAGTATTGGGTCAATATAATGGTGTTTGATTGTCTCTTTTTTGGGTTTGTACCATAGTATAGGGTCGATATAGTGGTGTTTGACTGTCTCTTGTTGGAGTTAGTATCTTAACATTGGTCGTTATAGCGGTGTTTGACTGTTTCTCGTTGGAGTTTGTACCTGAGTATTGAGTCTGTATAGTGGTGTTTTACTGTCTCTTGTTGAAGTTTGAATATTGGGTCGTTATGGCGGTGTTTGACTGCCTCTTGTTGAAGTATTTACGTGAGTATTGTGTCGTTATAGCGTTGTTCTACTGTCTTTTGTTGGAGTTTGTATCTGAATATTGGGTCGTTATAGTGTTGTTTCACTGTATCTTGTGGGAGTTTGAACCTGAGTATTGGGTCGTTATAGTTTTGTTTTTCTACACACACACTAATTATTGTTGGCAAATGTATGCAGCAAACGTATGAGTACAAGTTTGTGTTTACAGATAATCAAAAGCAAACACCATGTTAGAGAGTTTGAAATCACTCTCTAACATTAATAGCTTGGAATTTTTCTTTGATGTGTAATGAAACGATAAATGAGAGCATCAGTACTCACGATGGTAACACAGCATGAAGTGAAAGTTCGCAAAAATAGCAACGATATTCTATCTGTCAACATTAAAGGTATTAGAAAAATGTTACTATTAAAACTCCCAGTACCCAAACGCAATGGAAACGTAGATCCGCACCACTGCACCACAAACAAGGAGCAAATAAAATATACAATAAAAAAGACAATACACAACACAAAGAGTGATTAAGAAGAGTTTACCGACTTGATACGGTCATTAAGCAATATGGCCTACTGAGTAGCTTTAATTGATTTTATGTATACACAACGTCGCTGTGATCCCGTCTTCAGCGCAGAAATTGACAAGACATTGTAAATTAAAAAGTGCATCCCATCAAAAGGAAATCTCTAAAAATTCCACATCCAGAGAAATTAGTATGCGATATACGCATATGTTGTTGTAAACAAAATACAAACTATACATAATTTTAAAAACATCAGGATATATCCAGAGTGGTACTGAACAACAGAACGGCAGCTAAAGAGAAAACCTATCTAGGGTATGACCAGGATAAGTTTGCCCTTGCGCCTTCTTACAATGAATTTCTTTAAAGATGCATTGACAATGAATGCAGTTGCATTAATATAGACACTTATAAAATTAGTTGCATTAGTATAAAGTCTTATAAAATATAAAAACCAAACATGTATCATTTTGTATTAACATTATGACCAAGCATAGGTATAAAAATAAAAATAAATAATATTAAAAGACACTATCTATTATCATCACCTTTTTTCAACTGGTAAGATTTCCATTGTATAGTTGTTCCCCGGAAGAGTACGATGTCCATCATGAGACACTGCACAGAACGTTGCTCTTCGTAGTCTTCACACACCTGCAACTGTCAAAGTATGAATACAAGTAGATATAAAAAACGAATAGAAAACGTAGCAATCAAGGACTACAGTCCACCAAAACAGGTAATCAAACCAAAACAAAAATACAAGCACAGTATGCGACACCACGTACATAATAATGTTCGGATACAGTAGCAGCATTTCTCGATCTTCATCTCTCGATTTCAAATGATTGTATTACTACTAAAATCTCGTGCTACCTCATTCGAGGTGTATATCTCCCAGCTCATTCGATTTGCTAGAGCGTGTAATGATGTTATCGACTTCAATGATCGAAATCAAGTTATTACAAGTAAACTTCTTCAACAAGGTTTTCGTTATCACAAACTACGTAGATCTTTCTCTAAATTCTACCACCGCAACGAGGGCCTGCTGGAAAAGTACAACACCAACCTTAAAACACTTCTGCGACTAGGCATATCACAACCCTCATTTTATGGAGATGTGGTCTATAAACTTCGAAAGTTAAAGGGGTCTGACGGGTTTCCTGACCGCTTTACACATTTAATCAGAAAGTTCGTCAGAAAAGGATATAACCCTTTGGTTTTACAGCGCACTGCATGTTTAGTGATTGACCCCTCTACAGTCGTTGTCGCTTCATTTTTCACTTGTGCGATGACTGGACTACCTCTTGGGACTCTATGATTGCACCTACGGAAACCCCAACTAAGGGAGGTGGTTGCATGAGCTTTCGTCCCTCGGGTTTTCTGGTCGTACACTAGATTGGTTTTTTTCTTTAGCTGCAACTTCTATGGTTGTTCAGTACGATTCTGGATACATCCTGAGATGTTTATTATTTTGTATGTGTTTCTTTAGTTAGTTTCTCTGGATGTGGACTTTATTGTTAGAAAATACCTTTTGATGGGATGTAGTTTTGTTTACACTGTCTTGTCTATTTGGGCGCTGAAGACAGGATAATAGCGAGGATTGTGCGCATATAAAATCGATTCTAGCTAACCAGTAGGCCTTATTGCCTACTGACCGTTCCAAGTCGGTAACCCTGTCTTCACCACCATTTCTGTTGTTTTTTGTCTCTTTCATTGTATTATCAAGTCCTTGTTTGCAGTACAGAGCGAACCTACGATGCCATTAAGTATTTTTGATGTAAACTATTTATTTCTCAATTGATTTTCAAAACTAAGGTATTTTATTAACCACTAATAATTCCAGTTCTAATGAGTTTTAATTTATGTTAGTATTATTAAAACTGCTCATGGAAATGTTGAAAAACCTTTGCCTGAAACAAGTGCCCAGAACAATAGTTTTATGAATGTTTAATGATGAAATGAAATGTTTACCCAATATTAAGTTGTTGAGACGAAACAATGGCCTTTCAACCCAAAAAGAGTATGAAAGGAGAAATCTCAAACTATCATCTTGACTACATCCTTTAATTTTCTATATTGATTTGCTTATTTGACTATTGTCATGTTTTGTTTTTAGTAACAGTTTGGTGATAAAATGAGTGAACACATTATATCCAACGTTAAAATTCCTATACGAAAAAAAGAAAAGAAAAAGATACGTTTTAACCCAAACTATGACATGACTGTAACATTGAACTTCATGTCATGTGACTATTGTCATGTTGTGTATATATTAAAATATCGGACAGGGAAAGCAGCAGGACGACAGTCAATCACAAAACACTAAAACAAACACGCAAACAGACAAACGAGAAGGCAAAAGCAAATGTAATAAAAAATGCAAACGAGATCACAAACTCAAAAGGGTTGACAATAGGGCTACCGCCTTGGAACGGTCAGTGGCAACAAAGGCCACTGGGGGTTTAAACCGGTTCTAGGGTGCACCAAACCTCACACTTACCCTACTGTCATCCCATTTAAACATGACAGTGTAAATAAAGAAATCCACGCCATGATCTAATCTCTAACCAACAAGACAGCATCAATAGCCAATATAAGTAAAACACAAATATGCTCGTGTAAATATAATACAAAAAAACAATAGCCTAGAAAGCCACAATGAAGGTACTCATTGACTTGGCAAAAGCCAGAGCAACAAGAGAATAAACCATTAAGGGCACGACAAGACAGATCACAGACAAACATCAAACGCCACCGTCACCATGGGCTTTAGGTAGGCATCATCGTAGACATTGCAAAATGATAGGGTCATAACCTCTTTTGATAAACATTTTAACAAGTTTAACAAAGAAAGTATGAAAGTGATCATGACCAAGACTCTTGCGAAGTAAAACGGTGATTCCATACCTGACGAAAATATTATCTAAGTTTGATGAAGAAATGTCAAAAAATGACCAACGTTTAATCTTACGTTATATCTTCGTGACGACAGACAAACGAAACAAAGTGATCCATATCTATCTCAGTATCTTTGAAAGGTCGACACAAGAATACTACAACAATATTGATACTATTATTTTAGCATCAGCACATGATCCATAAGATACTAGTAATACTATGTATGTTCGTCTTAGGATCCAAAAAATATACAAGATACACCATTTGGCATCAGGAACGATACACGAAAACACTCCTATGATGATAAGCATCACTATGTTATAATCAACTTACGTCAGCTTTACAAATGTCGGAGTTTTCATTTTCACCGTCACAATTTTTTCCATTTAAATTCGGGTCTGAAATGTAAATGTATATACACATTGCCTTGGTAGATAGTTCGGAAATTGTATTTCGAATTTAACAGATTTCAACATAATTAGGTTTGTAACTTATGTTCAATGTTCACCGTCTTATGCATACCATCTTCGGGATGGCTAAAATGTCAAGCACTTTGTTTTTCAATACCGTTCATAAACAGTCTGCATCAAACTTAGACTGCCATATCTTATTTATCAGTTTCTAACAAAATTCTTGAAAGCTTAGCAAATAAATAGCGAAGGCATGATGAAATAACGGCCATTCATCTAGACAGTTGCTTGTTACAGTTACATGAAAAGAAAGTGATTTTGAGGGTGATAAAGAACCGTAAATCTAATTGTATCGTTGTAAAAAAAAACTAAATCATTTGTATATAATTGGTATAAGATAAATGTTTTATTTATGTTTTATTTTATATAAAACATGTTGTTTGAAATCATGAGACTTTTGAATGTCCAATACAATTTTACTGAAGCCAAATTATTATGAGTAGTAAACGTAAAATGTATAGTTAAAACATACTATACTGTATTTATTACACAAAAACGTTATTGGCATTTAGACTCGTCCAAACGCAATTTGTAACCTTTTATGAATGTTATTATTTCCATCCATTTTTCCATCCATCCATCCATCCATCCATCCATCCATCCATCCATCCATCCATCCATCCATCCATCCATCCATCCATCCAATCCATCCATCCATCCATCCATCCATCCATACATCCATCCATCCATGTTGCATGTTTTAGGTTAACTGTGGTCCTTGATTGTTTCTTTTCCAGTTCGACTTTTATACATACTTTTGGTGCACCCTAGAACCAAGTTTAAACTCCCAGCGGCAATTTAAATATCATCGTATTATTGGAGAGCACTGTAATAACAACAGATAAACATATTTTTTAAACTATAATAGATTTGGCAAATATTGGGCGTGGCATGGATTGAAAAACAGTCCCAAGCATGGGGTTTAACAATTGGGCTGCCGGTAAGCACAAAATACCATTATGGCAAGCCCTTACAGCAGAAAGCATTAAACAATAAAGCATATCAAATATTACTATATTAAGGACATTAATACATGTGCACCAAATTAAATGTTCATTATAAAAGCAACTTTTCTGATAAGCATTTAAGCAAGTGTTGAAAGCACGACTGATATTCAAGCATAATTACAAGTGCACCGAATTCAATCAATTCAAATGTTTTTTATCAATTCGTACGGACAGCAAATGTGTATATAATTTATGTTTAGATTACAATTCAGTCTCTGGGTATACAGAAGCTGAATAAAGAAATATAAAAAGATCGGACAGGGAAAGTAGCATTCAAGGAGGACAGTAAACCACAAAACACTGAAACTTATATGTCCTTCCTTTCACACTTTCGCTGCCCGCCGATAATTAAACACTACAACATTTAAACACATCAACTAGCTGTAATCCAAAACTTCCAGCAAGTATGTAAGTGCCCTTAATGTCCATGCCACACCAGTAATGGTTGACTACGTAAGTGGATCCAGAGGAAGACATCAACTGAAAATATATAACTCAGAGAAAGCAACATGATCTTGCATCGTAACATACTATATTTTGAATAGAATCATTGACAAATAATGAAATGTCTTAAATGAACTTATTGTACTTATATAAATTCATAACACTATTATGGATTTCAATCAATGATCCTGTGGGCTGGGAGGGAATTTATGTTGTTAACAGTAAGCTAAAGCTCATCTTACCTCATTTAAAAAACAAGATGCCGGTGTACATGTACGAACAACTGCACCGTGAAATTTATTCCATAATTTCAAAACGCTCATTTTGTGTTCTCCAATAACCGTTGACTATAACAGATATTATAACCAGTATTATTGGAGAGCACTGTAATAATAACACATAAAAATATTTTTTAAACTTTCATAGATTTGGCAAATATTGGGCGTGGCATGGATTGAAAAACAAGCCCCAAGCATGGGGTTTAACAATTGGGCTGCCGGTAAACACAAAAGACCATTATGGCAAGCCCTTACAGCAGAAAGCATTAAGCAATACAGCAGATTGAATATTACAATATTAAGGACATAAATACATATGCAACAAATTAAATGTTCATTATGAAAGCAACTTTTCTGATAAGCATTTAAGCAAGTGTTGAAAGCACGGTTGATATTCAAGCATAATTACAAGTGCACCGATTTCAATCAATTCAAATGTTTTTTATCAATTCGTACGGACAGCAAATTTGTATATAATTTATGTTTATATTACAATTCAATCTCTGGGTATACAGGAGCTGAATAAAGTTAAACTGAAACTTATATGTCCTTCCTTTCACACCTTCGCTGCCGGTTATATGGATGGGCGCCCGGACACTCCAAGTCATATAGTGTCCAGGCTCCCATCCACCGCCAAAAATAGGGGAAACAATTTTTTGGCAGAAGCGAAGAGTGCGTATCGAAAACAAAATATCCGAATGCCACGCCCAAAACAGAAACGGTGCCAACAAAGTATATAGTTCCTCATCACTGCCTACATTCAATGAAACATTAAAATCCAGCCGCTAACTGGTTAAGAAACAAGTTGTTCCTCACATTTGATAAATGAACACCATCCTTTCAAGACAGGTATCATCAGCCGGAATGTTTGGGTATGCTACTGGTTTAAAAAACAAGGTGTTCCACTCAACTGATAAATGAACATCATCCTTTTCAAGACAGGTATCATCAGCCTGAATGTCTGAGTGTAGCACATAAAGGCCCCCAATATCTATTATCGCCTTAGCAGCATAACTGTTTAGCCGCTTTCTGGCGCTTGTCCTTGCTACAGGATTGATAGAAAAACGCCATGAAAGCCGAGGAAGTGTTTAAGACCAAACAACGACCACATCTAAAAACCTTTAATGTGTATTTCCCTCAACCATTTCTCCACGACCACATGAGTTGATGCATCCGACATTGGCAAAATAAATAAATGTCAGAAAATTATCCAGTATGTAAAGGTTGGAGGATGATTTAACTGTAATGTGTGTCTCGAAAAACAAACTGACTGCTAAACGTTCCTAAATTAGCATCAGGAGGATCGATCTTAATCGGTTAAATAATATGAAGTGTAACATGTACATGTTACTCAGTTGCAGACTTAGAAAGAAATATAAAAAGATCGGACAGGGAAAGTAATATTCAAGGAGGACAGTCAACCACAAAACACAGAAACAAACACACAAACAGACAAACAAGAAAGCAAAAGCAATAATAAATGCAGAGGACATCACAAACACAAAAGGGTTGACAATAGGGCTACCGCCTTGGAACGGTCAGTGGCAAAGTAGGCCACTGGGGGGTTTAAACCGGATCTAGCGTGCACCAGACCTCTTACGTACCCTACTGTCATCCCATTAAAACAGGACAGTGTAAATAAAGAAATCCCCGCCATGATCTAATCTCTAACCAACAAGGCAGCATCAATAGGCAATATAAGTAAATCACAAATATGCTCATGTAAATATAATACAAAAATACAATAGCCGAAGCCAGAGCAGTAAGAGAATAAACCATTAAAGGCACGACAAGAAAGATCATGGACAAACATCAAACGCCACCGTCTCAATGGGCTTTAGGTAGGCGTCATCATAGGGTCCACAGCCTGTCCGGTCATCGTACAATTAAAGAGGTAAGCATAGTGGCGAACTGTAAAAGGGTCCTTTCACGAAGCATGCAGTACGTTGCAAAATGATAGGGTCATAACCTCTTTTGATAAACTTTTTAACAAGTTTAACAAAGATAGTATGAAAGTGATCATGACCAAGAATCTTACGAAGTTTATAAATCACATCACCATAGAAGTCAGGTTGTGACAGTCCTTGTCGCAGAAGAGTCGTTAGATTACTTTTATATTTGGAAAGAAGATCAGGGTTACGATAATAACATTTTGTAAAGGTTTTACGAAGTTTGTGGTAATGGTAACCCTGATTGAGTAACTTTTTAGTTATACTAAGATTAAGAATATTAAAGTCCTCAACTCGAGTACAAGCTCTAGAAAAACGAATTAGTTGAGACACATACACCCCATAAGAAGTTGCTCGGGGAACATCCCCATCGAAGTGGGGATATTTAACAATGTTAAAATTAAAATCATCTCTCTTGTCATAGATTTTACTAATTATTTTAGCATTTTCAATCGAGAGATCTAAATCAAGAAAAGAAGCGTTATTATCGGATATATTAGCTTTGTTAAGCTGAAGTTCTTTAGGATAAATACAATTAACCATAGTTGAAAAGAAAGGGTTGTCAATGTTCAATATGTCATCCAGATACCAAGAGGAGTCATTAAAGGCTTCAATAACATCTGCCTGGGTATCTGGTGAAAGACTCAACATGAAATCCCTTTCATAGCAAAATAAGAACAAATCTGCGACAAGTGGTGCACAGTTCGTACCCATAGGGATATCAACAATTTGTCTATAAACGGTGGTTCCATACCTGACGAAAATATTATCTAATAGGAAGATGAGTGCTTCCCAAACTTCATAGCATGTCCACATAGTATAATTGTCCAAACTACCGTTAGTAAAAATTATATTATTACATGCCTAAAATGTAGTATTTTCTCTAGCGAATGTTTTTTGAATAAGAAAAATTAGCTTGTCTTTAATCAGGTGATGTGGTAGGGTTGTATATAGTGTAGAGAAATCATAAGTGCTTATTGATGAAACTTGACCTTTATTGAACATTTTATCAAGAACGTCTCCTGAATTTTTTATAGATCAAAATACATTAATCCCAGAGTTTTCATAAGTTTTATCACAATATAGTTTAACGTGATCTTTAACAGCAGTAAGACAAGAAGTTAAAAGTTTGGAGATGTTTGTTGCGGTGCAGGCACTAGAATTCGAAATAAAGCGAGCCTTATATGGATTTTTATGTAATTTAGGAATCCAGTACATAGTAGGCAGTTTATTTTGCTTATCGTTTATATCAGCCTTGAAAGTAGCGCACCGAGTGATATGTGCGGAAACAACATCATCCTCAGTAGAATTAACTGGAGTATACGAATTGGTGCTGCCGAGTTCCAGAGATAAAACATTGACGTAATGTAGGCGTCAAACAATAATTACATTATTAGCTGCTTTATCTGCAGGAACTAAAACAAATTTATTATGAAATTCCTGAATTCCCGATTTTAATTTACGAAAGGAAAACTCTGAATGATTTCTTATAAATCATGTATCTTTTCTACTGTTTCGCGTGCCGTGGTTATTTTCATTTCAGTCAGCAAACAACCGATATTCATTTGTTGTGTACAATATGCACATTTTACCAAGTGTATTAACTTTTGTCTCCTGGATAATCAAGTTTATTTCTATTTTAAACATGACTTTAACTGCATTTTTACCTTTGATCTACGATCGATTTTAGTCTTTTGTAATCAATCATCATCATCAGGCGCCTAAGTAATTGATGAACAGTAAGTCAGTCAATCGGTACATGACTGTTTATAGGCTTCAAGCTCAATTTATGTCGGTGCTCCACTGTTTTAACAGCCACAATAGAAATATCAAGTACTTGCATAACGATATGCAACTATCTAAAGGCTAAATCATCGAACACTCCGACAACAATACACGAAAAAAATGTATCCTTTTCAAGTAAACTAGCCCGCATTAAAAGAGTTAGCTACAAAACTGTGTAAACTCCCTTTAACTAATACATAAAGATGTCATCGTGATGCTGACTATTGGAATGATATTTATCTCATTTATCACCTTCTTGTATGACAACCTAAGATGAAGTTGTTGCCTTGTAGGAAATGTGTTATTAAAATACAATTTGCAACCTGCCCAGGTTCTATTGTGCATATACCTTTTGGACGCCCTGTTGTTTATATAACTTTGACTATGACTATTGACTATAAACCCCAGAGCTACACTAACACACACACGCACACACTGCAGTGTGGAACCCTTATGCATATAACTGTTTTAAAGTGTTGTGTATTGACTAGGGACAAGCCGAAAAAGAACAGATAACTAACCGCCAATGAACCCCTGGCAAAAATACCTGGTGCAGGATAAATAAAACATCAGCCTAGTGCCGGATAATTGAAACCTCATCGATCTAATGGATTGGCCCAACAATAAACCAATGATCAAATGGAATAGCCTTAAAATGAGGCATTATGATAAGTATATAACTTTTGTCCATGTCTTGAATATGTACACCACTGATTAAGCACTGATAAAGCACTGTCGATGCATTAAATATGAATGTATTAAACAATTGTAGGGATATATTCACAACTCTACACGACATAGTTTCGAAATAATTCACAAAGCTGCTATGTGGCGTAGGTTTATCTTTTATAACAGGTAAAAAGTGGAACTTTACATACAATACCAACAATGGAGGACTCTATGACCTGTTCCACACATTGCATCCGATACCGACATAGAAACTTTTGACTGGTGTTTAGTCAACTTGATGGTTACACGAAAATACTAACACTGGAGGACTCTATGACCTGTTCCACATATTGCATCCAATACAGACATAGGAACTGTTGACCGGTCTTAAGTGAACTTGATGGTTACACAAACTGAAATATAAGGCAAAATTTTCGAGAGAATGAAACAAAATAAATCTTGAAAGAAGTGATAGAGATCTAATCATAATTAAGCAGCAACAGCAACAGCATCCATATATAAACAATTGTAATGAAAACATCATTGTAGGCAAACTGAATAAATGTAAAGCTGATCGCTAGACGAAAAGCATTGGATGTTTTATAAACTGTCAATTTAGAAGAAATGCAATGGAGGCATGAATTGATTTTAAACTGTTAAACAGTATTAATTCAAAAGAAAATAATGCCATATCCAACACAATGCTTCCGCACTATCATAGACGCACGCCCAGACAGTATGACGTAACCTAGCGCTCTGGGTCATGAATATGCATTGCCTCCATTGTCAGACCAACAACTTTTATTAGCAGCAACAGTCAACAGCAGCACATTAAAATTAGCTGAGATCAACAAACTGTTGAGATATACTTATCCGCAGTAAGAAAACATATTGCTTAAACACTCCAATTACATGGTTAGCATCATAACACACGTTTTTACCAACAGCCTGGAGTTAAATAATAGCAGCAGAAGCTGAAAACATAGTGCACAACAACGATGATGATGACAACAGGCTAACATTATGGCTTGATCAACATTTCTCCATCAACTAGATGGTGTCCAAGAAATTATTCTTATATAAATGGTTTTCATAATAGTTCTTAAATAATATTGCAGTAGATATGAACATCATCCGCATAATGAAAACATAATAATATTAAGCTCTGCCTTGAGTCGAATAATCATATTTTTCTAATGTGACTCACTGTTATTTACAGTTTTAATTGCCCCTCGAATGACTCAATAATTATTATTATTATTGTTTTCATTGTTTTTGCAAATTGATTCACTGAGTTGAAAATGAAGTCTAACTACTGTCATTACAAACAGGATATTGTTTACTTTGATACCATTTTCAATGTCCTAGTGTGAACTGTTTGCAGTAACAATGTGTTACTGTAACAAGAAGGCTAAACATATCGGACAGGGAAAGCAGCATTCAAGGACGACAGTCAACCACCAAACACAAAAACAAACACGCAAACAGACAAACGAAAAGGCAAAAGTAATAAAAAATGCAAACGACATCACAAACACAAAAGGGTTGACAATAGGGCTACCGCCTTGGAACGGTCAGTGGCAAAGTAGGCCACTGGGGGTTTAAACCGGTTCTAGGGTGCACCAAACCTCACACTTACTCTTCAAAAATGAAAAGTTGTGAACAATCTACTTGCAATTTGCATTTGCAGACGCCTGGTGGAAAAAAGAAAATATGATAATGTTTGGTGATTTTTGCATTTGCTACGACAACAGCATTATACAGTTTATAAAAACGAGTCCTGTTTCCCGGAGGCAGTGCAACATCTGTTCCTCTAGCTGACTAACGTCTTGTGTACGGCCTTTTCTGAAACTAATCGAGCCACTCAACGATCTGTGACGTCACTGACTAGCTGAACGCACACACTTTGGATCTGCTGGGAGGCAACCGCAGACTTTTCCAAGTGGGATCATCAACCACGTTACCGGCAGAGAAATAACCATCGAACGGTATCGCTTTCCACGACGCATTATCCAGTGTGATTATGGAAACAAAATCGACGTACAATGTATTAACCGAGCACAAATGAGTACAAATGGAGTACAAATGAAAATAAAATCCTAAATAGTAATACCAATTTATTGTAATAACTGATTGTGCAGTCTTCATGTAGATATAGACTATGTTTATTTAATTTGTTTTATTATTTATTTATTTATTTATTTCCTTGTTTTATTTTATTTTATTTTTTATATTATTTTTTTTCATGTATTTTTTTTTTATTTTTTTTATTTTTTTATTTTTAGGTTTTATATTATTAGCATTATTATTATTATTATTATATTTATTTAATTATTATTATTACCCCACTATGATTATTATTATTCACAACACCCAAAAACTCCCTCTGTCGAAACGCACCAAGATGCATAAAGCTTGCAACAACGCCCTAAACATTTTCAGTTAAAATGTAGTCTACCGAGAGGCAACACACTCAAATTCTCCCATCCACATTGTTCTAATTTAGCATATATGTGAACAGCTGATTGACCCGCGAACATGAGAGTGCATTAAATTCCCCAACCTGCATACACCAGTAAACAGTTATATCCATTCTAAATTAAAGGGACATTCCATTTTTCAATTCAAGGGAACCAAGTGGATAAGTTACGCCCAAGCCCGCAGCAAACCCCGCTAAATGAACGGTTTAAACACAAACAAAGGCCAAAAACGAAGTTACAAATGCTTAGAAACCGTTTCAATTCGACCCCGACAGCCACAACCACACAATATGGGAGTAATATAAATCAATGTCTACCTAAAGTACCTGAAAAATTAATTGCGTGAGAAACGATAACGTCACCACACACGGCGGGAGGAATTGAATTGAATTGGAGTTTTAAGGCGCACCAACACATTACAGGTTATATGGCGCCTAACAGGCATGAACATGCCAGGCTCATCTTCCACGTACATCGAGATAAAATATGGAAAATGGGCCTAGAACCTTCTCACCCTGAACTGCAGAGTTGCTGCAAATTCTATCGTAAAAACTCCATTTACGCTGGAGCCACGTTTATTGTTTTTCTGCCACCGCTCTTTGTGATTTGAGCGAGATGGCACCTGAAACAATCCAGGGGTCATGATGAAGACCTTTAATGAGCATGAACAAAAAATGACAAAATGAATATGAATGGGGGGGTCCTACCCCTCTGCATGTCACGGTGTGTTTGTAGTGGTTGTATTCTACCCCGGCAACCACACGGGGACACGGCGGGAGGAACGCATGTTTGTATTTATTAATATCAACGACCTATATGAATTATCAGAATAGAAACAAAGAGACGAAAGTAAGCTTATGGTAATAAAATTGGAAGAAAGAAATTCTCCAGCGAAAACCAAAAACATGGCGCCAACATGGTGAAATGGAAAACATTATTTGTATCCACGAACAACCTAAACATCTGTATGACTAAATAGAAACGAATACAACCTAATATATGACAAAATCATGAGCACCAGAAATATTACAAAATCATAGATCCTGCGAGTCTGATGTTAATAAATTTAAGTTGTTAACAGTAAGCTAAAGCACATTTTACCTCATTGCTCCATAAGTTCAAAACGCTGATTTTGTGTCCTCCAATAACCGTTGACTATAATAGATATTATAGCCAATATTATTTTAAGACACAAATATAAATGTTGAATTAAAAGTTCAAATTTTATCGCTATATTAAAAACTTGACAGATAATAGAAAATGTTTACTTGTAATTTGCAGATGATTTCGTAAAACAATAACCAAAATAATTTATTTCAATTTTGTAAAACATTTTTTTTTATTGCTGCTGTATTATCGCATACCATATAAAGATATAGTTGGTCAAAATGTCTGTTTTGTTCATAATTATTTGCAAAAGTGTGTGTTTTGCCCTTAACACTTAAGTTATACATTTTTCTTTCTTTTCTTATAAGATAGTAACGAAACTTATTTTTTACAAAGGAGGAAATCATAGTAATGTCTGCAGCTGATGTTTCGAGCTAGACATTTTCATAAATTTAATCGTTTTCAAAGTCGAATGTCATTTAATTTCGGCTGAAATCGTGAAAACCGACAAATAGCAAAATACAAGGCATATTCCACATTTTGACGTTGCATTATTAATATATAAAACCACCGTTTTACTGCAGTTGAGTGTGTTGCTTGTTTTTTCAAATCAAAGTGCATATGCTTTGCCGGTAATGATACATCGGTGAATTACACATCCTAGACTTCCGCTTAAACCCAATAGCACACGCGGCAGAGCAGATGCTCCACGCTGTCAACTGACTCCACCCTCCGTGTACAGGGGATCGATTACCATGGTAACCGCACTGTCCTGCCAGACAATACCACTGAAATTGTATATTATACAAGATATTATTAATACATTTTAAGAACTTTTCTAAAGGGTTTAACAGGTGTGGAAAATCCGACATCGCTATTTATTTAATTTGTAGCTTCGTTTTGTTTAACATAAAACGGCTCCTATGCATTTATCAAAGCATTGATTCAAATAGGGATATATACTGAATCAAACAGCTAATGCACCAGTAGACAATACTTTTAATATCTCAAAAATAACAATCAATAAATTAAAACAAATTTCATTCTGAACGAGACAAATATCTTGTAAATTTACAAAAATCATTCAAATCACATGTCTCCAACGGTACCAGTCGGCATATAATAAGTTCATACATTAAATGTATTGTCTACTGGTGCGTTAGCTGTTTGGTTCAGTATAGATGTATGCTAGAGTGTAATGAGCTAATCAACTGAGACCAAAATCACTGTGTTTTTATGCAACATCAATTATAATCAAACAGTTAAGCCCATTCATCACTCCGGATGTTCAGATGTTTCACGAAAGAAACTCCCCGGCAGGTAGGGTGTAAATGTAAACAAAAGCGGTAGGTTGTGTAAACAATTTGTTTGGCATAAATAGCGTATCGGGGATATACGGCTCCGGGATTGTTCTTGCCAAACATAGTTCCAGGTATGTACGGCTCCGGGATTGTTCTTGCATAGTTCCAGGAATGTACGGCTCCGGGATTGTTCTTGCCAAACATAGTGCCAGGAATGTACGGCTCCGGGATTGTTGTTGCCAAACATAGTGCCAGGAATGTACGGCTCCGGGATTGTTCTTGCCAAAGATAGTGCCAGGAATGTACGGCTCCGGGATTGTTCTTGCCAAGCATAGTGCCAGGAATGTACGGCTCCGGGATTGTTCTTGCCGAACATACTGCCAGGAATGTACGGCTCCGGGATTGTTCTTGTCGAACATACTGCCAGGAATGTACGGCGCCGGGATTGTTCTTACCAAACATAGTGCCAGGGATGTTTTGTGCGCGACGTTTCGTCCAGTATGTTTGTGCCAGTTATAGTTTGTATATAGACATTAATATTAATGTTATATACTTCAATAGGTTAAAATAAATAATTGTTATTTGAGAGATTAATACATGAGAGAAATGTCCATTTGTACAGAAGGCTCATCGTCCACAGAAGGTTTATCGGTAGTACAGCTCATTAACGCACAGGCACCGTAGATCCGCACTGCATCACAAACAAAGAACAATTTAAAATACAATACAATGGACAATACACAACACAAAGAGTGGTAAACAATGAGAAAAATGGTCTTATAAAATTCACAGCTTCCGCACTGCACCACAAACACAGAACGTAACCAGTTGAGAAGATAGGGTTACCGACTTGGAAAGGTCAGTAAGCAATAAGGCCTACTGGTTAGCTTAAATCATATTTATGTGTTCACAACCTCGCTTTGATCATGTATTCAGCGCTCACATTAACAAGACAGTGTAAATAAAAAGGTACATGCCATCAAAAGAAATCTCTAACAATATAGTCCACATCCAGAGAAATTCCAGATACACGATGCAAGTATATATTATTGTAAAACTGTATAACACATATAATTAGAAACACCTCAGGATGTATCAAGAATTATACTAAACAACCACATCAGTTGCAGCTAAAGAGAAAACCAATCTGGGTGACGACAAGAAAATCAGAGGGATGAAAATTCAAGCACCAACGTCCCTTTCAGGGTTTCAGAAGGTGCAGTAATGGAGTCCCACGAGGTTGTCCGGTTATCGCGCAAGAGAAAAGTGAAAGATATTGCCTGACTATAGAGGGGTCAAGCACCAAATTGACAAGACAGTGTAAATAAAAGTACACCCCATCAAAAAGTAATCATTAACAATAAAGTCCACATTCCGAGAAATTAGGAAACGACACACGTATATGTTATTGTAAAGATATATATTCAGCAATAATAAAAAGTATCCACTTTGTTTTTCTGTAAAATCTGAGACTGTAAGAAAGTTCTAAACATTTTAGCATGATTTCTTTTTAATAACCTTTTTATTTGATGTTCACGCAGAATTTTATCGAAAACCGAATAATAAAAAAAATCGCAGTTTCAAAACATTGGTGTGAAATTGAAATTAACAAAAAACAACAAATGTAAAGGTAAACGACAATAGCACAGATGTATAAAGCTTATTCCAACTACACAGAAAAATTAAAAAAACTCGCTTATAGCTCGTGTTTCCACTTTTCAATTCGGTGTAAAGTGGACACATGATATATTAAAACACGCGATATTAGCGAGTTTGTGAATATGTTCTGTATATTTGAATGAACTTTCTAAATCTGGGCTATAGCCGTTAATCTTTACATTTGTTAAGTTTTGCTAATTTTGTTTTCACACCTATGTTTTACAACTGTGATTTATGTTTTTATTATTCGGTATATATCGATGAAATTGTGTGTGAACATCAAATAAAGATGTTTTTAAAAGAAAATCATGCTACACTTGTTAGTTCTTTTTACAGTCTCAGATTTTAAAAAAAAACAGAGTTGATACTTTTTATTTTTGCTGAATATATAAAAACAACATTACAAACACCTCAGGATGTATCCAGAATTCTAGGGTACGACCAGAAAACCCGAGGACGAAGTTTCATGCACCCACCTCCCCTTTCAGGATTTCAGAAGGTGCACTCATGGAATCCCACGAAGTTGTCCGGTCATCGCGTAAGAGAAAAGTGAAGCCTAGTGACTGACTATAAAGGGGTCAATCACCAAACATTAAGTGCACTGTAATACTAAAGGGCCCTTTTCTGATAAATTTACTGATTAATTATGTTAAGTGGTCAGAAAAAGATATCACTATTTATTTAATTTGTAGGACCCCTTTAATGTAAGACGTTTATAAACCACATCTCTATAGAATACACGTTGTGACATTCCTAATCGCAGACACGTTGTTAGGTTGGTGTTGTACTTTTCCAGCATGTTTTGGTTGCGGCGATAGAGCCTTGAGAATGATCTATGTCTACATAGTTTATGATAACGAAAACCTTGCTAAAGAAGTGTACATCTAAATCTAATAGCTTTCGATCATTGAAATCCTTAACATCGTTACATTCCCTAGCAAACGAATGACCTGGGATATATAAACCCAGTATGAAGTAGCACGAGGTACGTCCACATCTAAATGTGGATAGTTAACGCTGTCAAAGTTATAGTCATCTATCTTATCATATATTCTGGTATGTATGTAATCATTTTAAATCGAGAGATGAAGATCGAGGAATGCTGCTATGGTGTTCGATATGTTGACTTTATTCAACGTGAGCTCCAGTGGATAAATATTAGTGACTGTATGAGCAAAGAACAATATTAAGGAATGTCATCCAGATACCGAAATGTATTGTTAAACGCATCAATAAGGTCTGTCTGCCTTACAGGTGACAAACTCAACATAAATCTCTTTCATAACAATATAAAAACAAATCTCCGATAAGAGGCTTACAGTTAGTACTCATAGAAATAACAACAACCTGTCTGTAAACGGTTTTACTGTATCTAGTAAAGATGTTATCCAAAGGAAAAGATGCTCTACAAACATTAATGCAAATCCAGATGTTATACTTATCATTAGGAACGTGTGAAAAGAAAGTCCTGACACTTGCAAGCAAGAAATGTAGTCCCTTCTCTAGCAAATGTCTCCTGTATAAGCTGTAACAATGTGTCTTTGATCAGTAAAAATAGCATAGAAGACAGGGTTAACGACTTGAAACGGTTAGTAGGCAATATGGACCTAACTGATGTGTACACAACCTCGCAATATAATACATGCATATGTATAAATATGAAATATCTGTTGTTTACATGTGGGGTTGGTCCACATTGTGAACCTTCCAGAGGAGCGACGTTCTTAGTCTTGCATGTGTACGCATATATGTTATCTGTGCACCACATCAGAGCACATGCCTTCTGTGCAAACTAAAATACAATAACAATTAATTCAGCACTTATAGTCTGCCATGATTTTGCCGCCAATGTACTCCAGATCATCTCGCATCATTATTACACATGCTGTGTTTGTGAACAACAGCTGATGCAGCTACCTTATCTCCATCTTTAGAACCATCTGTGTATATATGTTGAAAGTGTATTTCGATTTAATTTCATTAAGTTGGCTTTGAAAGACAGTAGGGTCTGTACTGGCTTGTTACTATTACAAAGATCAAAAATAATTGTTGGTGTTTCCAAAGTCCACGGTGGAATTTGTGATACTTCGTACTTGGCAATCAAATTTAGGTCGATTTCAGTGTCTCTTAATTTTGGTTTAATACGAAGACCAAATGGTCATTAGCGAAAGTTAGATTTGAAGGGTTAGACTTTAATTTAATGGCATATTGAAGGGCTAATGAGACAGTGATGGTTCATTAGCTTCAACATATAGACTTTCGGCTGGTGATGTACGAAAGGCGAGTCGTAATCCTTGAATATCTATAAGATCGAGCATCTGCAAGTATGACTTGCGAGTCGATCCATATACTAATGAGTCGTAGTCCAGTTTGGATCTGATATGGGATCTATAAAGTTGTAAAAGTACTTTACGATCTGCTACCCAATTAGTATTTTGCAACAACTTTAAGTAAATTAAGAGCTTTAAGGCACTTGGCCTTCAAGTATTTAAGGTGTGATTTAAACGGTAATTTACGGTCTAAAATAAGACCAAGGAATTTTGTTCATCCACTACTCGTATTGGTGACCTATCCAGTGTTAGATGAGGGTTTTCAAATATGTTAACGTAGTTGACAAAAGTGCATGCAATTAGTTTTAGATTTAGAAAATTAAAAACCATTTTCATCCGACCAGGTCTGAAGTTTATTCAGACATTGTTGAAGTTGTCTCTCAATAGTGTTCATGTTTTTTGTATGATAACATATGACAAAGTCGTCAACATTAAAGAGCAATCCACACCATGATTGATGCATTTAACAATACTGTTAATTTTTATATTAAAAAGAGTGACAGAGAGTATGGTGCCCTGTGGCACACCCATCTCCTGTTCATGAATGTCAGAGAAGGTTGGACCCATTCGGGCAGGAAACTGTCTATCATCGAAGAAATTCTCTATAAAAACTGGTAATCGGCCTCAAAGACCAAGGTTATAAAGATCATTCATGATACCGTACTTCCATGCAGTATCATAAGCTTTCCCCAAGTCAAAAACTACAGCGACTAGATGTTCTTTCTTTACGAAAGCTTCCCTAATAAATGATTCAAATCGAATGAGTATGTCTGTTGTGCCTCGTTGCGCCGGAATCCAATTTGATGTCAGCTTGATGAATTCCAGGTACCAAACGAGTCTCTCATTAATCATTCTTTCCGTGGTTTTACATATACAACTCGTTAAAGCAATTGAGCGATAGTTTATTGTGTCCGTATGATCCCTCTAACAATGAAGAGATAAAGACGTCCAGATATGATCTACCAACTTAGCTGTTACTCTGCAGTTGGTACCATTTGTTGATGTGTCAACATAAACATGGTACTATTAAAATTGATTTATTCATATTTTTGTATAACTACTGTATGTATATATGTTATTTTGAACCAATGTAAAAACTGAGATTGATGCTAGTTGGGTGTGGCCGTAGTGGGCTTAAGGCTAGTTGGGTGTAACCATAGTTGGCGTGGCCCTAGTGGGATTGAGGCTAGTTGGGTCTGGGGAATAGGGGACATATATGGTTCCACACTAAACGCGTGGGTGGTCTGCCTCCACCACCAAAATAATCGACCGTCATATATAACCTTACATGTGTTGAAAATGACGTAAAACACTAAACAAACAAAATATATCCAATAGTTCGCTATTAATCATGTTCGTACTTAATCCAAGTTTTGAGCGACATTTCATATAAGCCCTGAGTTCATTTTTCGATAAGTTTTCCAACAATAATTATACTCCGTGATCTATGAATATCAAATTTCAAATTGAAATATAAGTTAATAACAGGACAATGCATGCAATTTGACAAGTATTGAATAGGCCTATCGATGCGCTGACCTGAATAGTTTAAAAATCGTGCAAGACATTAGATAATGGATATTTGAATGTTTCTACCCACCGGGGATTCTGAACACGGGGATATTTTATATTGACGTTGTTGGTAGACTCTGTGGCAAATATACATATGTTTTTTGTTTGGTTTCTAGATTGTTTTATTGGCCACTAGGGCCAAACCCAACTAGCCTCAAGCGCACTAGGGCAACACCCAACTAGCCTCAATCCTACTAGAGAAACACCCAACTACCCTCAAGTCCACTAGGGCCACATAAAACTAGCCTTAAGCACACTAGGGCCCACACACAACTAGCCTCAAGTCCACTAGGGCCACACCAAACTAGCCTCAAGCCCACTAGGGCCACACACAACTAGCCTCAAGCCCACTAGGGACACACACAACTACCTCAAGCCCACTAGGACAACACCCAACTAGCCTCAAGCCCACTAGGGCAGCACCCAACTAGACTCAAGCCCACTAAGCCCAATAAATTACGGAAGGCCTCTGGTGTTGGTCACAGACTGTTTTGATTGACAGCCTGGATTTATATAATATTCTAGTAATTCCTAAATTGTTTACATCTTGTGATACATTATATGACTTATTCAAGGTTATTGAAATATTCTAAAGTGTTTATGGCCTTGTATCAGGCATCTGATTGTCAAGGTTATTTAAAAATAATTTGCTTATCTTACTGGAATATTCTAAATGTTCTATGACATTCTATGACAGTATACATACAGCCATTTGGCGTTGTTGTTTGTCTTTTCAGTATTCAGTATTTGAACTGAGGATAAATTCAGTATAAAGTGAAAATAATTTGATGCTGTGAATTAAAAATATATTGTGAGAGGATAACAATTATTGTGCTAATCTATAATAAAAATGACATTATAAATTTGGACTATTGTGAATTAATAAACCAGGAAAGACAGGAAAGACTTGTAGTGAAATGTGATTAAAAGGACACTTGACAACTTTGATTAAATACACTTGTCAATATTATTGAATGCATTTTATGTGTTTTCTGCATGTCATATTTTTCATTGTAGTATTTGAATAAATGTGTTGATTCTAGTAAAAAAAACTTGTTGCTGATTTTAATTCCTTTCTTGTGACATTTTACCCGTAACAGTAGAATGGACGAAGAGTATTATTATGTGGCATAGTTAAAGAAACTAACCCGCCAAATAATGACACAATTACACTGCAATGTCGTTAATCAAAACTCTGTCCAGGTGTTCAGGCCATATACTAATGTGTATGTGCTGATTAAGAGTATAGGCTTATTAAGTTAACGGGTTCTTAAGTTACCCGTGATTCAATATGCGTAAAATGAAATATGAGTTGGTAACTCTTAATTCGACGCTCCAGTTTTGGGGATTGGACTGGCTGGTTGAAGCCGTTTATAGTGTGTTTATAGAGCTTGGATTCTCAAAATATGTAATTTATATACCTCGTCGTCAGCAGGTTTATAAATGGTGTACACATGTTGTAAAATGGGGCTGTTGTTGGCGGGATTTAAAGTCGCTGAATAATTATTGAACTATGGTTTATTATATTAACTGTTGTTTATTCCGTGAGAAACGTATGTTCACATTTTGATTACAGACTCGCAACCAGAACTGAGGCAAATAATTTGTTGGATGACAGACACGGTCGTTTGGAAGGAACATAAACTGTCTTGATCATGCTTATATATTATTATCTTATTGTAATGATAGCATAACTTAATCAACACAAAGACGTTTCTGCTGTGTTGTAGATGCTAAGAAAGCATTCTATAATATTCAAAGATACTTGTTCAAGCTCATGACTTTGGATATTCATGGTACGATGCTACAATGGATATGAATATGCAAGGATTGGTTCGACGTAAAACAAGGAGTAACAAGGAGTAAAAGAAGATTGTGTTGTTGTTGTTTTGCCCGCTTTATTTTTCTATATATGTGAATGATACAACCCCGCAAAAAAACTGGGTTTCACGGTTGAAACACTTATTGTCCTCTTTTGGGTTTTATGATGTATGGTACAATAAAGTATTGGTAACTGTTAGATATTTCCAACAGAGCAGTGTTTTAAAAGAGCTTTGCAACTTTGTTTTCATTTTCATCCATATCTTGATAATATAAATATTTTTGACTGTGTCAAGCACTTACAGAATTATGGGTGTCATCTAATAGGTTGCAAATTGAGGCGGGAAGATGGGTTAAAACAGATAGAATTCCTGTTAATGATATATTATGCTTATTTTTTAATAAACTTGAAGATGAATTTCATTTTGTGTTGGAATGGCAAACGTACACTGTCTTAAGAAAGCAACATTCCACAATATTTTCTGCAAGAGGCCAAACTTGGAATTCCTAAATTCACAAAATAAAGTATATTTTCACAAGCGTTGTACCTTGTTTTAAAAGCATTTACGAAACGAACCATTATATAGAAATAAGTGAATATAGGTAATTATTTTACCGAATGTATTGTGAAATGTATGTTTCAGTATTTATTTATATTATGGAGTAATACGCCTTCTCAATGTTTAAGTTCACTTAACGAACGATAGAAATGTGTAACCGCGTGAGTGCGTGGCTGTATAAGTGCATTTTGCGATGACTATCTCAGATTAACTAAAGTGTATTGTTTATAAAATCCTACACTGTTTCGTTTGTGAAACTGTATGTTGTATCCTGTATCCTCACGGGCTTTTAAGGCTATTGGAATTTGGAAATTAAGCTATCTATCTATCAACCAAAAAGAAAGCGTGAACATACCACTCTAAGTGATTATATAACATAGTTATAGTACTTTTGGTATTTTTAGGCAATATGATTCGTACATGGAACATTTCTGTAATTTTATTGTTTATTAGCATGAAGGTTACTCAGTAATCTCATATATCTTTGATACTGTTTGTTTTAAAAAAGCAACGATTAACGATTGCTATATGCTATGCTATTTCTTTGTTTCGTCAAGAGGAGGGTACTGGCATAAGGCTAGTATACACTATCTAATAGTCTAAAAGTGTCGATGCTTACGGAATGCGGGAGGTATACAGTACTGATTCTATCCATGAATAAGTGGGTTGTCTGCCTCCACCACAAAAAAACGACCGCCATACATAGCCTAAAATGTGCTGAAAAATAATGTTAAACACCTAAAAACAAGCAAACACTTGTTTAAACTGGAGGCCTGGAAGCCTTAGGGTGTTCAATGGAACAACTGTGTCGTCTGCCATGTTGTAAACCTTCTCGCCTCTCACCGCTGCGGATTCGAATCCCACTGGGAGCTTGACTTGTAAGTGAGAAAGTGGCGATTCTTACGGATGACGGGAGGTGTACAGTACTGGTTCTACCCCGGAAAAGTGGGTGGTCTGCTTCCACCACAACATAGACCGTCATATATAATCTGACATGTATTGAATAAAACAACATACAAACAAACAAACAGTTATTTTAAGTTAAGAGCTAGTCAAATTGCGGTTAAGGTTTTATGAAAAGGGGGATAACTCTGCCGAAAATAACGTCAAGGTTATTGGACATGTGTAACGGCTTCCTTGGGATAAGATTATGTCTATGCTGGTTTACCGCAATACATTATCGGCAATAAGCAGCGTAAAATCTAAAATTGTTTTCAAATGAAGTCACTTGCTGGCGTTGACTGAGTGACTGAATACAATATAATCACTTAAATTTGACATATCGATACAACATTCCGCGGTGATCTAGAGGTTAGCATAAGGTTAGCCCTAATAGCACGTTCAAATTAAAGTAGGTCGGTAGGAATTTGTTTTAAATCAGTTGTTTCCAATAATAGGAAAATTGTTCCTTAGTAGTTTTGTTCGTATTCAAAGAACTTCCATATAAATGAACAAATATATCATGAACAAAACGTCTTTATTGCAATAAACAGTTCTGAGTCGGGGAGGCGTATAGGTGTATGTGTGTGTGGAGCTCACCATGTCGAACATAATCTTGTATATGTTTCCACGTTTATCAATTGTTTAAGATTTTTCCCTTTACGAGGGCTAAATAGCGCTTCGGATTTGTAACTTTTATAGACATATACGATGTAATTAAAAAAGTACTGTACATCACATGTTCTTGGTGTTTTTTAAGTGTTAAGCATACTCTCTCTTTTTTTTTTCTTTTTTTTTTTAAATAACTTCCTTTAAATTAAGGTTGATAGTCCCTCCACCAACTAAACCAAAAAGATACCCTAATGGTATAGGCACAATACAGTCTGGACTTTCTATTTCAGTATTACCGAACAAGTGTATCATAATATGAACTACTATAATTTATTTCTGCATTCGGCTTTTCCTCTGTACTGTTGTTTAATTCTTTTAAATGCAAAATTTTCTGCGGCAACTTGATGCTGGGCATCAATTTTTCTCCAAGTACCAAACAATAAAAAATAGATTGATAATGTATTCCTCATTTCGGTATGAGGCAGATGAACTAAAATTAACGACGATCGAGGATAAAAAACTTATTTCAACATTTTGACTAATAGTTTTTTTCTTTAAATCGAGCGATTTCGTTCCTTATTCGCTTTAATATGATTCTTTGATTTATTAACAATTGATAGATGATTCTTTTCACTTCGAAATTATTCGGAATGATAAAGAATAATTATTATAATGATAGCCACTGTCAAATCTAGAACGAAACTTCAAGATGGCGGCGCCCGTCGGAAAAACTGTATTTCTACGATATGGAGAAATGACTGTTTGCCACCAGTGTCAATAAATCATAATGGTAGTTAATATGGATTTTATATTATTTTGTTACAGTAACACAAATCCATTGTGTCCACAATGACGGAATTAAAACGTGTTGTACCTGGTTGTTATGCTATATTAATGGGTGGGGTTACTGAAAATCGCTTTAAAAATTGCCTTTCACGGCATTTCAGATTAAATTCATTGAAGATTTTTTTTCTCAGTTTTTTTTCTGTTTTGCATTTCATTTCTATTTAGACTTAAATGTTTCAAGACACGCTTTAAAACATATATTGTTATATATTTGTTTATTCTAATCAGTTATATGAACTGAATGGTCAATTAAACAAATAAAATAAAAATATATTTGTAAAAACAATAGGTATAGTTTGTTATAGTTTGTTTCTGTATGGCGTTACCTCCCCTTCACGAACCTTTCGGTCTATATATGCAGGGCTTTCCTTTATAACCGGTAGGCGGCTGATGTACACTTCTATTTTGGTAAGCTGGTCGGATACTTTTAGCTGCCCTCAATACAACAACAAAAAAAGGCTAGATAAACATGAAGTGTAAATGACTCAATTTTGGTGCGGCTCACTAAATACCATGCAGAGGTATTGCCCTTAATCTTACTAAACAAATGTTTGTGGGGTGGGGGGTATTTATCACCTTCAGTGATATACCATGCTTGATAACTATTTCACGAGTGCCATGTGTATCTTTAAAACGTTGTATGCAGAGCTACAGATAAGCAGCTTAAATACCCAATAAAATGTCAAAACAAACAATTAAAACCAAATGCATGGGCATCAATCAAGTAATTAAAATTGTCAAATAATAAAACCATCAATGCACATCGAGCAATGCATGGACTGTTGAAGGATCACCCAGTCACTTTGTATAAAGCTTATTATAAAACAAGTTTATTTGATGAGTTACATTTTGTGTAATGCTATACAATATTAGTGGCATTAAAACCCCAACACGATGTCACAACATTTTATCGCTTTATTTTACCCTATTTAAATGATGAAATATCCATTTGAATATATACCAATGGGTAAATACCCAACTGATCAAACAGCTCATCTGTATCCCTGTTGTATGTTCTTGTATCTCGCACACTATTTGTTATATTGAATTATCTCCTTCAATTTAGTTCACCAATAAAGAGACTAGACATTGAAAGTCGACCATCTGCACCAACAAGGATTGCTTGCAGTTTATAATATAATTCCACATTTGATAATATTGTCATTATAAAACTGTTGGCAGGCTTCTTCACATAAATGGCGTAACTTTGTTTCAATAAAAATATAACAAAACAAATGCAACGCATTCTGCTTCTTTCACGCCCATTTAACATTGCAACGTATGACCTAGACAGTAAATCCTTTTCGACCAACCTATGACGCTCAGTACTTTCAGTACTAACTTGGCTTCTGGGAGTATAATAAAGCCATGACTTATTTCTCGTAATGCACGTCTAGTGTATTACAGATGCAAATGGGGATCGAATCATTGTGTTTGTGTACAGTGAAACGTTTACTTCCAATTGTTTGTATGGTATATCATACGTTAGGTTCTGAATCCTTAAATATGTATCCTTATTTGAAATCTTACTTTATATATAACGCATGTTAGTAACGTTAAATGTAGTTAAAGTAAGGGGCGTAGCGTGGCCTGTTTTCCAGATAATCCTCAAACGAGGTGCGACGCTTAAAATGATAATTTCCACCCTCACCCCGCTCGCCCCTCTTATTTTTATTGCATGTTTCAAAAACATTATTGCATATTTCAACTTTTTTGCTTTTTCTTTTTTTCTTTTTTATTAAGTTACTCCCGAGAGTAAAGGAGTATGCCACGCTACGCCCATGAAAGTGTCGCATTATTTGTAGGGTGAACGCGTCACAGCCGCGTAACGCAGTTGACTGCACGAAACAACAAAACGACGTCATGATGTGATTTTTTCTCTTACAAATTGCCGCCGTATAGAAGGTAAATTTGAAAATATCACATCGTAGCTGTGTTATTAGTCTAGATCATCTGCGGCGCTTGCTTGTTTTCAAGACAAACGTCTAGAACAGTTGCTCTAAAAAAAAAAAAGTTTGCCGAGATTCTGGTATCGTTTCTGATTTACTGATAGAGATGCACCGTCTATTGAAGATATACAGAACGACAGAAAGACACGAAATTCATAAATAAACAAAGAGTGAAACTTCATCATTGTATCGACGAACTAATTGTGGATGGTCAAAAATACTATAAGAATAATAATTACAGACACGTGTTTCCGGTTTCATTTTTTCTTCGGCACAAAAGGTCAAGACGTCTGCTTTTCCACCCGAATATTCACCATACTCAGTTGAAGATCCTTAATCTGAACTGCAGAGTGAAATGGATTCCTTTACTGACAAATATAATTAAATATGCATTTTTGGTGATTATAACTCACGAGGTAAAGATTTAGTCGATTATATAAACGTTGATATAGATGTTTTTCAAGAAAATAATTTGAATGAATTATATGATGAATTTCAATTAAAAATGAATTTGTTTGATGAATGTAATATGTTTAAAAAGAGAAATAACTCTGACAAAGCTGTAAATAATTATGGATATAGATTAGTTGAATTTTTACAAAGAAATAATATGTTTATATTGAATAGAAGGACATTGGGAGATTTTGATGCACAACATCGAAAGGTGTGAGTTCTATTGATTACTTTATATTCTCTGCAAACATGTTCAATTTGGTTGATCATTTGACTGCACTTGAATAGTTACTTGTTTTCTGATGTACACAATCCAGTGGTGTTTAGTTTAAAACTTAATAAGAAAAACAATTATTAAATAACAATATTGAAGACAATGAATCAAAACTAAAGCTATGGGATGAACCAAAACGTAACCTCTTTCTCGAAAACGTTAATCACGAAAACGTTAGATTAATATCTGAAAAACATAAGTACGTTAACAAAAAGTAGCAGTATTAACCAGTTAGACATTGATGACATTGTTAACTCTATTTCTGGAGTATTTAAAGAAACAGCATGCGAAACGTTTGGATATTTCAATAAATTGAAAGGAGTAGGCATCAATAACAATAATAAACAGCCACACTGGTTTGGCAGAAATTGCAAAAAAACATCGTAAACAATTTCACAGAGCTAAATACATGTATAAATGAAGAAAGTCTGAAGAAAATTAGCCATCGTATCGGAGTACATATATTTGGGAATATTATTTAGCAGAAGTGGATCGTTTTATAATACTAAAAAACATATTGCCAGTCAAGCCACTAGAGCTCTCTACAGCCTACTGAAAAAATCAAAGCATCTTTGTCTACCAATTCTTTAATAGAACAGTTAAACCTATTTTGTTATATGGGTGTGGAATCTGGGGGTTTGGTAATTTAGAAATAATAGATAGAGTGCAATTAAAGCTTTTAAAACACGTCTTAAATATAAAAACATCTACACCAAATTGTATGGTGTATGGCGAAACCGGTATTATGCCAACCTCAATTGATATTTACACGAACATGTTATCATTTTGGTCAAAGGTGGTGTCTCTAGAAAGTAATTAACTGTCAGCTGATGTGTACATAGTATTGCATAGCTTATACAAATATAGCAATAGTACAAAGAAAAAACTAAGTTTTAAATGGCTTAAATGTATCAAAGAAATCTTAATTAAATGTGGTTTTAGTAGCATCTGGGAAACGTACGACTTTCCAAATAGTAAGTGTTGATTGCATCTGCGCATCAAAAGCTCGTAGATCTATTTTTAAACGAATGGTATGAAACTGTTGAAAACTCTAATAGTTATTATATATACAGATTATTTAAAACTAAATTTGGCTTTTAGAGATACTTGACAGATACACCCGGTAAACTACTGGAGTATATGGTAAAGTTTAGAACAAGAATTTGGACGCTGGAATAAAAGTGTGCATAATAACAGAGTTTGTACTTTATGTAATGAAGATATAGGAGATACATATCATTATCTTTTAACATGTAAAACACTTAGTATGTTACGAAATATTTTTTTGAAAAAGAAATACTATAAAAAGCCGAATATACATACATTTTACAACATTATGAATTTAACAAACAAGAAAGAATTTAGAAAAGCGTGTGCATTTGTAAAGCAAATATTTAATAGATTCAAGTAGAAATTTATGCGTATATGTTATTATGAGATTTATAAAATGTGTGTACAGACTGAGTCATACGAGAGTGTGGTTGTAAATTACTTCTTCGACAGCGTTGTGAAAATGATCAGTAATAGTTGAACTTTATATAAATGATACAGGCAGTTTGAAATTACAAATAGAATTTAGCTCCTCCAATAAATACAGAAAAGTAAAGTCACTTAATTAAAATCTGTCTAATAATCTATTGTTAATACTGAATAAATCATGTAATAGAGCCTTGCACGATATATTCTATATGCATTACCTCATGTTTTCATGTATATGTATGAACTGAGTGAATAAAAGATTTGTATTTTATTGTAGTGTACAATCAAGCGTCGAAGATAATCAAGACTAGTATATTATGTATTTTAGATTGCTAAGGCATCTACTTACCCATTCACCGTGTCGCCAGGCATTTTTATCATAACCATAATGCTGACGCAAATAGCTTTTCAAAATAACGTAGAAACAGTCTGAACTAGACAGAGACTTTGACAAATTCGTATACTCATTAGTTGAAAGTGAAGCGTTAAGTCCATAACAATGTGGAAATCATTAATAAGAGAGCTTCCTGATAATTTATTCAAGCTGTAAATTTTTAAATTTCGCACGTGCAGCATTAACCCTGGAATTATCGAACCTGCCACTTTGTTCAGTCAGATTTGTTTTCACTTTTTTAAGATATTAGTCTGGTAATTGTATAATCATCGTATATCAAAAATAGTTAGTTGTTGTTATCTCATACTAAAGTTTCAATTATAATATATGTACTTGTAGCATGGTCACATACAATTCTCTTTGTTCAGACACATGTGTAAATCGTTTAATTCAAAATAAGACCTGTCAGAATAACTGTGAGAATAACAGTTAGAATAACTGAAATAGAGCTGAAATGGACATGCTACAAAATGATATATAGGGTCCTACAAAACAAATACTCTATCTATTACATAATGTATGATAAAATGCAATATGTGTGTATACAATTGAGAAAGTATTTACTTAACCTTAAAGTAAACGGTAAACTGTCTTAAAATATAAAACCGTTTTTAAAAAGTTTGATAGATGCACTTGATATTGGACGTGATTGATTGTAATCATGCATACATTGACAATGACAGTAACTGTAAGAATCGCCAAAAACACGATAAGACATATAACTTGACATGATGAAAATGTACAGTCATCACGTGGAGACTAAGAACAGGCCGACGTGGCACAACAGGCCGAGGTGGCAGATATTCAGGACGAGATGGCAGATATCCGAGACGAGATGACGTACATCAAGTACGAGAAAGCGGAAACACAGGACGGGATGGCGGACATCCAGGACAAGATGGCGGACATCCAGGACGAGATGGTAAACATCCAGGACGAGATGGCAGACATCCAGTACGAGATGGCAGACATCCAGGGCGAGGTGGCAGACATCCAAGACGAGACAGAAGACATCAAGGACGAGATGGCAGACATAAGGGACGATACGGCAGCCATCCATGAGGAGATAACAGACATCCAGGACGAGATGGCAGACATCCAGGACGAGATGGTATACATCCAGGACGAGATAGTAAACATCTAGGACGAGATGGCAGACATCGAGGACGAGATGGCAGACATCCGGTGCGAGATGGCAAACATCCGGTGCGAGTGGCAGACATTCAGGAGGAGATGACAGACATCCAGAACGAGACGGCATACATCCGGCACGAGACGGCAGGCATCCAGGAAGAGACGGCAGACATCCAGGACGAGATGACAGACATCCAGGACGAGACGGCAGGCATCCAGGACGAGACAACAGACATCCAGGACGAGATGTCAGACATCGCGGACGATTTGACAGACATCCAGGTCGAGATGGGCGACATCCAGGACTAGATGTCAGATATCCACGACAAGACGGCATATATCCAGGCCGAGTTGGCAGACATCAATGACGAGATGACAGACTTTTAGGACGAGATGGCAGACATCAATGACGAGATGACAGACATCCAGGACTAGATGGGAGATAACAAAGACGAGATGGCAGACATCAATGACGAGATGGCAGATATCCAGTACGAGATGGCAGATATCCGGTGCGAGTGGCAGACATCCAGGACGAGATGGCAGACATCAAGGACAAGACGGCAGATATCCAGGACGAGATGGCAGACATCCAGGACGAGATGGCAGATATTCGGTGCGAGTGGCAGATGTCCGGTGCGAGTGGCAGACATCCAGGACGAGATGGCAGATATCCAGGGCGAGACGGCATGTATCCAAGACGAGATGGCAGATATCCAGTACGAGATGGCAGATATCCGGTGCGAGTCGCAGACATCCAGGACGAGATGGCGGACATCCAGGACAAGATGGCAGATATTCGGCGCGAGATGGAAGACATCCTGTGCGAGTGGCAGACAGTCAGAACGAGATAACAAACATCCAGGACGAGACGGCATACATCCGGGACGAGACAGCAGACATCAAGGACTAGACGACAGACATTCAGGACGAGACGGCATACATCCGGGACGAGACAGCAGACATCCAGGACGAGACGGCATACATCCAAGAAGAAACGGCATACATCCGGAACGAGACGGCAGACATCCGGGTCAAGACGGCAGAGATCCAGGACAGTACGGCATACATTCGAGACGAGAGGGCAGACATCCAGGACGAGAAGGCAAACATCCAGGACGAGATGGCGGATATCCAGGACGAGATAGTAGACATCTAAGACGAGATGGCAGACATCTAGGACGAGATGTCAGACCTCCGGTGCGAGTGGCATACATCAAGGACGAGATGGCACACATCCAGGGTGAGATGGCAGACATCCAGGACGAGACAGAAGACATCAAGGACGAGATGGCAGACATAAGGGACGATACGGCAGCCATCCATGAGGAGATAACAGACATCCAGGACGAGATGGCAGACATCCAGGACGAGATGGTATACATCCAGGACGAGATAGCGGATATCCAGGACGAGATAGTAAACCTCTAGGACGAGATGGCAGACATCGAGGACGAGATGGAAGACATCCGGTGCGAGATGGCAGACATTCAGGAGGAGATGACAGACATCCAGAACGAGACGGCATACATCCAGGACGAGATGACAGACATTGAGGACAAGACGACATACATCCGGGACGAGACGACAGACATCCAGGACGAGATGTCAGACATCGCGGACGATTTGACAGACATCCAGGTCGAAATGGCCGACATCCAGGACAAGATGTCAGATATCAACGACAAGACGGCATATATCCAGTACGAGTTGGCAGACATCAATGACGAGATGACAGACATTCAGAACGAGATGGCAGACATCAAGGCCGAGATGACAGACATCCAGGACTAGATGGCAGATATCAAAGACAAGATGGCAGACATCAATGACGAGATGGCAGATATCCAGGACGAGATGGCAGATATCCGGTGCGAGTGGCAGACATCCAGGACGAGATGGCAGACATCAAGGACAAGATGGCAGATATCCAGGACGAGATGACAGACATCCAGGACGAGATGGCATATATTCGGTGCGAGTGGCAGATGTTCGGTTCGAGTGGCAGACATCCAGGACGAGATGGCAGATATCCAGGGCGAGACGGCATATATCCAAGACGAGATGGCAGATATCCAGGACGAGATGGCAGATATACGGTGCGAGTTGCAGACATTCAGAACGAGATAACAAACATCCAGGACAAGACGGCATACATCCGGGACGAGACGGCAGACATCCAGGACTAGACGTCAGACATTCAGGACGAGACGGCATACATCCGGGACGAGACAGCAGACATCCAGGACGAGTACGGCATACATTCGAGACGAGAGGGCAGACATCCAAGACGAGACGGCAGACATCCAGAACGAGATGGCGGATATCCAGGACGAGATAGTAGACATCTAAGACGAGATGGCAGACATCCAGGACGAGATGTCAGACCTCCGCTGCGAGTGGCAGAAATCAAGGACGAGATGACAGACATCCAGAGCGAGACGGCATACATCCGGGACGAGACGGCAGGCATCCAGGACGAGACGGCAGACATCCAGGACGAGATGACAGACGTACACGACGAAACGGCATACATCCGGGACGAGACGGCAGACATCCAGGACGAGACGGCAGGCATCCAGGACGAGACAGCAGACATCCAGGACGAGATTTCAGATATCCAGGACGAGATGGCACACATCCAGGACGAGATGGCAGATATCCGGTTCGAGTGGCTGACATCCAGGACGAGATGGCAGATATCCGGTTCGAATGGCAGACATCCAGGACGAGATGGCAGGTATCCAGGATGAGAGGCATATATCCAGGACGAGATGGCATATATCCAGGACGAGATGACAGACATTCAGGACGAGATTGCAGATATCCGGTGCGATTGGCAGACATCCAGGACGAAATGGCAGACTTCCAGGAGGAGACGGCAGACATCCAGGACGAGACGGCAGATATCTAGGACGAGATGGCAGATATCCAGGACGAAATGGCAGATATCCAGGACTTGATGGCAGACGTCCTGGACGAGATGGCAGATATCCGATACGAGTGGCAGACATCCAGGACGAGATGGCAGACATCAATGACGAGATGACAGATATCCAGGTCGAGATGGCAGATATCAAGGATGAGGTGACAGACATCCAGGACGATTTGATAGACATCCAGGGCGAGATGGCAGACATCCAAGACTAGGTGGCAGACATCCAGTACAAGAAGTCATATATCCATGACGATACGGCAGCCATCCATGACGAGATGGCAGACATACAGGACGAGGCAACAGACATCCAGGACGAGATGTCAGACATCCAGAACGATATGACAGACATTAAGGGCGAGATGGAAGACATCCAGATTATATGGCAGATATCCGGGACGATATGGCTGACATTCAGGACGAAACGTCATACATCAATGACGATATAGAGGAAAATTGAAGAAGATGCTCTTGCTAGATATTAGCATGGTTTTTGGAATGTTAATTTAAATAATTCAAATGCATTGTTACAAGTTTTAAAGGTAACGAGAAAAAGGAATAAAACCAGTAACACAACAATATGATTAACACATTTACTTACAGAATACACAAATCCAGTTTTTCATTAATATACAATGTTTTAATTAAGTCCGAGAAATTATCCAATGTTCCTTTAATTCACATTAGCACGTGTCTCTTTAGTTCAATATAGTAAGTGTCTCTTTAATCTAAACAGTAAGTGTCTCTATAATCCACAACAGTAATAGTCTCTTTAATCCAAATGTTAATTGTCCTTTCAGTCCAAATAAGTTTCCAATATTTCCGGTTTAGTCCAAATATCCAATTTCACTGTTATTAAGAATGAGCATAATAATAAGTAAATCATCTCACAAATAAATTTTATATTTTTAAAAGCTTTCAATTCAGAACATTTTACATTTTACTGAATACTATTCTTCTAAACTGAACTGAGCTGCTGAGCTGCTCCTTGAGCCTGTTCATATACTGCCAAAGATTGTTCCAAAAGCTTCCCCAATAAAACAGTCCAATGAGAACAGTCCAAATTTCATCATAAATGAATTTGCATAAATAATTTGCACAACTGGTAAACATGTTTACATCTATTCTAAGTGTAGCTGTTCTTCAAGGCCTACTCAATAATAAACATGCAATGCAACATGTAAACACTGAAATATAGGTAACATGATAATGCTACTGTTCCCGAAAATTGTATTCCCCGTTTCGATACATGATATTATGTAATACATACCACACGCAATAGGTGGCCGCAGTGGTGTAATGAATAGCATCACGGATTAATAGCCCAGGGATCCTAGCCAGGACCGATTTATATAGCATCGTGGAGACACTGTGAACTCGATAATCTGTCGCGGTGTCTCAACGATGTTATATAGTTATATAGTCGGTTTGCGTTGAGACGCGTTTTCTGTATTATCTGAGTTCGTACCCAGCGATTTATACCCTGGGTGTAAACCCGGTATCAGCGCAGATAGATGCTCGACGAAAACCAGTCAAGGTTGCTCGACGATAATTGTATCGGATGCGCCACGAATAGTCCATGAATCTCAACAATTTCTGTATACCAACGTAGATTTTGAATGAAAATGGTAAGTGTTTTGTATGTTTTCAAGATTTCATTCCAAAATATATCATTAAAGGCTAATATATTATGTATTAAAGAAGTGTTTTGCATAGTTCCTCTATAAACAACATTTTTACATCGATTTGTAAAAATGAAAGAATTCTTAAAACTAATCAAAACGTATAGCATTTTAATACATTATGCTTTATCAAAACATGTGTACAAACAATTAGAAAGTAAAATTTAGTTCACATTACTTGTCATAGGCTAAAGAAAGAACTGTTTTAAAAAATATTTGTGTCACGGTATCTCCCTGAAAGTGTCACGACATCTCGACGACAACATTTTTACTGTAACGGTTACTCAAAGATGATTTTTCTTTTTTCCGAGTCTAACTAGCAGATGCAAACATTATTCTCTGAGGTTTTCATCATGTACAGAAGCAGTTAGACATAAAAGTCAAAGGAGCAGGGTAAATACAACATAATAATCATAAAACTATTCCATTTAACATAAATTATATAGAAACGATACACCATAGTAGTGCGATTCATACCAACTTTATGATTCTACGTGTGTACACTTACCTGCGTACTGTTCAGCAGCAGAACAATTTAAAACTTAATATGTATGGGGTGTCGTATTGCCTTTATAAACGCCATTTGTTGATATCGCCTATTACAAGAAATATAAAAAAGATCGGACGGGGAAAGTAGCATTCAAGGAGGGCAGTCAACCATAAAACACAGAAACAAACACGCAAACAGACAAACAAAAAGGCAAAAGTTGCGCGCTTGTCAGGACACGCGGATATAAACCGAATCTTCGCAAAATCCTAGTTTGTTAATCTTCTTATTCAGTGATTGTTTAATATTTTATTTTATTATTAAATGTGTATAAGCAATGACTAGTGTATGAACGTTTAGATACTTTAATATCTATACAATCTTCCAATAACTCACATGAATTCAAATGCAATGATATTCAATTCTCCAACACTGTATATCCAATATCAATGAAAATGCCTTAACAATAAATAAACATGTTCTTTCTCACCGATTACTGTAGATAAGTATCTTTAAAATAATAACGCGAACATACACGAGAGTCTTTGAACTCCGTAATATTAAACTGAGATGAACACTGATGACTGGCTCATGAGAAATAATAAGTATTTTGTACGTAAAACATTCTGAATAATTTTCTGTTTTTACAGTTAGCAATATTTAAACAGATTTAAGCAACTTTAAAAAATCTGCTATAAATAATGTAACACTAGACTTACTTAATTTTCCAGATACAATAGGCTTTTCAGTTCAACAAAATAGTTGCTTTTCCTTTTTAAAATTTGACAGAGATGCTGCCTTCTAAATGTTGTACTTTTCTCCTCCTTTAAATGACAGAAAACTGGGCATATATACTCCCTGGAATTGTCAACCACAAATCTGGGTGAAAGTGATCGAATCTCTGGATGCAAACAGCCAACCCAAAATCGCCCATATTGTTTGTTTCTCCCAATGATTTGATTGCATGACCTTTAACCTAGACACCCTCTTCATAGGAAAACTTAATTTACAGACTTAAATTGAATAAACCATATGCATAAAAACAGATAGACATGAACAATATTACTTATTTAAATAAAATATATACCAGAGGTTTGTCCTTTGACTGTCCTTGCATTCTAAATATAGTTTACAATACTGAAAGACGATGCTTACAGCAAATAGAATGTAAACACACTCAATCACAATGCAGTGCAAAAAACATGGCTGCCGTAAGAAACAATTCTAAGTTTTTGACACTTATATTATCTGGTAAGCTAAGTTCTGATAAAATAATGATAAGAATAGACTATCCATTGCAGGAAAACACTATGACAATAGTTAGTATCACTGCAAACAGTGTCAAGTCGCGAAAACTGATTACATATCGTCACATGTACTCTTTTACATTGGCTGTTCAGACACCACAAGTCAACACTAGGCACTTCAAAACTCGCAACGCTGGTAATATTGATAATCATATAAACTATAACTTCTCTTGTTACAATAATTATGTTGAAACACCAGCTCAACACAATATCACCAAATGATGTTATTAATAAAAGCCAATACGGCTTTCCATACATCCATTCATTCGGCTTGGGTAGGATTGTCTAAGTACACACTAGTGTCAAAGACTATTGTGACGCTACTAAATATTCATATATCCGGCATACCCATCATATTAGTTTATTTTTTGTTTTTGTTTTTTTAATATTCCGTATTTATTTATGTATGAAACTTACTTAAATAAAATTGAACATCGTCGTATAAGTGCGTGTGCATGTTTGTTCAGCACCATATTCTAATAGACAAACACCTGTTAAAATGAAAACATTTATTGTGTCGGGTATGCACGAATATCAAGAACACCAAGCTGTTAACAATCGCATAATGTGATAAAGCTGATTTTTTTCGAGCCCTTTTACGGATCTCGACTTAGCGCTCACAATGTCGCCCGGGAGTATGTGTGTCAATTAGTTGGTGTCCGACATTGTTTTGTTTATATTTTCTTCGTTACTTTGCAGGATTTTTACCAAACGTCACCAGAATGCATCTAGCATCAAACTTGTGTGTTGTGACCTACTTTCGACGATATATAGGTCACGTCTCCGCTACCACATGCGTATCTTGCCCCTTTCTTGTAGAATGTTCACGAAACGTCTTCCGAATGTTGCTTGTATGAAATTAACATCATGTGCGCACTTTCGGGTTACTGTGACTTCCTTTCCACGAAATAAAGGCCAAGTCCGGTCTCCGTTAAGACATGCGTATCTTGCTTCTTTCTGGCAGGATCTTCACCAAACTTCACTACAATGTTCCGTATGTACATATTACATCATGTGCAACATTTCGGGTAGCTTCAACCTACTTTGAACGATATATAGGTCATATCCGGTCTCCGCTACGACATGCATCTCCAATTGTCAATGAAATTAAATTAAATAAGTATGTAAGGAAGATTATCTCATGGGATTGACATTGGTGTTTGCGTTGTCAACTTCCTCGCCTCTCAACGCTGCGGGTTCGAATCCCACTGGGAGCTCAACTTGTAAGTAAGAAAGTGTCGATTATTACGGATGGCGGGAGGTATACAGTACTTGTTCTACCCAGGAATATGTGGGCGGTCTGCATCCACCACAAAAAATCGACCGTCATACATAGAGTAAAATGTGCTGAAAAATGAGGTTAAATACCAAACACACATAACATAGGTGTTGGTCAAATAAAACATCTGGACTTCTTCTCCATATGGCTCGGCATGCAGGTCGTGACTTTCTATATATAAATATAGTATACATTGAAGGTATTGATAATGTGCCAAATCGGGATATTGTTCATTCTATAGTTTATGACTATGGAGCAGTTTTAATTGATGTTTGTATAAACAGGGACTTTGTATAAACACGAATTTACAAAACTTAAAAAGAGAGTTAAACATAAGATCAAAAACGCATACAACATCTTTCTCCAAGACATTTTAGGGATAAGCTCCAACAACACAGTTGATAACACTAATAACTAGGAAAAAAACATATTCTCTACTGAATAATTCAAAACAGGACTCACGAGGAATCGCTCCACTTGAGAAAAATGGTAATCTTTTCACCAACAGCAAGGACAAGGCCAATATTCTAAACTCCCAGTTACAGTCCGTATTCTCCCCAACTGCACCCTAAGATTTGAGCAAGCTATGCCAAAATGTAGTCTCCGATGAATCCGACAATGGGAAAATTGACCCCAGAACAATCTCAAGTAAGGACAAATGTGAATTCCCAAATATGCCCGACATCACTATCTCCACAAATGATATACGGAAATTACTTGCTAATTTAATCAATTGAGAGCAGCTTGCCCAGATGCCATCAAGCCAATTGTTCTAAAAGAACTGAGATGCGAGATAGCGCCAATAATACAGCTCATTTTCCAACGGTCCTTGGATCAAGGCACTATCCCATCTGAATGGCCAAAGGCAATAGTATGTCCCTTACACAAAAATGAAAATAAGGGCTGTGCTGCCAACTATAGACCCATATCATTGACATGCATTCTTTGTAAAACTATGGAACACACATATGCTTCCAACATATCTAAATATTTCAAAGATCAAAATATACTTCATGACCTCCAGCATGGTTTCCGTGATCGTCGATCCTGGGAAACCCAACTTGTGCAGTTGATCGATGACCTTGTCAAGAAAGCAGACTGACCTCATATTAATAGATTTCAGTAAAGCGTTTGATAAGGTGACACACTTGAAGTTACTACACAAACTACTTATGCATGGAGTCAAGAGAAAGGCACTCGACTGGGTTAGAGCTTTTTTAATTGGAAGGACGCAGACGGTCATTATTGAGGGGGAATCCTCCACAGAAGTCCCCGTGACATCTAGGGTGCCCCAGGGATCTGTATTAGGACCTCTCCTATTCCTTCTCTATATCAATGACCTCCCTGAAAATATCAAATCCCAGGTCCGTCTGTTTGCTGATGATACAGCCGTCTATATTACCATCTCTACAAGTTTGGGAGAAAAAGTGGGATATGGAATTCAACCCTGACAAATGTCAAGTCAGGCACATCACAAGTCCAAGGAACCCTATTCCAACCAAATACTACCTCCATGGTTAAACCCTTGAAAGCGATGATCACGCAAAATATCTCTGTGTCACGCTGTTCTTAAATATGAATTTCAACCACCATATTCATAAAGTCTCTACCATGGCTAATAAAAATCTAGGCTTTCTCAAAAGAAATATAAAGGTCAAACACCAAGGCGAACATCCTATAAAACATTAGTAAGACCCCAGCTAGAGTAAGCCTCAACTGCCTTGAGTCATACACACAAACGAGATGGTCAAACGAAGGGTCGCTCGCTGGACACTTAACAATTTCTCTCCCTACGATAATGATAATGATAATGTTACTGAAATGCAAAAATCACTAGGTTGGAGAGCCCTATAGCAGAGATGAGGCTAATCATGTTTTTGTCAAAATCTACCACGGCTTAGTTGCAGTTAATGTCCCATCATACTTTAAGCAACCCCACTGTGTGGTTATGCTGCCAACCTTAGACAAATTCAAGGTGGCGGTAAGATCTCTAGATCACCCCATGCCGTAGACAGCAAACACTGTTTTTAACCCTTTTACCTTATTTCATACTACTAAACATGATAATTTCTATTATCGTTTACTCCAACACTTTGTCCTTTCCTTTCACACATTTACTTTTATCTCACTAACATGCACTGACACGCACCTGCATATAATCCTCGAGAGTGGGTACTGCAGTATCTGAAGATAAATAAATAGACTCTTGCTCTTGAGATTGGAGACAAACATCAAACGTTACCAACGTCCTCTCAGGATTTATATTTTAAAGACTGGAATATCACAACATAAAAGGGTTTCAAAATAGAAATACTCGTCCATCCTTAATGGTGGAAAGTCATTTGTTAATATTAATATCCAATCATTATTCATGTCATGTCTGATTAGATTTTACTGTAATAACGCAACGTTTGGCAATATTAAAATAAACGAATATAGGTGCGGGGACTTGCCATCTAGCTTTTCATTATATTTAGCTATGCATGCATCAAGCTGCATTTTGATTGATAATAAATTTTATTGTGAACCTTTGCGCTTTTGGTTTTATATTTTAAGAGAAGAGGCTGATATGAATTTTTAGAGTATAGGACAAAATCACCACCTGTTAAAAAATAAACAAAAACAAAATAGCTGCAAAATCTTGAATATCTAGACATAATCCAACCTGACTAAAATCTGATATTATGACAAATATTTACATAACAAACATATATTTTGATGTATTATTTCAAAGTTAGTTATTATTTACAGATTAAATGTTTGTCAAATAAAAATAAATGAAAAACAAAAAAAATAATTCATGAACAGAATTTTGTCCAGTTATGCCAAAATGATCAGGGAGAATTTGTCCGTGTGCATTTATAATAATAATAATAATAATAATATATAATAATAATAGTAATAATCGAATAGAAATGGTCTATTTTTCCCTACTTATAATGCCCAATTACAACAAAAAAGGAGAGACTATTTTTTACTACATGAACTACATTCTACAGATCGTATGCTTACATGTAATTGGTGGTGGTTGTAAACCTTGAAGAATATTACAATTAAAAAATGTCAATTAATATATTTTTCGGCATAAATGAAGCAATAGCATATTCTGATATGTAATTTGTATACGTATCATACATGTTTGACTCATATCATGTGCATGTACACATACTCTTCTCATTGTTTTGAGAAGAAGAAACCCTCGGGATTTTCGTCCCTTGGGTTTTCTGGTCGTACCCGAGATTGGTTTTCTCTTTAGCTGCAACTACTATGGTTGTTCAGTACGATTCTGGATACATCCTGAGATGTTTGTTAGTTTCTCTGGATGTGGACTTTATTGTTAGAGAAGTCCTTTTGATGGGATGTAGTTTTGTTTACACTGTCTTGTCTATTTGGGCGCTGAAGACAGGATAATAGCGAGGATTGTGCGCATATGAAATCGATTCAAGCTAACCAGTAGGTTTTGTTGCCTACTGACCGTTCCAAGTCGCTAACCTTGTCTTCACCACCCTTTCTGTTGTTTTTGTCTCTTTCCTTGTATTATCAAGTCCTTGTTTGCAGTACAGTGCGGACCTACGATGTCATTGCGTTCGGACGCTGTGGTTTCTATAGGACCCTATATCTCATTTTTGCATTGTATTACAAACAAACATTGTAAAGTTTGTGCCGAATAAATAATTGAAACTGATATCATTAAATGAAGCTCACACACACGCACGCACGCACGCACGCACGCACACACACACATGTCAAACTTATCATACAGAGATCTCCGATAAAACGACAAACGTATCATTTAATACAAGTATAACCCTGATTAAGGGACAGACCAGTAGACATTATTAAATAACTTCAGTTAGATTTAATATATCGCGATACAACTTTCAGGATGTCTTAATTTATATTTAACAACACATTAAATTCATTTTTAGATAAACTTTAAAGAAAACAAGTATTTTCCTAATTTTGGATGAAACAAAAGCGTACATTTAGTTTTCCCTTTCAAAAACAACTTTCGCATGTGAAGTGTCTTTTTTTCGCAATCGATTTCGAAAAGCAAGGCATTTTTATTTTCCACTACATTGATTGACCTTTCGTATCAAAAGTTGGCGTTATCTTGACAAACGATTTGTGTGGATGCTTTGTTTGGTGCAACTAAAACGTGTTACTATAAATTCATCGTTTGTTATTGACATGAATGCCCTTTTTTTCTATTTACTTCTTTTTCTTTGCTTCCACGGGTTTTGCGCACAATATGACCTCCTTATGTGTTGACGTGCCGTAAATAAATTAATTAATTCATGACGTAAAACGCCATTCAAACAGCCAAACAAACTTAAATCATTACTTTTAACTTCGAAACTTCTAAATTCATTACGTTTTAACTGCACAATTTAATGAAGTATTAAGTGATGAAATAACAATTGATCAAGTGATTAAGACTTTTTGTATGCCTGGAGTTTACCGTCGCTTTAGCGATTATTCGTAGCTCTGTACTAAGCTTTATAGTTTTCAATTATTCAAATTATTTATTCGGCACAAACATTACAATGTTTTCGCCAATACAATATAGGCGGATACAATTCAATACAATACAATGAGAAGAGTATGTTGTAAATGTACATTATTTGAGTTAAAATGTATCACAAGTATACAAATTACACATTTGAAATATGTTATAGATTTGTCTGTGCTGTAATTTACATTAATTAATATCATGCATTAGTATGATGATGTTGAAAATAATGAAGTAAATAACGTATTAACCAAATGAACACGATTTGAGACTGATGCGTTACCAAATATATTATCAAAGTTATCAATCATAACTTAATAATATTAATAATAATAATAATAATTATAATCATTACACTCAATATTAATCCTTACAGGCAAAAACACCTATCTAAATGGCACATCCCATTGTTATCCAGTCATTACAGTAATTTTTAAAGTGACGCACTGTGTGTACGAACTGACCATAGGTTTCTTGAATGAAAAATTATAGTACTGTCACACTAGAAAACTATGCCGCAGCTCCTGCATATGCCATGATACCCCGCCCAATGATATTGTTTTCTGATACCAGGTCGACCAGTCCTAGCACTGCTGCACGTATATGCTGAGCGTCAAGCAACGGAGCTACAAGTACCTTTTTTATGAAATCTTAGGTAATAGCCGGTCGGAGTTTGTACACACGACCTCCCGCATGCAAGTCGGGCGCTCTACTATTACGCCATAGTTGAATACGCGTAGAATGTTTTGTAGTTAGTAGCTCTTATTGTAATTCAATTTAAAATGAGCAAATACGGATATTTGCAGCGCGTTAGACGTTTATACATGTAACATTATCAACACATGTTTAATGACATAAAGTTGCGGTGACCGATTGGTTAGCACCTTTGCAACTCTTTCAAAAGGTCTCGGGTTCGATTCACAGTGCGGTCACATCTCAGATTATTAAAACACACTCCCGCAGTATTTTACACGTGCAAGGTATTTTGAATAATTAGACCTCGTTGCGTTTAAAGTCATGAAGAAATGAAAAGTCATGATGTAAGAAGTCGGGAAGAGTGAGAACTGACGTAATATTGAATTGAATGTTTTTAACTGCTCAACACAATATGTAATATTTATAGCCTACTTTTTCGAGTATATGCGATTTATACTGCTTCTCGAGGGCCGCAGGGCCGAGAGTGCAGTTTAAATATCATACGAGAAAAATATGCTGTTAATGTTTGGTACCTTAGCCATTTATCCAACTACGTATATGCAAGGAGTTTTAGGGCGTTGCAGTTTTCAGTAGAAAAACAGCTCGATCCAATCAAGAAATAGCATTATCACGCGACATGAGTCTGACCCATGCTTTGATTATTGCAGCCAATCGTCTGTGTGTATTATTTGTTATTTGTACCTTAGCTCTAATAGTTTTCTTTTGTTTTTGCTTATGATATATTTTTCATAAACCTGAAGGTCTGAGCATACACCGTGCTATACATACCGGTATATTTCAGCCGTGCTATAAATGACAGATAAGGCAGTTATACCATGGTCTACACCATTTTACACGCGCGTAATTGAAAAGTTTCCACACAACCTGTCAATCAAATATGTAAAACACGACTACCCATTATCAAAACTGCACTCCTTGACATTGGATTTACCAAATAATATACACAGGCGTCATGCCCATGCCGCGTGATAATGCTATTTCTTGATTAGATCTAGCTGTTATTTTTACTGTAAACTGCAACGCCCTAAAACTTCTTGCAAATGCGTATTTGGATAAATGGCTCCGGTACAAAACATTGCGGCTCTCGAGAAGCAGTATAAATCACATATACTCAAAAAATTATGCTATACATATTACTTAGAGCCGCCCATAGAGAGGCAATGCTGGATAGGAATCCGGGAACCAGCCCTACACTTCCTAACGAATGTATTCCTATGGTTCTTTAATGTGCTCGTGTGATATACGGGACCGCGCAGTTTACTTCCCCATCAACATGATCAAAGGCACGAAGTTAGAAGTAAATAATTAAAAGAAAATTAAATTGAACGGAATGAAGTCGGAGCTAAGCCGAATTGGAATTTCTTGCTAACATTTTCAATTAATTATATACTGAAAGGAAAAAGAAACGTGGCACGGTAATTTCCGCTATATATTTGTATATACTGCTCACTTAATTCAATATATATTCCAAGGAAATCCCAAGATGTTTTGTAAAACAAAAGTTGCAGTTAATTAGAAAAAGGACACAACTGTGATGTTCTAGACGTTTTAATCACAGTAACAAGAAATTCATAAATGTTTAAGTCCTCTTTGAAAAATTGAGTCAGTTCAGTTCTGTATTTAACGTAAAGAGTTTGCCTAATTTTGCATCCTAAGTTTGCGCCAAACGCGTATTCTGTAATGAAACTTTGCAGAAATACTATTTGCTGTGTTAGGTGTTATTTTAGTCTGTTTTACGAAAGGAAAGATATTACTTAGCCATGTACCATTCAATTACCAGCAGAATATTGTACATACAATTTATAGCGGAAATTTCCGTCGTGCGTTACTTTTTTCCTTTTAGTATATATACCTATTTTCAACAAACGTGCTAGGTTGTAGACATGTAGTCAGTAGTTCGTCGTCTGCATATAGACACGTTTTAGCGTTAAGATGTAATTGTAGCATGGTCGGTGACATTTCCTTTGACGAATGCAGAGCATTAAATCGTTTAATTCAGGTTAACTAAAGGGGCGTGGCCTTACCGTACTACAACTACCGGATATTGGAATTTAGAGTACGGTCACTATGACGTCACAGTGTTACTCAGTACACCATGCTACAAAAAAGATAGAGTCTGTCTCAGCTCGTTGGTTATTTAAACACCTTGATGGGCTACGCCCATCTCGGTGTTTAAATAAGCCAACTCGCTGAGACCAGACTCTATCTATTACATAATTCATAGTACGAATAATAACGGTTCCGGAAGAGATAAATCTGATGCGCATAAAACATTTCGTTCGACCTCTGTTACATTTCTATGTCGTCATTGGCCAAACTCCCCGCAGTGGTTACTTCCACTATCTGTTACAATAACCACTGCCACCACACACAAGTTTATAGCAGAAATCCAGCTAGGTCTAATGTTTTGGTTGAATATTTTAGGTCAATATTTCAACTTGCTTTGTTCATAATATTTATAGGAAAATAGTATGAAAACGGTATCTCGTTAAAAAAATTATTTATTTATAAAAAAATCAATTTTAGCGAATACATATTTAATATGCACACCGGTTACTTGGTTACTTGTAAACAAACTAAACATGTATTCCGTCGAGCACATTACAGAAGCTATGCGTAAATTTAATAAAGAGATTACACCCAAACCAAAACAGGTTGAATGTTTTCAACAGCTTCTCGAAGGTGATGCTGTTATTGCCAATTTGAATTTGCCTGTAGGTTACGGCATGAGTTTGCTATATCAAGCATTACCTAGTGTATCGCCATTTTGTAATGACATGACCTCAGCTATCGTCACGTGATTTGTGTGGTGGCAGGGATTATTGGCTACAATATCACTGCGCGAAGGTTGGTCATTAGCATCCTAGCGGCGGCAGAGACAAGTCAGGGCAATGAATTTTCTACAACTTCTGGTGGCGGTTGTGATTGGAAAATGTTACGGGGATTCTAAAACGAGATCCGTATTGTATGAAAGGAAATCAGCAAGCGTATCTGAACCTTCAACTAATTCGCTGGTTTGCGCTGCAAAGCTCTCGTCAAAAAACACTCCGGCCATAAAATCGAGTGATGGGACTTGCGAGAGTGAGCCCTTTGACTGGCTGTACCTTCCACAAATGGATGCAACATCGGAATATTTCGCAAAGAAGACTGTCATGACTACTCATACTCCACCGGTACGTATATATTTATTTAGACATATATCTAAGGATAATATTGACGAAATGATGGTTTGATCCGTGAAGGAAGTGAGGAGTCAAATATTTATGTACTGGTGTTTGTCAAAGTACGCTGTACACCTGTACTGTGCAGAACATATTCTTTAATTACGACTTAAACACATGTCTCTAGTCATCTAAATACATATTATAATTTCTATTATGTGACAGGTCAAAAAGAAATACATTGCACAATGTGAAACACACAATTCGCTAACGCACGCACGCACGCACGCACACACACACACACACACACACCTGTATCTGTAAAACAACAAAAATGAAAACCTAATTTAAAAAATAATTGCAAAACAGTGGGACATTTGACCCTTATTTCTTCTTGGTAGACCATTTTTAAAATTGTTATTACTATCTAAAAAATATATATTGGCATTACTACAATGTAACTGTATATGCTAAGGGCGTTATAAGGATTTATTTGGGATATTATATTTTGCGTTTTAAAAAATATATTGGCAACTGTATATGCTAAGGGCGTCGTAAGGATGTATTTGGTGTATTGTATTTTGCGTTCTAAAATATATATTGGCATTGCTACAATGCAACTGTATATGCTAAGGGCGTCATAAGGATTTATTTGTTGTATTGTATATTGCGTTCTAAAACAATATTGGCATTGCAACAATGCAACTGTGTATGCTAAGGGCGTCATAAGTATTTAGTTGGTGTATTATATTTTGCGTTCTAAAAAGATATTAGCATTGCTACAATGTAACTGTGTATGCTAAGGACGTCTTAAGGATGTATTTGGTATATTGTATTTTGCCATTGACATCCTTATAAATCTGCATGATACAATTATAAATAACTATAACCCACCTAATGTATACCGACATGTTATTTTCGCTTTGATAACACTATCTTATAATTGCACATGGTAGCAGTGAACAGTGTATATGCATTGTGATGCACACGCTAACGCCTTACATGTGAACACTTGGATGTCTGTGCTGATTCGTACTTCTAGCATGTCGTGCTACAATGGGGAATAAGGTAATCAATACGTAACGCATGTCGAGGATTTGAATAGAACGAAGCGAGGTCGTCCACTTGATTCAAAATGTTTGGTAGGAAGAATTGATTGCAAAAAATGGGAAGAAAGTGTCTGGTAAGGAAAAACGTCGTGGAATGTTTACGTCTTCGTGACTACATTTTTTTTTAAATATTGTTTTAACACGCGTGACTTGATTTGTTATTCTGTTAAACTTTGTTCCCAGATCCTAACCGGATATAATGCTAGTTTATCTCAGCAGCTATTTTACCTTGATTGTTTCAGATTGTTATGGCCTCAGATTTTGTTCAGCTGTTACCATGGCTATTTGAGGAAGGCAATCGCATAGACATGCTCGTTTCAGCTGTAACAGGCTGGCAGACGTAAGTATTGATAAAAACGATTACTGATTTCGGCACAATATTCAGTATATGCTGACTATTTAATGCGTCAGAGAGCTTGTGGTTAAAGCGCCTGCACCATAAGCCAACTACTAGTACCCTGGTTTCAAGCACGTTTTTTACCACCGCCTATTATAATTGTGCGTTCTCCGAGAAACGTTTAATTGCGGAAACTTAGGTCATAAGTCCATGCATTTAATATTTACAAAAAAAACGTTAACGTACCAAGAACAGAATTAATGAAAAGAACATAGTTAATTTATTAAATGAAAACATTATGTGATTTTTTTTAAAATAACATTTTAGTCATCGATCACAGGAAGTTATTAAAGGGAATATAGCCTGTGCTGGGAAAAAACTTTTATTATTGAGAGTTCTAAAAAACTTCGAAAATGTCGAAGTTACACGTATTATCAAAATGGGACAATTACCGAAGAATGTATGCCTATTTGAAGTTTGTTCAAGAAAACCGTCATTTTGAGAACAATTATGTCACAGTTATAAATAAGCATATATATTAAATAATATATATTTAAACTAAATAAGTATCTTTTAAAATTTACAGATATTTCAATAACTTATAGACTGGAGCTATTTGATAAGCTTATATTGCCCATTTTAAATTATTCTTGTGAAGTTTCGGTATTTCACATTGGAAACAATATTGAAAGAATCCATACACTTTATTGCAAACGTACATTGAATGTAAAACGCACAACGCAAAATGATTTCCTAGGTAGGTTTATAAATAATAGATTTTATAGAATCATTAAATATTGGTTAAAGATTTTAAATAGTAGTGAAAGCAAATATTGCAAACTTATTGATAATGAGCTGCAAACAGATGCTGATATTTACCCAAACTAAGTATCATGGGTAACCTTAGTTCACAATTTATTATCGTCAATGGGTTTTTACTACGTGTGGCTTAACCAGAGTGTCGGAGATGTGAATATTTTCTTAGGTATATTTAAGCTAATAATATACAATCTTGGCATGAACGTTTAGAAATTTCAACGAGAGCAATATCTTTTAAAGACATTGTTAGTTTTGATTTTCAATTATTTCTTAATTGCATAGACATACCCAAATTTAGAAAAGCGATGGCCAGATAAATTGTCTCATATCACAGCCTTGCTGTTAGACTGGTAGGTGGCATAGACCTAGACGTATACCATTATAAGATAGAATATGTATCCACTGCAACAAGATTAAAGACGAATTTCATTTCATTTTAGAATGCGATCATTTTAAAGATATTTTAAAAATATATTTTAAAAAGTATTTTTGGAATCGACCGAGCATGTTTAAATTTAAATAACTTTTTTACAGCAAAAATGAAAAGGAAATTTAAATTCTGAGAATGTATTTTTTTCTTTAAATCATTTGAAATAAGAAAAACATTCACAATGAATTGATCTGATGTATTTGAAATTCCATGTCTCAGTTATTTGTAATTCCATGATTCAATTGTAGTATTGTGTGTAATTTTGCAAAATAGTCATATATAATTGTGTGTAATTTTACTTATTCATATGTAATTGTGTGTGGTGTGGTGGTAAGCCACGTTTGAAAATGAATTGGATGTTTATGTGTTTATATGTGCATAGCAAGAATATGGTTGTCTATTATACAACAACCAACACATTAATTTATCTCTACATGTTCACTCACCTTCTCCGTGAATTCTGAATTGCAAATTGAGACATGTTCATATAAGTCGCAATTTTTACTATATACTTTGTTTGTTTTGTTTTGTATTGTTTCAGGCTGATTGTTTGTTTTGTTTGTTCTTCGTTCTCATGTAAGAAGTAAACAGTGTAACTTTGTATATCCTTTGCATCTGATATGTATTATACATGTATGTATGAATCGTGCTACGTCTGTTAAAAAAGGTGTATATGTATATATTGTATAATTACATTGGTCTATGGCTTACTGATTTTGAAATAAAGTGCTTCCATATATGAAATATTTATAAATATCATAAATTACTCATTTATGAGACAGAAAATCGCAACAGCTATATGAAAAATGTATACTAGTGTTTAATAATATACTTAATGATTATTTAATGAGTTCGCACTACAGTTTACGGTAATTTTTACATTTGAGGTTCTAACATGCATTCAGCTGCAGTAAATTCCTTTGTTTTAAACGATATTTATCGATATGTCAAATCTGGCAAATGATGTCATAGTTCCCGAAATTGCGGCTTCCATTAACAAAGTTCAAATGGTCACATCTTCTTTGTTTATGATCTGATTTTAATAATTTTCCCACCATTTTCCAAATTTTTCATAAATCTCATTAACATAGTTTTGTCCAGCACTCCGTTACATTTCCTTTAAGACTATATATGTTTCCAGTGTATTATATTTCAACGTAAACGTTGTCACAGTAGTATTATCGTAAGACATGTTTAAATATGAGTAATTGATGTTTCTTTAAAGAAACTAACCCGTCAAATAACGGCACAATTATACTACAAAACCGTTTATCAAAATTCTATTCAGGTGGTCTGGTCATATAATAATGTATATGTGGTGATTAAACGTATAGGGGTTTTCATGGGTTCCTAAAATATCCGTGCGTGATTGAATATGCGTAAAATGAATTATGAGTTGGTATCTCTATGTAAGTTGTATATATGCCTCATCATCAGTAGGTTTAAAAATGGTGTAGATATGTTGTAAGATAAGGCTGTTGTAGGCGGGGTATCTACTTCAAAATTGGATGTGTTGGTCTTCAAACTGCTTGAAATTAGCAATATTATACCGAACTATACATATATAAATGATATTTGCGTGTCTTATGAATTGGATAATAAGCAAAGCTAATTTAAAAGAAAAACACGGTTGTGTCATTCAAATATAACAAAGCAACTTTTCTAGTGCACACCGTGTTTAGTGTAAAAACTATATATAGTGGGTATAGAATCACTTGAGTTAACCATCTAAATTTAAAACGAAATTAAAATGTCCATTTAATTTCTGATTTAGGTTTGCCCTTTCAGTTGTACGGTAGCAAAAAAAAATCAAATTATTTTCCTATAACTGTGAATGTTTTAATAGTTTTCTATGGCACCAATATTTACATCAGTTCATTGTATCCCTAGAAGTGCCAAAGTTAAACAAGTTAACTTATTTAATTATTACATTTTGACTTTTGTCCATAACATTTGTCATAACAGGAAATATTTATATCTCAGTTTAATGTGACAGTATGTTTTTTTTATTTCAAAAACATGCTTCATTCGGGTAGTAAAGAATCATTTTTTTCTGAGAAGTGTTATACATAGTGATACATTTACTTGGAAACATGCACCAAATCATTTTACCGCTGCATACATGCATGCTTATATGATATATCTTCAAGTCTGGAAAAAAAATAATCTAAAATACATGAGCTGTGAAAATTGTATTTAAACAAAAAATATTTCTTTACTACGTAACCGATGATTTTATACACCAAATGCACTATACTGTCTAAAATCTTTTTCGAAGTTGTAAACAAGGGAACATACATATTGCAATTTAAATTTCAGACGAATTTATGGCCATAAAAGGGGATAGCTTACATGAATAATTTACAAGTAAAAACTGACAGACATATCCACCATAGTTTCTGCATTTCAGTATAACCATTGGGCTAAATAACGAGGTTGCAAACAAAAATGTCATCATTCGGATGGTCTTGGACGAACAAGCGAATTCGGTTACCTTTGACAGCTTTGACGTAACTTGGAAAACACACGGAAGTGAACAGCTACCGTCCTTCGTAATTGGAGATATGTATAAGCTGTCGCTGTATTCGACATTACATTATATCCAGGTGTGTTAACTCATTGGTTTGCAAATAACGTTTGCATATGCTACCTTGTGTCTCTTCGTACACAATACAAAAGGGTTCAGCGACATGTACTTGATCATCAGAAGTATATTTCGACTTACCATTTTGAGCCTGGCATGTTCATCCGTGTTTGGCGTTATATAACCTTTATTGTGTTGGTGCGCCGTAAAACCCCAATTCAATTCAATTAAATTATTTTTGCATTCAAAATGCACAATCAAAAACACCTGTTTATTTCTCAGCCGAATTGCTTCGCAATTCGAATAACGTAATGAGAACTATTTCAAATATATAACAACATATCCGTTTATTTGATAATTATGTTTTTTGTTTTTTTTTAGAATACTTCATTTGATATTGTTTTCTATTGGACTGATGAAAAGTAGTGCCTTCAGCACCGTATGTTTAGCCAGTGTTCAATTCGGCCGAATTAATTTCGAACTGGGAGCCAGGACGCAGTTCGCAATTCGAAATGTACTGTGCACTGTTTCAAATATATAACAACATATCCTTTTTATTTATAATTATGATTTTTTCTTTAGAATACTTCATTTGATGTTTTCTGTTGGAATCATAAAAAGTAGTCCCCGGAACATAATTAGTTTAGCCAGTTGTCATTTGGCCATAATTTCGAACTCAGCCAGTTAGCAGTTCGCAATTCGAATAAAAATGGATATAACCTGTCTGCCTTGTTGTTGTATGGAAATGTTGTTGTGAACACACATACATCAAATTAATTATTATTAGGTGAATAAATGCATATATTTAAAGTTCATTTCAAATTACGAACTGGCAGCCGTTTGCCAGTTCGCATTTCGAACAGCGAACTGTTCCTAACTTTATAGTAATATAAATAAATAACTATTCGTAACAGATGTACGAAAAGGACTGTCCATAGTATAGAAGAGAGAACCAAAAGAACGTTAACGCCAATAATCGTTCTTTTTGCATTAAAAATGCACAATCAAAAAGAACTTCCGCATGCGGAAATGTTTATTTCTCAATCGAATAATATGGCATGCATACTTACATATTTAAATGCTTGCGTTTTTATGTATTCTAAAAAAAAACTTTTCAAAAAGTCTAAAACATCTTTGGCAGAAACGAACGCACCAAAAAATAAACACGTATGTATAAATTCACAAACTTGACACATGTGTTTTACTTTCAGTTCAAGATTGACGGCGTATTAATTTACAACTTTCCCCACCAGTTTCCAGTAACACTCGCGAGGCGGTTAAATCTAATTGTGAATCCATTGGGAAAAATGCTTCTCCACAGTCTGGCATTCGTCGGTCAGTAACATAGTGTAAGTCAGCCTTATTTACAATCGTAATTGCTCTCTTTAACGTATACTTAAGGAAAAAAGAAACGCTACTCGGCTATTTCCGCTATATATCGTATGTATAATATGCTGCTGCCAATCGAACCGTACACGGCTGCATTAGACCTAACCTTTCGGAAAATAAACTTAAACAACAAATACCACACCAAATGGCTTCCCGGCACATTTCTTTACAAAACATCCTGGGATTTCTCTGGAATATTACGTGGAATTGAGTGTGCGGTATATACATTATTTACCAGAAATTCCCGTCGAAGTGACGTTTCTTTTTTCCTTTAGTATAGTTGTATAGCTTTTTTTAAAAGTCTCGTCATAGTAAAGCCGAATATACAATAAAATATTACACGTGATTTAGCTTGCCATTCTAAAAGATTTATAAGAGACTATATAAAATGACAAATGTAACTTATGTAATTGGCCATGGACCTATTGCACCAGACGTGTCATCAGACTCACAACTAAGTGATCAATTCCTCAAAAGGATCAGTCTCAAATTAAAACCACGGTTATGATAGATAGGGCAGTCGCCACACATAATATACCATAGAAGACCTGTCCTTGGTACGTACATGAACAGTCTGAAACAAATCGGAATCATTGGCTAACGTTGTGTTCTTCGTGATAAATAACTTTCAACTAAAATATGACTTATATAAATGCAATTCCAGTTTTCTATTTATTTAACAAGAGTTTTATTCAGTTCATGTTCAAATTCTTTATTCGGCAAAACATTACAACTTTTTTCGCAAGTACAATACAGACGGACGTTATAGTTGAATATTACATGACTAGATCGACTTATATTGAAGATAGGCTATGAAAGTAAACACAGTAGTATAAATATTTTATATTTATTGAAATAAACTGGCCATGCATTACGTGGCCCCGCTTTAATTCCATTAAGCGATGGGAAAGCTTATATTAGCGGGATTTCATAACGGATATTTCGACAATAAAACATGTTTAAAAACATTTTTTACTGAAAAAATGCGATAACTTGTTTAAAATTACCTTTTAGTTTTACAATATGCAAACTTTTTGGGCCGAAATTAAGGTATTTATTTCATACCCCAGTCAACCCCGTTTTTGCTTCTGAAGAAGGGGTTGGATGGGGTATGAAAGTTAATACTTGGACCACGTAATGGGCTTCAGCATAATATAACAAGAAACATAATGTGCATATCAAACGGGCAGTCGCGTTACTTATTAACAATTTTGAAAAATGGTCATAGCTCAGACCCAATTTTAAAGTGAATGAAAACTGTTCTCAGTGAACCATGGGTACAGATGTTCACGAAGCCAGATATTTAGAATTTAGTTGCTTTCCTTCCAATGTTCTCGTAAAATAATTACTTCACACTGCTGTGACCGCGACATACTGCCAACACAGCTGCATAGACAACGCTGACACGACGATAGGAACGCGATTATTAAAACCATGTAAACGTCCGCATAAACCCAACACCACCATTTCTATATTTCAGCGAAGTATGTGTACGAAATGAATAGATAATTATTTTTTCTTTTTTTCAGGCGCGAGTCTCTAGATCGGAGTTTAGTTCCAATGCGTGGATACTGTTTTAGTTAAATCTTATATGGAGAGATCGATGTGAGGGACGTATGTGTAACAAATGAATATATGGAGCCTTTACAGCTACCGTGCAGCTAAGCAAGCCATCCTCGAGAACATTGCGTATGGCTCGATAGAAGCAACATGTTGGACATGCGCTCGAAATCGCCAACTACCACTGCTTTGTTAAGAAATATTTTAAATATTACTTTGAAATTTGTCAGCAAATTATTAAAATAACACTTAATAAGGTTTATTTATTAGAATATTGCTTCTAACATTTGCTGTAATATGAAATATTCCTGTTTATAATAGTTAAAAGGAGTGATGCACTATTTTCAAACAATGTTTTTTTAAAGGTCTCTGAAAAAAACTGAAAAACGTTGAAAGATTATCAAAATGCTATGAAAAATAAAGAAAATATGACCTACTGAAAATGTGCAAAGAAACATAAATGAATCTGCCATCTTGAAACGATAACGTCATCGCGCCTTTTTGCCATATATGGCATATTGACAAAATGTGTTTTAAAGCAAATAAAATCACTTTATCAGAGCCGTTTTAATAAAACGTGTTTGAAAATAGTGCATCAACACCTTGCATCAAAAAGGCTTCGTATGAAATGTGTGATTGAAAGATGATGCGCATATCGAAGAGTGAAGGCGGAGATGTAAATAAAGAAGGCATGCGAATTTCGCGTTGATCCTTCAGTACAACAACTTCTGGTTGTAGTACGGTCTATGAAATTTCCGTTGATGAATGCATAGCTTTACATCTTGTTATTCAGAATAAACAAAGGGGCGACGCTTTAGCGTACTATAACTTCAATTAACTTAAAGTTAGGGAACGGACAGGGTCACTAAGTATACCATACTACAAAACAGATAGAGTCTGTCATAGCTCTTTGGTTATTTAAAAACCTCGATGGGTTATGCCCAGCGAGGTGTTTAAATAGATAATAGTTATGGCATTACAAAGATATATAAGAGACACAAAATGACCATAATGTGAACGAAGTAATAGATTGAGATGGTCTCAGACAGTTGGTTCAATTTATTTTCAAAATGTTTTTGATAGACATGATTATAAACAATGTGACGTATATTGCAAATAGTATCTGTATATCCCTGACAAGGTTAATGTTTCCACTATGTGTTCAGGCCCAGTCACACTTGGGCTGCGACGGCCTGCGATTCCCCCGCGCGACCCGGTCTCTGATGTCCGCAGGCAGCGGTCACACTATGAGACTCGGTAGGGACTTTCTGCAGGCGATCGCACGATCACTCGTAGGACAATCGTGCCATAGGTCGCAACCAACTGCGACTGATCGCATGATTGCTTGCGATTGGTCGTGCGACTACGTGAGACCCCCGCAGACTGTTGCGATCAGTCGCACAACCACCCGCGACTGGTCGTGCGACTGGTCTCAGCCGGCTGCGACTAGTCGTGCGAATGATCGCAAATGGCTGCGACTGGTCTCAACCAGCTGCGACTGGTTTATAAACCCTGCCGTCATAGATCAGCAAATTAGTTGTTTTCAGTCCGCACAGGTCAACCAGTAGCAAGGAGGTAGCAAGGAGGTCGTACGGCTCCACGACAACACGCACGAGAGGTCGTGGACTCGCACGAATTGTCGCACTAACTCGCACGACAAGTCGCAACTAGTCGCGGATGGTCGTGCGACTGGCGTGGGCCGTAGAAACGTGCAACCATCTGCGATTGCCCGCGACTGGTCGCAAAACTAGTTGTACGCCCTCTTGCGACCTCCTGCGACCACTTCGATCGCAACCAGAGTTTTGTGCATGCTCAAAAACCTTGCCATGACCGATTTGGCCAGTGCAAGTGTCTGAGACCGCCGGCGACTGTATGAGACTGCCCGAGACTGTTTTATAGGTCTCAAGAGGTGGTAAGATGGTCGCAGGAAGACTGGGACTTTAAATATAGTGATTTATTTCGGCCAGTTTCTTCCTGTGCAGGCGATTTAACGAAAAGCCGAAACGTATAGTTACGTGGTCTCGGGGTCGAATGAACGACAGGTCGAAACATAGTGTTGCCTGCTTTCGGGTCGAAACATCCACTGTTTTTAGTCATGATCATCTTTGACGCTTGATTGTAAATAAAAACATTTAGCCTTTGTGTGCAGAGAACAAGCTGAAACCGGAACCACATGTCCGTAATATTATTAATTTCGTTGTTGTTGTTGTAGCTGTTGTTGTTGTTGTTGTTATTATTATTATTATTATTATTATTATTATTATTCTTATTATTATGGTATATTATTTTTAACTCTCCGGCTTGTAAACATGAAAGGTCGAAAAATCAAATCTAAAAAGGACCGAAAGTATTGCAGGTGCGGATCCAGGATTGAGTTTGATGTGGAGGGCGTATAGGACCGTGTTGTCCATATCTAACGTTTTAATTCACCATACTTTTAGAATGAAATCGGATATAAAATCCCTGAAATAACCGGTGTGCGTCAACTAGGACATATTATTGAACATATTATTGTGCAGAATGATTTTATTTTTAAAAAAAATATGGATAAATGTTATGAAATTATGTAATCTGAGTGCAATATGAATGTTGAACGATCGAAGTATGAACGAACATTTTTTTATTCACGCAAATTAGCCGCTGTGTGAATTTTTGTTAACGCAAAATGAATAATGTTGTAATTGTATAATTACGCAAATTTTAAATTTTGTATTTTATCAACGCTTCACACTGAAAACGAACGCTAACACCGAAATGCCCTTTCAAAAATGTATTTTTAATGCTTGCAACTGTGTTTCACTTGTTCGTTATTTATATAACTGTAACAGTTGTCAGGTAATAGACAGAGCATGGTCTCATCGAGTTGGTTGATTTAACCATCGAGGTACTTAAACCAACCAACGAGATGAGACCGTACTCTATTTGTTTTGTAGCATGTCCATTTCAGCTGTCTGCCATAATCTAACTTCCAATTACTGGTAGTTATTGTACACGATATATTCTGACTTGTCTTATTTTCAATTAAACGATTTACACCAATGCAAATGAAAAAGGAATTTCAGTTATCATGTTACAATTTCTTATTATTATTCCTTATCCATTAGTTGGTTAAACACAGGTGGGCGGTCCGCAAAGTTGGCGGTCCACAAGGTTGGCGGTACGCAAGGTTGGCGGTACGCAAGAACCTGTCAAAATTAAGAACCACATGTCATCAAATAACCTGTCAAGAACTCACATCCTTTTGACACCGTTTGTTTCAGTGTTTGTCATAAGGTATCAACATAATTGTAATAGAAAATTCGTTATCAATAAAATATATCGTAATATTTTCGTTTGGACAAGGAACATGAGGTATTATGTCAAATACACCGTCTATTTACCACCATTTATTCCATTTATGACTTGAAAAATTCAGTCTTGTATATATGTCGGTTTTATGTTGATTTGCCTGTATTTCGTGCTATTTATGGATGCTTTCAAATGCTTGGAAAAAAAGAAGATTTTATCTTTATACTTGTTGTTGTTATAATTATTGGTGCATATAAACAATGGTTCCGAATTGAAATGCGTTGTGCATCATATTAAGTTTTATCATATACCTATCAATAATTATAGGTTATTTAACATGGTTCTGTACAATACGGAGATATATTTGGACGAGTACACAGCTGGAAAAGTCATATTGGACGAGCCGTTAGGCGAGTCCAATATGATTTTTTCCAGCTGTGTACGAGTCCAAATATATCCCGTATTGTACAGAACCATGTTAAGTAACCTTTTTATTCTATACCTTTATTTTAACCAATCATTTATAATTCGGATATAACTTTCGTTTGTTTCATGCTTTCAAGCAAGTCGCTATGAACATCGAAAGCACAATTGCATGTAGGTCTATGTATTTTATATATTGTGTTCGACATGGCTTACTCTCAAGCTTTATTTGCTTGAAAGAATGCCCATTTCTCCGTTGTCAACAGTGATTAAATACTACCGAAGGTCAGTTTCAAACAATGATATATTATGCTAGTTTTTTGTGTTTTTTTTTTGTTATAAAGGAAAATTAAATAAAAATATGTGCAATAGATAGGTTTTCATTACTTGACAACAATTTATGGTTAGGTAATGACAGAAGCCTGTCGGTTCTGATTTTTATTCGGACCTTTTCACGCGTTTCGGTCTTTATCATAGGTTTAACATGGAACCTGTGAAGCGTACAATACGAACAAAATACGGGATATTTTGTACGCGCGTGCGTCCCGATACGGAAATATATTGTACGGTCACATGACTCGAAAGAGCGTCTACGATTGGATGTATAAATTAGGTATAGAATAATTATATATATAGTACCTTCATTTTCATAAAGTGGAATACAAAAACCTGTATCACGTTTTTCTGAATCCGTGTCAGTATGCTACTAAAAATAGATTCCATATCACTATCCTACTTTAAATAGAATAGGGAAATTCCTAATAATGCTCGCATTTACACCAATATCCAAGAGAACGTCAAGACGTAGTTATAACAAGTACGTCACACCAATGAACTTGAACTTGTAAGCTGTAGCTACACTCCCCTCCCCCATCCCCCCCCCTCCCCCTCCACCCAGAAATATATTAAGATACGCCCATTTCCCTTCTACGCGTTATCAACAAATGAGCCTTGAAACATACAGAAACCTTCTTTATTGCATACGTATGCAACAGAAATGTAAATATTTCTAATGTGTAATCATATGTAGGAGGTATTTAATATAAGGATCATAACTACAGTACAGTAGCGTACCTCTCTTATGTAAATACCAGATCAAGGATCACACTCGACAAGCCTTGAAACATATAGAAACCTTTTTTATTGCATACGTATGCAACAGAAATGTAAATATTTCTAATGTGTCATCATATGTAGGAGGTATATAATAATCATATGTTGGAGGTATATAATATAAGGATGATTACTAGAGTACAGTAGCGTAACCCTCGTAGGTAAATGCCAGATCAAGATCTGGCAATTACCTACTCAAGGCGATACAATATTCCAGAACACGATACTCTAGTAATAATCCTATTACATTTGGCCAGCAACCTCAAAGGAAAAAACACATGAAGGATGAACCGTCCCATCAGACATGTGGAGCGAACCCACTCGATGCAGGTCTGAAGCTCTAAAGCCCGTGGTCTTATCCACAACACTACCGAAGCAGCTAAACAATGGTTCTGATCTTAAAACCAAAATTAAATACAATCTGTTAGACAAATACATCAACGATCATTCAATATTATGTGTATTTGTCAAAGGTACCTATGCTTGACCTCTCTATAATCAATGATTTCAAAGAACAAGCAATGTTTCTACACGCTAGAGGTCATGGTAATTGTCGTAGAATCGCAAACCCAGTCATATAGGTATATATGAGTGGTCATATAGGTATTTATGAGTGGTCATATAGGTATATATGAGTGGTCATATAGGTATATATGAGTGGTCTTATAGGTATACATGAGTGGTCATATAGGGTATATATGAGTGGGTATAAAAGTCTTAAAGGAAATGTAATCTTCACAGAACACAGAAACAACGCATTAAAACAAACAACAGTTACCATGTTAATAAGAAGCAAGTCTTGTAACATCACAAACACAAACGGATTGACAACAGGATTACCGCCTTGGCATGATCAGTGGCAAAAAGGCCGCTGTGTGTTCTAGTGTGTGTTCTAGTGTGTGTTCTAGTGTGTGTTCTAGGGTGTGTTCTAGGGTGTGTTCTAGTGTGTGTTCTAGTGTGTGTTCTAGTGTGTGTTCTAGGGTGTGTTCTAGGGTGTGTTCTAGGGTGTGTTCTAGGGTGTGTTCTAGTGTGTGTTCTAGGGTGTGTTCTAGTGTGTGTACTAGGGTGTGTTCTAGGGTGTGTTCTAGTGTGTGTTCTAGTGTGTGTTCTAGGGTGTGTTCTAGTGTGTGTTCTAGTGTGTGTTATAGGGTGTGTTCTAGTGTGTGTTCTAGGGTGTGTTCTAGTGTGTGTTCTAGTGTGTGTTCTAGTGTGTGTTCTAGGGTGTGTTCTAGTGTGTGTTCTAGGGTGTGTTCTAGTGTGTGTTCTAGTGTGTGTTCTAGTGTGTGTTATAGTGTGTGTTCTAGTGTGTGTTCTAGTGTGTGTTCTAGGGTGTGTTCTAGGGTGTGTTCTAGTGTGTGTTCTAGGGTGTGTTCTAGGGTGTGTTCTAGTGTGTGTTCTAGTGTGTGTTCTAGGGTGTGTTCTAGTGTGTGTTCTAGGGTGTGTTCTAGTGTGTGTTCTAGGGTGTGTTCTAGGGTGTGTTCTAGTGTGTGTTCTAATGTGTGTTCTAGTGTGTGTTCTAGTGTGTGTTCTAGTGTGTGTTCTAGGGTGTGTTCTAGGGTGTGTTCTAGTGTGTGTTCTAGTGTGTGTTCTAGGGTGTGTTCTAGGGTGTGTTCTAGGGTGTGTTCTAGTGTGTGTTCTAGTGTGTGTCAAAGCCCATTCTTACCTATAGTCATCCCAGTAAAACGGTAAAATAAAGATATCCTCGCCGAGTTATAGTCTCTAACAAGATAGCATGAATAGGTAATGTAAGTATAACACATAGATGATCATGTCTATAGAGGATCTTACATGAGTACGCATTCATTATTGAATTTATTAAACGAGTTGGCAACATCGTATAATGCGAGGCTCTTGCCGAGAATTATATCATTTTTGCTAAAGAGTTTAATAAATTAGATAATGAATGAGAATGAATTTTAGATTCTATTTATCACATAACTCACATATCGACTTTTATTGCATTTTGCCTGTCGCTTTAACACGCGAAACTATGGCGGCTGATTTCTGCCATGTCGTCTTTTCGTTATTTCGCAGCGAAAATACGAGACCGACATAAACCATGGGAATTGGATCCTAGTCATTATCATTTTTTTTGACAGCACATGCTAGACTTATTTGCATACTTATATACGTAGTGGTATATAGAAAACATAGAATGGTGCTATTCCACTTCCACACCGTAAGTTATGTGATATATATAAAAAGCCTAGAATGCCACAATGTTAGTACTGAGTAACTGGCTGAAGCCAGAACAAGAAGAGAACAAACCATCACGGGTACGACAATACAGGATTTAAGACAAACCTCAAACACTACCGTCCTTTGAGGATTTACGTGGACGTCGTCATAGGTCCCACATAACCTGTTTTGATAAAATCGTAAACAAGTTTAATATAGATTGCATGCACGTGATTATGACGAAGGATCTTACGAAGTTCTTTAAATTACGTCACCATATATAATGTCAGGTTAAACTTGTTAAAAGGTTTATCAAAAGAGGTTATGACCCTATCATTTTGCAACGTACTGCATGCTTGGTTCTGGATCCTTTTACAGTTGCTCACTACGCTTTCCTCTTTCATTGTACGATGACCGGACAGGCTGTGTACCCATATGATGACGCCTACCTAAAGCCCATTAGAACGGTGGCGTTTAATGTTTGTCCGCGGTCCTGTCTTGTCGTGCCCTCAGTGGTTTATTATATTGTTGCTCTGGCTTCTGCCAAGTGATCGAGTACCTTCATTGTGGCTTTCAATGCTTTTTTTATTTATATTTACACGAGCATCTAGGTGTTTTATATATATTTGCCTTTTAAAGCTGCCTTGTTGGTTAGAGAATAGTTCATGGCGGGGATTTCTTTATTTACACTGTCCCGTTTAATTGGGATGAAACAGGGTAAGTTTGAGGTTTGGTGCACCCTTGAACCTGGTTTAACCCCCTCCCCCCTCCCCCCACCCACCAGTGGCCTTTTTGGCCACTTACAGTTCAAAGGCGGAAGCCCTATTGTCAACCCTTTTGTGTTTTTGATGTCGTTTGCATTTTTCATTACTTTTGCCTTCTCGTTTGTCAGTTTGCGTGTTTGTTTTTGTGTTTTGTGGTTGACTGTCGTCATTGAATGCTACTTTCCCTGTCCGATTTTTATATCTTTCTCTTTTTGTTGTGATAGGCTTTGTCGCAGAAGAGTTCTTAAATTACTTTTATAATATCAGAATTATAATAATAACATTGTTTAAAGGTTCTTCGAAGTTTATGGTAACGGTAGCAATCATGGAGTATATTTTGATTTATACAAATATTACGAGTATGAAATCTCTAAAAACGCGAATAAGCTGAGAAAAATAGACCCCATAGGAAGTTGATCGTGGAATATCCCCATCTAACTCGGAGATAATTAACAAAATATAAATTAAAACCATCTCTCTTGTCATATATGTTGCTAATTTTAACTCCGTTTTCAATAGAGAGATGTAAATTGAGAAAAGAAGCGACAGTATCAGAAATATTAGCTTTGTTGAGTTGAAGTTAGGGTGGATATTGTTTACCATAGCAGAAAAGAAAGGATTGTCGATGTTAAATATGTCAACCTGATACCGAGAGGTGTCATTAAAGGTCTCACTACACAGTTAGCTTCCTTTAAACCCACGGTAGGATACTTCTTACGCCTAAAATGTAGTAGTGTGTTCTTCGGTTTTAAATATTTTTAAAAAATTGCTGTCAGATATGTTTATTGTTGTTGCAGATGAGATGAACATAGTCTAAAATTGGATGTGCAGCTATTAGATGACACTGCCATCAAAATATTGCAGCTTAATGGGTGTTGAAGAAGAATAGGAATTCTGATTCAACTCTGGAGTTAAAGCCAAAAAAACCCAACCTGGTCAACGTACCAGATCTTGTACAGTTTCGTGTGAGCAAAAGACTTGGTTACATAAAAAAGTAACGTTTAGCTTCTTGGAAACTTCCTGTTTGGAATGGCCCTGTAAATGTAATCATATAGGCCAACATAGCAAAAATGCACTGTGTATTGAGACCTTGAAGAAATAATCATCTAGACGCTTGGATGACCAGCATGCATTGTCATAGATCAATATTTCTGAGTTTGATGTTTTAAACTGTGTGAAAAAGTTGAATTGAACATTTTAGCATGAATTGCAATGTAATAAAGCTGGATTTTGGCATACATTAGTGATTTTGCACATGCAAATGGACCACACAATGATCAACATGGATTATGTTGTGTATACTGTTCATAGTGAACTCATAGTGAACTTCTCAAATCACTTCCGTAATGTTGATATGGTTTAAACAATTATAAATAGGGTCCTATAGAAAACACAGCGTCCGAACGCAATGGCATCGTAGGTCCGCACTGTACTGCAAACAAGGACTAGTAACTACAATGAAAGAGACAAAAAACAACAGAAAATGTGGTGAAGACAGGGCTACCGACTTGGAACGGTCCGTAGGCAATAAGGCCTACTGGTTAGTTTGAATCGATTACATGTGATTTTCCTGATGAAACACTATTACTCGTTCAGCGCATATGTATGTCAGTGCCCACAAATGTACATGCAGTATCAACTATTCCGCGAAACTTGAATATTCGATTGGATTTGCCAGAAACAGTGTGTGCTTGCGAGTCGGTAAATTGATTCTGGAACTTTAGTTCTCGTCCCGATAGGTTGCAAATTGATACAATGTACCGACACTATTCCAAGGACATGTCCACATCATGGAAAGCAGCTTCATATGACCTCTAATAGGTAAGTATTTGTATAGCAAATTGTTTATTGCAGCTATTGACAATATTAGAAACATATCCCACCCACAATTGTTTCGGGCTTGGTGTTTGCTGAGTGAGGCGATCCAGCTTTTAACATATTTATCTTATTTATTGTATTCCATTTGTACGCAGTCAATTTGTTCTCTCGTGATATTTTTCATGCGCATTTCGAACAAATTTTGCGTCATGTCAAATAGTAAACCATCCAATATATGGTGTGTCTGTTTATTTATAGGGAAAAAATCCAGACAAAATTTTAAATAAATACTGATAAAGGTGATCCTTTGAGAGCAACAAACACAAATAAGAGAATAAAGCAGCAGACTCGGTTTTATTGAGTCTGTTCATGATAAGTAATGAAAGAAGAAACACTTCTCACGCCCCCTAGCACCGGCTTAAGCGGTATTCTACTTCAAAGCCACCTATATTGGGCTCGTTGGTCCCAAAGGACCAGTAAATAATAACACTACTGATACTTAAAGAAATATAAAAAGATCGGACAGGGAAAGTAGCATTCAAGGAGGACAGTAAACCATAAAACACAGAAACAAACAGGAAAACAGACAAACAAGAAGGCAAAAGCAATAATAAATGAAAACGACATCACAAACACAAAAAGGGTTGCCAATAGGGCTACCGCCTTGGAACGGTCAGTGGCAAAGTAGGCCACTGGGGGGTTAAACCGGTTCTAGGGTGCACCAAACCTCACACTTACCCTACTGTCATCCCATTAAAACAGGACAGCGTAAATAAATAAATCCCCGCCATGATCTAATCTCTAACCAACAAGGCAGCATCAATAGGCAATATAAGTAAAACACAAATATGCTCGTGTAAATATAATACAAAAAAACAATAGCCTAAAAAGCCACAATGAAGGTACTCAATGACTTTGCAGAAGCCAGAGCAGTAAGAGAATAAACCATTAAGGGCACGACAAGAAAGATCATGGACAAACATCAAACGCCACCGTCCCAATGGGCTTTAGGTAGGCGTCATCATAGGGTCCACAGCCTGTTCGTACAATTAAAGAGGAAAACATAGCGGCGAACTGTAAAAGGGTCCACCACCAAGCATGCAGTACGTTGTAAAATGATAGGGTCATAACCTCTGTTGATAAACTTTTTAACAAGTTTAACAAAGATAGTATGAAAGTGATCATGACCTAGAATCTTACGAAGTTTATAAATCACATCACCATAGAAGTCAGGTTGTGATAGTCCTTGTCGCAGAAGAGTCCTTAAATTACTTTTATATTTGGAAAGAAGATCAGGGTTACGATAATAAAATTTTGCAAAGGTTTTACGAAGTTTATGATAACGGTAACCCTGATTGAGTAACTTTTTAGTTATACAAAGATTACGAATATTAAAATCCTCAACTCGAGTACAAGCTCTACAAAAACGAATAAGTTGAGACACATATACCCCATAAGAAGTTGCTCGGGGAACATCCCCATCCAAGTGGGGATAATTAACAATGTCAAAATTAAAATCATCTCTCTTGTCATAGATTTTGCCAATAATTTTACCATTTTCAATCGAGAGATCTAAATCAAGAAAAGAATCGTTATTATCAGATATGTTAGCTTCGTTAAGCTGAAGTTCTTTAGGATAATACAATTAACCATAGTTGGAAAAAAAGGGTTGTCAATGTTCAATATGTCATCCAGATACCGAGAGGTATCATTAAAGGCTTCAATAACATCTGCCTGGGTATCTGGTGAAAGACTCAACATGAAATCCCTTTCAACAAATCTGCGACAAGTGGTGCACAGTTCGTACCCATAGGGATACCAACAATTTGTCTATAAACGGTGGTTCCATACCTGACGAAAGTATTATCTAATAGGAAGTTGAGTGCTTCACAAACTTCATAGCAAGTCCACATAGTATAATTGTCAAACCTGCCGTTAGTAAAAAACGCTTTTATATTATGACATGCCAAAAATGTAGTATTTTCTCTAGCATGTGTTTTTTGAATAAGAGACATTAGCTTGTCTTTAATAAGGTGATGTGGTAAGGTTGTATATAGTGTAGAGAAGTCATAAGTGCTTATTGATGAAACTTGACCTTTCTTGAACATTTTATCAAGAACGTCTCCTGAATTTTTTATAGACCAAAATAAATTAATCCCAAAGTTTTCATAAGTTTTATCACAATATACTTTAACGTGATCTTTAACGGCAGTAAGACAAGAAGTTAAAAGTTTGGAGATGTTTGTTGTGGTGCAGGCACTAGAATTCGAAATAAAGTGAGCCTTATATGGATTTTTATGTAATTTAGGAATCCAGTACATAGTAGGCAGTTTATTTTGCTTATCGTTTACACCAGCCTTAAAAGTAGTGCACCGAGTGATATTTGCGGAAACAACATCATCCTCGGTAGAATTAACTGGAGTATACGAATTGGTGCTGCCGAGTTCCATAGATAAAACATTGACGTAATGTAGGCGTCAAACAATAATTACATTATTAGCTGCTTTATCTGCAGGAACTAAAACAAATTTATTATGAAATTCCTGAATTCCCGATTTTAAATTACGAAAGGAAAACCTAGGTCTCGGAGGAAGTAAAGAGGGGTTAGCATTATAAAAGTTAATACGTGTATCTATAATTTTCAGAATTGACTTTTTCCAGGTAGAAAGTGAGTTTGGGTCCGCATGTTCTCTAAGGCACCATTTGATACTAAAATCTTCAATGGAGTCGGAGATCTGGGCACGACAGGCATTAAAATCAATAGTTGAAGGTAATCTATATTTAGGACCTTTCGAAAACAAATGCCGAATACGTTTATCAATAATATCAAAATTACCAGTGATAACATGACCTGCTGGAGCATAGCAAAATTTTGATGTGTTGCATTCACATTCCTTAGGAGTATTATGTACTATATAAAGGTCAGAAACTATTTTGTTGTAGTTGAAAATAATATTTCTAATAGGGTTTTTATACTTATAACAAATTACAGGACTTTCAGAATTTTTGAAATATTTTGGGATAGAATCAACTACATGAGTATCTCGAAAAATACTAGGCATGTCAATGAAATCAATACCTTTGTTAATATATAGTAGTTTTAGAAAATGCCTGAAGTGATCAGACTCCTTGTCAATATGGGGTCGGAGAACATTTTGTGTATAACTTTGAACTATGGAAGCAGTGTTATACAAGGGATCTGTACGGATGAAAATGTTGTCGGCTTCCTCGTCGATCAACTTTAGTGATGAAATGGACAAAGAGGTAAGCCGCGAAAGCATAGAGTGCTTTCCAGACTGTTTGAAAATGTTATGTAAATCAGCGATAGAAATAATTACACGCGATTTACGTTTGATGTTACCATTACGCCTAAGACCATGAGACCTAGATTTATGCTTTCGGATAGAAAATATAGAAAAAATGTCAATATTAGGATCTTTAGAAATATTTCCTTCTTGATAAATATTGTCATTAAGGCCAAGTAGATAAGGTGTCTGTAAGTTTTTCATCCACTTAAGTTCTGCAATATGTCTAGCTTTTATTTTAAAGCTTTTAGTAGCATCATTATCAAAAAGTATATATTCAACCGGTTGAACAGTTACGTTAATAAAATGATGACCTGACTGACGAAAGTGTTGGTACAAGTCATTTTTTAACTTTTTAGGATTACTTGCATTATATTTGTGTTCACGAAATCGAACTTTTAAGGATCGACCTGTTTGTCCAACATATTGTTTACCGCAACTAGGTGCATGTCAAGTCAGAACATAAATTACGTGAGAAGTACGTCAATCAACATTATAAGCTAGACATACATTAAACAATCTACATTAACAGCTGATTTAAAGGTGGACTTGCAAGATAAATAATTGCAACAACTGCACCTCTTAGTATTGCACTTATTAATAGAGGGAAACACCCTGCGCTTTGAATGAACTAAATGATTTCTGAAAGGAGACTTTATATGATATTTCCTCAAAACAGGTGATCGTAGAGGAGTTACGGAAACTTTTGAGCCATTATAAAAAAGCCTAGTTATTTTATTAGAAGGAACATGAAACGAGGTTGCCGAATGAAGATTTAAAGGTGTAAGGCGTACACATGGTTTAATTCTAAGAAATGAAGAGTAATTTTGTGGAATTTGTATTGATGACGCAGATTGTAACCGAAGAGGTTAAAGATTTATTTTTAAAGTTTTAACTGATAGACTCATAATTGTTAATTTGGAGAGTAATACCATTCTGCGAAAAGCGAAATAAGGGCCAATTAGTAATTATTGGAGTTACGAAATAGAATCGTATCAAAGATCCATAAGAAATAATATTAGTAAACTTACGGACTGTTAAAAGAGGTCCAAAACTCGACATCAGTGTCTAATACAAGATAATGAGGAAAGTTAAAGAAACCCTAATAAAATGGGCCAAAATGTCGATCAGCACAAAACCTTCAACGCGGTATAAGAAACACACGTGTTTAAGGAAAAACTGGATCAAAGAATGTCATACAATCCCTGTAGGATGTAAAAATAACAATATTGATTGGATGTACGGGGAGACTTTTTACGGTCGCCACACGGCACAAACAATACTATTGTGCATGAAAAGAAATATAAAAAGATCGGACAGGGAAAGTAGCATTAAGGAGGACATTAAACCACAAAACACAGAATCAAACACGCAAACAGACAAACAAGAAGGCAAAAGCAATAATTAATGCAAACGACATCACAAACACAAAAAGGGTTGACAATAGGGCTACCGCCTTGGAATTGTCAGTGGCAAAGTAGGCCACTGGGGGTTTAAACCGGTTCTAGGGTGCACCAAACCTCACACTTACCCTACTGTCATCCCATTAAAACAGGACATTGTAAATAAAGAAATCCCCGCCATGATCTAATCTCTAACCAAAAAGGCAGCATCAATAGGCAATATAAGTAAAACACAAATATGCTCGTGTAAATATAATACAAAAAAACAATAGCCTAGAAAGCCACAATGAAGGTTCTCAATGACTTTGCAGAAGCCAGAGTAGTAAGAGAATAAACCATTAAGGGCACGACAAGAAAGATCATGGACAAACATCAAACGTCACCGTCCCAATGGGCTTTAGGTAGGCGTCATCATAGAGTCCACAGCCTGTCCGGTCATCGTACAATTAAAAAGGAAAGCATAGTGGCGAACTGTAAAAGGGTCCACCACCAAGCATGCAGTACGTTGTAAAATGATAGGGTCATAACCTCTTTTGATAAACTTTTTAACAAGTTTAACAATGATAGTATGAAAGTGATCATGACCTAGAAACTTACGAAGTTTATAAATCACATCACCATAGAAGTCAGGTTGTGATAGTCCTTGTCGCAGAAGAGTCCTTAAATTACTTTTATATTTGGAAAGAAGATCAGGGTTACGATAATAAAATTTTGCAAAGGTTTTACGAAGTTTATGGTAACGGTAACCCTGATTGAGTAACTTTTTAGTTATACAAAGATTACGAATATTAAAATCCTCAACTCGAGTACAAGCTCTAGAAAAACGAATAAGTTGAGACACATATACCCCATAAGAAGTTGCTCGGGGAACATCCCCTTCCAAGTGGGGATAATTAACAATGTCAAAATTAAAATCATCTCTCTTGTAATAGATTTTGCTAATTATTTTACTATTTTTAATCAAGAGATCTAAATCAAGAAAAGAAGCGTTATTATCAGATATATTAGCTTTGTTAAGCTGAAGTTCTTTAGGATAAATATAATTAACCATAGTTGGAAAGAAAGGGTTGTCAATGGTCAATATGTCATCCAAATACCGAGAGGTATCATTAAGGGCTTCAATAACATCTGCCTGGGTATCTGGTGAAAGACTCAACATGAAATCTCTTTCATAGCAAAATAAGAACAAATCTGCGACAAGTGGTGCACAGTTCGTACCCATAGGGATACCAACAATTTGTCTATAAACGGTGGTTCCATACCTGACGAAAATATTATCTAATAGGAAGATGAGTGCTTCACGAACTTCATAGCAAGTCCACATAGTATAATTGTCAAAACTGCCGTTAGTAAAAACCGCTATTATATTATTACATGCCAAAACTGTAGTATTTTCTCTAGCAAATGTTTTTTGAATAAGAGAAATTAGCTTGTCTTTAATAAGGTGATGTGGTAAGGTTGTATATAGTGTAGAGAAGTCATAAGTGCTTATTGATGAAACTTGACCTTTCTTGAACATTTTATCAAGAACGTCTCCTGAATATTTTATAGACCAAAATAAATTAATCCCAGAGTTTTCATAAGTTTTATCACAATATACTTTAACGTGATCTTTAACGGCAGTAAGACAAGAATTTAAAAGTTTGGAGATGTTTGTTGTGGTGCAGGCACTATAATTCGAAATAAAGCGAGCCTTATATGGATGTTTATGTAATTTAGGAATCCAGTACATATTAGGCAGTTTATTTTGCTTATCGTTTACACCAGCCTTGAAAGTAGGGCACCGAATGATATGTGCGGAAATAACATCATCCTCGGAAGAATTAGCTGGAGTATACGAATTGGTGCTGCCGAGTTCCAGAGATAAAACATTGACGTAATGTAGGCGTCAAACAATAATTACATTATTAGCTGCTTTATCTGCAGGAACTAAAACAAATTTATTATGAAATTCCTGAATTCCCGATTTTAAATTACGAAAGGAAACCTAGGTCTCGGAGGAAGTAAAGAGTGGTTAGCATTATAAAAGTTAATACGTGTATCTACAATTTTCAGAATCGACTTTTTCCAAGTAGAAAGTGAGTTTGGGTCCGCATGTTCTCTACGACACCATTTGATACTAAAATCTTCAATGGAGTGGGCGATCTGGGCACGACAGGCATTAAAATCAATAGTTGAAGGTAATCTATATTTAGGACCTTTCGAAAACAAATGCCAAATACGTTTATCAATAATATCAAAATTACCAGTGATAACATGACCTGCTGGAGCATAGCAAAATTTTGATGGTTTGCATTCACATTCCTTAGGAGTATTATGTACTATATAAAGGTCAGAATCTATTTTGTTGTAGTTGTTGTAGTTGAAAATAATATTTCTAATAGGGTTTTTATACTTATAACAAATTACAGGACTTTCAGAATTTGTGTGTATAACTTTGAACTATGGAAGCAGTGTTATACAAGGGATCTGTACGAATGAAAATTGTGTCGGCTTCCTCGTCGATCAACTTTAGTGATGAAATGGACAAAGAGGTAAGCCGCGAAAGCATAGAGTGCTTTCCAGACTGTTTAAAAATGGTATGTAAATCAGCGACAGAAATAATTACACGCGATTTACGTTTGATGTTACCATTACGCCTAAGACCATGAGACCTAGCTTTACGCTTTCGGATAGAAAATATAGAAAATATGTCAATATTAGGATCTTTAGAAATATTTCCTTCTTGATAAATATTGTCATTAAGGCCGAGTGGATAAGGTGTCTGTACGTTTTTCATCCACTTAAGTTCTGCACTATGTCTAGCTTTTATCTTAAAGCTTTTAGTAGCATCATAATCGAACTTTTAAGGATCGACCTGTTTGTCCAACATATTGTATACCGCAACTAGGTGCATGTCAAGTCAGAACATAAATTACGTGAGAAGTACGTCAATCAACATTAGAAGCTAGACATACATTAAACAATCTACCATTAACAGCTGATTTAATGGTGGACTTGCAAGATAAATAATTGCAACAACTGCACCTCTTAATGTAAAGTCCCGTTACATTCTTTATCGTCTCCTTTTACGTAAGTTAAAATTGTTTTCGGTTCAATTTAATGTGTTCAAGTGAATTCACGTCATAATTAAAACATTCAATTCTGGTTCTGGCGTTATTCACGGAAAAGATTGCCTTTGTCGCCTTGATATATTTTTTCACAGATCAGTACTGAATTTATTTTTGGCATGTGTAGTGTTGTGCTTCAGTATGTATAGTTTTATGCTGCAAACCTTTTCGCTCTGATCCGAATGGGTCAGTATTCAATTTTCGCTGCTTTGAGATGGTGTACAGTGTCGACTGGAGAAACATCGCAGTCGGTCGCGAGCAGTTGGTCAATGTTTATCTTTTGGAAAATGTTTTGTGATTGACTGACTGACTAACCGACAACAACAGCAAACTTTTACAACATATGTACACCGTTTCTACACCTACTGACCACGAGGTGTATATAGAATTTATATGTTTTGAGAATCCAAACTCTACAGACACAATATAAACGGCTTTAACCAACAAGGCGAAACACCGAAACTGGAGCGTTGAATTAAGAGTTACAAACTCATGATTTATTTTACGCATATTCAATCGCGAGTATTTAATGAACCCGTGTGAAAAATTCTATACTTTTAATCGGCACATATATATTATTATATGACCTGAACACATGGATACACCTGGATGTACTTGTGCCGTTACCTGGATACACCTGGATGTACTTGTGCCGTTACCTGGATACACCTGGATGTACTTGTGCCGTTACCTGGATACACCTGGATGTACTTGTGCCGTTACCTGGATACACCTGGATGTACTTGTGCCGTTACCTGGATACACCTGGATGTACTTGTGCCGTTATTTGGCGGTTAGTTTTTTTAAGGGTCGTATCTCCCCTCACTGAAACAGCACGAATAATGTTAATTAATTAAGGGCCATAGCATTTCTGTTCAGAATGTTTACAGTAAGCAGATTTACATGGCGGGGATTTCTTTATTTATACTGTCCTGTTTTAATGGGATGAGAGTAGGGTAAGTGTGAGGTTTGGTGCACCCTAGAACCGGTTTAAACTCCCAGTGTCCTACTTTGCCACTGACCGTTCCAAGGTGGTAGCCCTATTGTCAAGCCTTTTGTGTTTGTGGTGTCGTATACTTTTATTATTACTTTTGCCTTCTTGTTTGTCTGTTTGCGTGTTTGTTTTTGTGTTTTGTGGTTGACTGTCCTGCTTGAATGCTGCTTTCCCTGTCCGATATTTTTATATTTCTTTACTAAAACTGTTAAACCCCTATTATTTAGTCGCCTCTTACGAACATGCCTGCGTTTAGCAGTGGTTCCAATTTGTTGCCCTGTTGGTTGCCCTGGAACCTACCATTCGGGGCTGCTGCTTTCAGTAGACATGCTTTCTAAACGACTTCAAATGGCAAATTACAATATCCGTCGATTGACTATTAACAGTTACAAATTGACATTTGCATTCGATAATCAGAAATAAAAACAACAGCTCACTGAGAACATATGGAATTCCTTCATATATAATAAAGCATATGCAGGTTTCTCGTATGCGAATCCAGAGAATTGAGATATTAATTCACTGCATAATCATATTAGTAGTATATACTGAACCAAAACAGATACATCCACTGATGTTAATGCTGATTGTCTACACAGCAAAACAGGAAACAATTTATCCTGATGATGTTTTCAGAATAATTAGATAAACCGCAGACTACAGTACACTATATACAACCTTACCACATCACCTTATTAAAAACAAGCTAATTTCTCTTATTCAAAAAACATTCGCTAGAGAAAATACTTCCATTTGGTATGTAATAATATTAAAGCGTTTTTTACTAACGGCAGTTTAAACAAGTATACCATGTGGACTTGATATGAAGTTTTTGAAGCACTCATCTTCCTATTAGATAATATTTTCGTCAGGTATGGAATCACCGTTTATAGACAAATTGTTGGTATCCCTATGGGTACGAACTGTGCACCACTTGTCGCAGATTTGTTTTTATTTTGCAATGAAAGAGATTTCATGTTGAGTCTTTCACCAGATACCCAGGCAGATGTTATTGAAGCCTTTAATGATACCTCTCGGTATCTGTATGACATATTGAAAATTGACAACCCTTTCTTTCCAACTATGGTTATTAATATTTATCCTAAAGAACTTCAGATTAACAAAGCCAATATATCTGATAATAACGCTTCTTTTCTTGATTTAAATTTCTCGATTGAAAATGGTGAACTAATTAGCAAAATCTATTACAAGAGAGGTGATTTTAATTTTGACATTATTAATTATCCTCACTTGGATGGGGATGTTCCCCGAGCAACTTCTTATGGGGTGTATGTATATCAACTTATTAGTTTTTCAAGAGCTTGTACTCGAGTTGAGGACTTTAATATTCGTAATCTTTGTATAACTAAAAGGCTACTCAATCAGGGTTACCGTTATCATAAACATCGTAAAACCTTTGCAAACATTTATTATCGTAACCCTGATCTTTTTTCCAAATATAAAAGTAATTGAAGGACTCTTCTGCGACAAAGACTATCACAACCTGATTTCTATGGTGATGTGATTTATAAACTTCGTAAGATTCTTGGTCATGATCACTTTCATACTATCATTGTTAAACTTGTTAAAAAGTTTATCAACAGAGGTTATGACCCTATCATTTTACAACGTACTGCATGCTTGGTTGTGGACCCTTTTACAGTTCGCCACTATGCTTTCCTTTTTAATTGTACGATGACCGGACAGGCTGTGGACTCTATGATGACGCCTACCTAAAGCCCATTGGGACGGTGGCGTTTGATGTTTGTCCATGATCTTTCTTGTCGTGCCCTTAATGGTTTATTCTCTTACTGCTCTGGCTTCTGCAAAGTCATTGAGAACCTTCATTGTGGCTTTCTAGGCTATTGTTTTTTTGTATTATATTTACACGAGCATATTTGTGTTTTACTTATATTGCCTATTGATGCTGCCTTGTTGGTTAGACATTAGATCATGGCGAGGATTTCTTTATTTACCATGTCCTGTTTTAATGGGATTACAGTATGGTGTGAGTTTTGGTGCACCCCAGAACCGGTTTAAACTCCCAGTGGTCTACTCTGCCACTGACCTTCCAAGGCGATAGCCCTATTGTCAACCCTTTTTGTGTTTGTGATTTCGTTTGTATTTATTATTACTTTTGCCTTCTTGTTTGTCTGTTTGCGTGTTTGTTTCTGTGTTTTGTGGTTAACTGTCCTCCTTGAATGCAACTTTCCCTGTCCGATATTTTTATATTTCTTTATTCACTGATAATAGGAACCACATATACATCTCATCTAAAACGATTGATATTGTGTTTGTTTATTATGTAGTTTTAGATGTTGCATGACACAAATAGTTTTCCAAATATTTATGATTCTCGTATGATACTATTAAGATTCTTATATAAAACCTGTTTATTGCTCGTTTTACAGAAGTTTCATATAATATGTATAATATGAGAATCATATAATGACATATGATGTGTAGCAAAATGTCTTAGTGTAAAACAAGTTTATACTTAATTACAGTTCGAGACATTAAAACCCTTTTTTCACTTCAATTAGTACTAGTATCTAATAACTGGAAGGGTGTTTCACGGAACACTTGTGTAGCCTGCCGTGTGCTTATTTCAGTACACTATAACTATCAAGTTTGAAGACAGGGAGTACAATCCTTCATGAATAATGTAGAAGTGTATTTTTAAGTGTTGAAGTTTATGAAAAGGGGCATACATTTGCATTGTATAATTGATATGGAAACGTTATACAATTCGTATAACGTTTCATGAACATAGCTCAATATTTTGCCAAGTTATGGGCTAAGTTACGTTGCTGGTTAAAGTTTTATGAAAAGGGGCATGACACTGCCAAAATGAAAGTCATAGTTAGTGTGGAACGACATTCCTTTGGTTAAGATATGTGTGAAGTTTCATGAACATAGGTCAAATGCTTTCAAGTTATGGCAAATTATGAGCTTTGTTGGGTTGCAGGTTTACGTTTTATAAAAAGAGGTATAACTCTGCTGAAATAAAAGTCACAGATTATGTCTGTGAAGTTTCATGAACATAGGTCAAATACCTCTTAAGTTATATGGCCAAGGTTAAGCCAATTTTTTCAACTTATGGCCAAGGTTAATTGCAGGTTGAAGTGTCATGGACGATCGAGAGACGGACGACGGACAAAGTGATCCCTAATTGTCTCGCAAAAAAAGTGATTTGTTTGTATCATTGTATGTGTAGCAAAAAGTACGTTTTATTATCAAACTTTCCATTTAAAAAGTGTTCACTACAATGAGATCATCAATTAAGAGATAACCATTATAATAAAATGTTCAATCTGGGACGTTGTGTGGGTGATTTTGCGGTCTGAGAATATCATTTTTCGGCGATGCGGTAGCAAACAAATCTGTATGCATTATAAGAATTACTTCTTAAATAAAATAAAAATATATGAACACACAGCAAATGACAAGTGGAATAATCTTAATTATTTATAACGATAATTACACTGAATTACGAATTTAATTGAAGGTCCTCAGGGCAGCAGCGTTTGCGTCGGCGATTGGCAGCACGTTGCCAGTAAATCCACGACGATTGGTTCCACGTTTGTTGCTCCCGTAACTCCTTCAGTAACTTCATTTACAATCGTCTTCGATGACTTGTAAACGTCCTTCAGCGCCAGGTCTTTAATCTGCAAATTATTCAGAGCTTGAGTTAAGATTGACTGGCATAGAGATGACAACGTTTGCAGCCCATAGCACAAGAAGTGCTTCAACACGTGCAGCTACTACAAACGTGTCGATAGATTTCAAAAAATATCTTAGTTGATGAATTCAACATCTGTTATTGTTGATTGATAAGATATACTTTGTATATAAGTTCTCCGTTTACTTTATTAATAAACAGTATTTTTCTCCCTTAATTTCACTTTATATGTTTTTCATTGAGTTTCTATGTTAAACATAAACAAAATATTCCAAACATGACATGCTTCTAGAATTGTAACAGATAACTGTTGTAAAGCTATACAGTTATGCTATTCGAGTTATCTCCCCTGAATACAGGGCAATATAATGGCTCGCTTTATCTCCCTTGCTAGACATGACTATGGAACTATCGAACTATTCCTTCTGATTTTTATATAAGTGTGAACTACATGATATGTAGTATAGAAAGACACTTGGTATTTTTCATGGAATATGATAAACATGGATCATTGACTAGTTACAAATGAGTTCTCTCATTAAATAAAATCTTTATACCATATTGTTCTTAATTGCTCCACTACTCATAGAGACACATGGCAATCTTTAAGTGTGTATGAAAGTTTAAAATTAGCACCTACATTTACTAATGAAGTCATATTTGACTTTAGGCCTAATCGCATACTTATATATATAGACTTCTGTTTCAAAAAAATAATTACAACAACATCAGCAACAACAATAACTTCTATTTCTCAGATAAAAATACATGATGTATTCTCACCACGCAGGACACGTGAGAATGTCATAATATTATTTAATAATAATAATAATAATAACAAATAAAGTCAGCCAGAGGAGTAGGTTAAGGAGGAAAGAATAGATTCATTTATTAATTCAGACGATCGTAGATCTAAGCAATCAATAAAGAAATAAGGACGTAAACAGACAGCAATCTGGCAAGCAAGCATGTGTGAGAGAGAGAGATTAATTAATTTATAAGGATCATTTATAGATTAGTTTTTCCCACATTAGTTGTATAATATTTAAAGTGCTCCTGACGCAATTGTTAATAATACAATATCCAGTTGTTTGTTAATATGAAATTTGTGTAGCTAAATCTTACAAGACACCATAATTAGACTGCCATGTGTCATCATAAAAAGTAACAAAAAAATTGAAATGTAAAGTATTATGGTTGACTGGAATTGAAACGAAATCCCAGTATAAAATAATAAACTTGGCAGATCATGTCAGCCAAATAAGAGGCAATAGTGCTTTTAAATCTTACATTGAATATTATCACACTGATCAACAGGCTGAAGCGAAGTCAGATGGTTGAAGAGAAGTCAGATTGGCAATTGTTTGGAAGTGAATGGTTGGATTGGTATTTATGCTTTCTGTTGCTTATTTTGCTAAAATGTTTGGAAAATGCTAATGCAGGTTTGAAAAAGAATGACAGAGGGAACTTTCTTTAACAATCCGGTAATAAAACGACGTAAGTGCGTATAGCACCCTGTATAAATGTTCAAAGATTTGTAAAAAGACAATGACATTTTCAGAATAAACACAAATAACGAATTGATATTCGCAATTGTAATTCAATTTAAAACGCTTGTCAAGATCAATTATTTCTGTGTAACTGTACAAAGTATCTCATTGAAATAATGAAAACTTTCCGAGTTGTAGCATTTTAATGTCGACAGGATAAAAATAAATAGCGAACCGGAATGTGAGATGTGTTTTACAAGCGCGAACGGTGAAGTCAGAGTGAACATTTCAGATGCAAACGGGAAGGTCAAATTGCTTTAAGCAATTCTTTTGCGTGTTTGAAGATTGCTAGGATAACCACTGTACATTTTGGATTGAAACTTACTTAATTACCTATATATATTTTCAGTGCACGCATTTAGTAAACATTGTGTTACCTTTTGACATATTGGACATATGTATTGTGGTAAATATTAAAGGCAATGCAACCTTAATTGTAATCCGGTCTTCTCTGACCTTATCAGCCCTGTTTACGATTTCGATATTTCATCTGGCTGTATACGGTCAGAGCGGTTCCTATAGTAAAACATGGGCAAATCTAGGTTACAGTCACCAATCAATATTACAAGGAAATATACAATTCGTTTTCATATTTGCCTTGACGCATCGAGTTAAGATCTTGCCGAAACGAAATGCAAGGAATTGGATGTGTAGATTAACGCATAAACAAAACATCATTCATGTTTACAAAATAAAATAAAATAAATAGCTAAATAAATAAGTAAGTAAACAAAATGTTGAACTTATAAAATAACATATGCTTCCAAATTTTATTCAAATTAATCAAAAGTGACTTTTAAAATTATTATGAAATCTTATTCTGTCCTCTGTCAAGAATGCTTTGTGTGTATAGTTTGAAATATGTCTTATTGTTTTATCATTTTCATTTTTCATTAATTCTATAAATTTTGGAATATACCGGCGTTTCCAATAATAAGCTTTAATATAGTATACCCTAATATCAGAGTAAAGGGGACATTCGAGTAAAAAATGAAATTCATCTTCTAGATTGTTACATAAATGGCATATTTTTTCATTTAATGGAGTCTTATTTGGTTTATGCCAACGGCCTGTCTCGATTTCTAACCTCTGATTTTCCCGTGTTGGACTTATAATAGTTTTTACCTGCTTTTGCGCCCATGTGTGTTTCACATCCTTCTTGTGCAATAATTTGGCATGGTTTTTCTTGTTTTTTGTTTGTGTTCTGTTTAACACTAGACTTTTGGAACGAGGGATGGATTGACATTGATTTAACCGGACTATCCGGTAAATTGTATATTTCGTAGTTGCACCTTTGTCACGTGGCAAGGTGTCACCTGTGACGCTGTCACGTGACACTGTTTCTAACCTGCTCCTATTTAGGATCTCAAACCAGTCAGGAAATTTATCATCGACACATCTTTCATCAATAAATAATGTTGCCGGGTACCGTATCTGTACCTTTGATGTTCTTGCTCTTGCTTCTCGAGCTTCCGTGCATGTATACAGTTGCTTACGCGCGTCGTAAACTGGACGAACATGATTTAAAATTAAAAGTACTCATATAAATCAATAGATCCAGATGCCAGGAGCAAAAGAAACAACTTAATATTTTGGACATATAACAGAAATTTCACGGCATAACACAAATGACCTAATTTACAATCTTATTCAAGATGACCTAGATATTGACACCTCATAATGTATATAGACCGAACTCATCGTCTCGGTATAATACGCACATATGCTAGTGACCCTTAACGTCCAATAAGTGTACGATTACCTGGACACGGAACGCGTGTTAAAATTAGCATACAACTTAAAGGGATCACGCTTTGGTGTAGACAGGGCTACCCTTAGAGTCGTTTGTCAAGAACTTGTACTCGAGTTGAGGACTTTAATATACTTAATCTTTGAATAACTAAAAAGCTACTAAATCAGGGTTACCGTTACAATAAAATTCGTAAAATCTTTGCAAAGTTTTATTATCGTAACCCTGATCTTCTTTCCAAGTATAAAAGTAATTTAAAGACTCTTTGCGACAAGGACTATTACAACCTGACTTCTATGATGATGTGATTTATAAACTTCGTAAGAGTCTTGGTCATGATCACTTTCAAAGTATCTTTGTTAAACTTGTTAAAAAGTTAATCAGAAGAGGTTATGACCCTATCATTTTGCAACGTACTGCATGCTTGGTGGTGGACTCTTTTACATTCGCCACTATGCTCTCTCTCTTTAACTGTATGATGACCGGATAGGCTGTGGACCCTATGATGATGCCTACCTAAAGCCCATTAGGACGGTGGCGTCTGATGTTTGTCCGTGGTCTTGTCTTGTCGTGACCTCAATGGTTTATTCTCTGTCCGATTTTCATATCTTTCTTTTTTTTATGTGTAATGTTTTCTTTACAAGGCAAAATCACATGTACATGTACACACAATCATGATTATACAATGTTACATGGAAGTCGGACCAGTTTAGCATTGTTAAGCTGAAGTTCTTTAGGATAAGTATTATTAACCTTAATTGCAAAGAAAGGGTTGTCAATGTTCAATATTTCATCCAGATGCCGAGAGGTGTCATTAAAGGCTTCAATAACATCCGCCTGGGTATCCGGTGAAAGACTCATCGTGAAATATCTTTCATAGCAATATAAAAACAAATCTGCGACAAGTGGTGCACAGTTCGTACCCATAGGGATACCAACAATTTGTCTATAAACGGTGGTTCCATACCTGACGAAAATATTGTCTAATAGGAAAATGAGTGCTTCACAAACTTCATGGCAAGTCCACATAGTGTAATTATCTAAACTGCTGTTAGTAAAAAACTCTTTAATATTATTACAAGTCGTACTTAGGAATTACATGAGACCAAGCTAGTTTCAGTAATTTATGGTATGTTTTACGAGCTTGACTTGCAAGTGAGAAAGTGTCGATATTTACGGCTAGCTGGAGATATACAGTACTGTTTCTAAGCAGAAATAAGTGGGTGGTCTGCCTCCACCACACAAAAATAGACCGTCATATATGGCCTAACATATGCTAAAAATGACGTAAAACACCATTCAAACCAAACCAAATACATTTGTTAACATTGCAATATCAGAATCCGTATTTATTATTAAGGTCGTACTGATTTGGAAAATATTTAAAAGAACAACAAGCAAGTTTTATCCAGTGAGATGAGAAAGCCAGAGCTAACATTATTAATTGGTTTCAAATCTATTTTCCTGAGAAACTGTTTTCTCTATAATAATAAATTATTTTGGCAAAATTGTCAAATAAATAGCGAAACAAACGTTAAAACCAGATCAAAAGGTGGCAGGGTGTGAATGTGGATTGATGGTCTTAATTGAGTAGTAGATGTTTGTGAGTGTTTATGTAAAAGAGAGTATGATTATTAAACGGCCGTGCACGACACATACGAAATATTGCAATTATAACAATTATAACAAACATGTTAGTGTTTTTGTCAAATAAACTGACCAATCAACATACAATGCCTATAGGTGTCAATAGTAATTGACCAATCAGTTTTCTTGGAAGTGGTCAAGTATATAAGCTGAAAATGTCATTACGAGTGACACAATTTACTCTGCAAAACTTGAACTAAAATCAGGAACAGTGATTACATAGGAATCGTTCAAAGCGGATATTTAAAGCTCGAGCGTCCCTTGTTTTTTCATTGCGCTTGGTGTATTCTTCTGAGATAAATTGAAGTGATTATGATACCTTTCAATAGATTTAGTTTTGGATATTTTGCGTAAACATGTATACTGATGAAGCGACCACCCCAATTCTGTCGGTGGATGACAATGTTGACGAAGCAGGTCAGTTCAATGAGCTGCTCATCCATGATGAAGGTAAACAATATTTTCCTTAGCGCCGTAAATATAAAGATTACCATAATAAACCATATTATACCATCGACGTTTTATTATACATGATACATGGTTATAGATATATGATCTAAGAAGATACGAAGAAAATGAAGTCGCTCATGCAAATATGGCACTGTGAATTTATGTCTGTAGAGCTCTGGAAGCGATTCAGATAAAGGCATTCATTCATTAAAAGACGATTTATTTCACCAGGGCTAACAATAATTATGTTTCGGGCAACCTGACCCTACCTAGCAAAACATGCCGACCCTAAAGTTCTTTTGCCGTCGATCCAAAAGTATATATTACGTTTGATCGAGTTCCGATGATGTCCGTATTTCAATTCGTCAGCGTATTACAGTGTGACAAGGGAGACTACTCGTCACCGTATTACAGTGTGACAAGGGAGACTACTTGTAAGCTGATACATGCAATATGAGTATGTTCTCACTTTCCTTTAATACTTTAGTGCGGTAGAAAACATTCATTTTGACAAAATATCTGTCGTGCCTCAATTTTATTGAAAAACTTTGTTATAGCCAGTTATCCAAAATGTGCACATGTTGAACATACACGTTTATTGTCTTTTTTCATTCACCGTCAGTATACATACACACATGTAATTGAATGCTCATAGACTGTAATTTTCAAGGATTGGAACTGTCATTTATTTCATCTTACATTAAAATTAAAGCGTTAAAACAATTATGTTATTGTTCATCGTTTTCTTTAGTATTTGTAACACTTTTTGATCTGATATTCACATTAACACTTAATACCTGATGACTGCACAGTTTTATTAAAACAGTAAACATATTGGTTTATTGATTTTGCTGTATTGTGATACATCCTTTTAATATCAACATAGATTTCTTGGTGCAAGATTTGTTAGAGTCTAAGTGATCTAAGAATTGCCATTTGTCATTTGTTTCCCACTTCTTCATTGCATTAAATGGACATTCAGCACTGAACTATTTCAAACGTAAAGGGACTAGAATAGAAAAAGAACCATGCTTGAAAAAATTTGAACTTTATTAAAGGTTTGTTACAGACAGCATAGAAAGGAACATCTAAAACTAAATAAGGTATGTATTTCTTGTCGTATAGTCAAGACTGTTTTTCTTCATGTTATACTTACATTTGTCGATTTAAACAAAAGCAACTGTGTTTTTGACTGCGGCGTGGCTTAATAGAGCGTCTGCATGATGGAGGACGTGGGTTCACCCCCTCCGGGACATACCACAGAATTCATAAAAATATACTAGTAGCTCCCTTGCTTGACGTTCAGCATATGAAGGGTAGTTCTTGGATTGGTCGGTCGGGTGTTAGTGTAGCGTGACTGGTTTGGGTATCATGGCATGTGTCTAAGCACGTGATATGACTGAAAGATTGTTAACATCGACGTTAAACTTATATACAATCCCCACTCCACATTACATTTCAGCTTGCAAATCATATGCCTGCTTGCACCATTTTATAAAGCGTCTCTGTGGCCGAATGGTTAAGACGTTGATTTGTAAACCTTCGCCTCTCACCGCTTCGGGTTTGAATCCGACTGAGAGCTCGACTTGTAAATGAGACAGTGTCGATTCTTACGGATGGCGGGAGGTGTACAGTACTGGTTCTACCCAGGAAAGGTTTGGTGGTCTTTTTCCACAACAAAAAATCGACCGTCCTATATAACCTTACATGTGTTGAAAATGACGTAAAACACCATACACACAAATAAACAAAGCACCATTTATTTCGTTTGATGGGAGTCATAATTGTGTATTTCTTCATTCCATTTTGCTTCTTTTGATGAGAGTCTTAAATGTAAGCATTTTATTTTACTATATATATTCCATGTTGGATGGACAGTTAACTGTCACGCGTCGTCACTGGCGAGTGAATCCACAGTCTGGAGGAGAATATCTTACCGCCAGAGTTCATCACAACGACAGTAGCAACCAACGCTATCTGCTTAGCGACTTTATCCTGTCGACTGTAAGCCAACCGTTAAAGTCGTTAGCAACCAAGGAAATCGTTCACAACTATGGAACTCGCTGTCAACTGCCGAAGGAGGCACCAGCCAATCGAAGAAGATGTCATGATCCAGTGATATCGTTACCAACTAAAGACGTTGTCACCAACCAACCAACAAAGACGTCATGAACTAATGAAGTCGTCACCAACTAAGTCGTCACAGCCAACCTACGAAGACGTCATGAACCAATTAAATATTCACTAACTTTCTAATCAAAGGAAGGAGGCTCAACCACGTCAGCGTATTCCATCAGAGATAAACCAAACATACAATCACAACAAACTTCTTAAACACACTGGCCTATCTACATAATCTAAATCTAATAAACAAAATAAATTTAGCACATAAAATCCATGTCAATTCAATAGATATATACAAAGCCATGTATTTCCGGTGTCAATGACAATTAGTTATGCTACGAGGTCATTCGTAAACAATGTCGATGATAGAAATAAAGCAAATATGTTGGAAACATATTGAACATTGGTTATCAAAAATCCTTCTCATTTCAATGAAAGGGAGGTAATTTTAAAATTAAAAACTTTGGAATGTTTTTGTTTGAGAATAACAATATTTCGTGAACATATTTTAGCGGTTTTCAAAAAATAAACAGAATAGGCAATTATTGTCAATCCCAGACATTGCATTTGTTCAAAGCAATACGTTTGTTTAATGAAATAACGTGTTTTTTTATTGTATTTGGGAGGTAAATCTGATACTTTGCTTATAAAATAATTAAATATCACACATGGTGGAAAATCACATGCTTACCTAGCATTTCTAAAAGCTTCAAACAAATATATTAATAGTTCTTATGTTTAATCTATGTACCTAAATGCTCGTGCTAAAATTATTTTGTTCAGTATATGTATACATTATATACCTACTACATCCTCAATAATTTTAAAATAAACTATGTGCCGTAACGCTAATTGTTGAGTACAAATGAATATTTCATATATTAAAACACCATGAAACCGCTACTTACTTTAAGAATAAAACAATTATAATTTAGAATTCCCCGATATCAGTAGTGTTGATATCAGTGGTGTTGATATCATTGGTGTTGATATCAGTGGTGTTGATATCAGTGGTGTTGATATGTTGATATCAGTGGTGTTGATATCATTGGTGTTGATATCATTGGTGTTGATATCAGTGGTGTTGATATCATTGGTGTTGATATCAGTTGTGTTGATATCATTGGTGTTGATATCATTGGTGTTGATATCAGTGGTGTTGATATCATTGGTGTTGATATCAGTGGTGTTGATATCAGTGGTATCAGTGGTGTTGATATCAGTGGTGTTGATATCATTGGTGTTGATATCAGTGGTGTTGATATCATTGGTGTTGATATCAGTTGTGTTGATATCATTGGTGTTGATATCATTGGTGTTGATATCAGTGGTGTTGATATCATTGGTGTTGATATCAGTGGTGTTGATATCAGTGGTGTTGATATCAGTGGTATCAGTGGTGTTGATATCAGTGGTGTTGATATCATTGGTGTTGATATCAGTGGTGTTGATATCATTGGTGTTGATATCAGTGGTGTTGATATCATTGGTGTTGATATCAGTGGTGTTTACATCAAGCCTTAATGGGACACATGGAAATCTTGATTTTTGAAAATCTCATGGCGCCTCGTTAATTTTTCTACACAGCTTTAACAGCTGCAGGCTAAAAAGTTCTAGGCCCATTCTCCCTATGTTATCTCGATGTAAATGGAGGATAACTCTGGAATTTCATGCCTGTTTGGCGCCATATAACCTTTCTTGTGTTGGTGCGCCTTAAAGCCAAGTCAAGTCAGGATATACCCTTTTAGTCCAACATTATCGTTTCAGTGTATCTATTCATACAAATTGTTTTATGTTCACATTGCAACTTCAGTTTTGATAATGTTTCAAATAAAAATATGATAAAATAAAATCGAGTGTCTTTTTGTTATACCGTTAATGCCAATAAAGAGTTTGCATTAAAAAGGTTCATGTTTTCATTGATTTGACTTTCAAGCAGTAACTTGTAAAGCCTTTAATTCTCGTACTGCAGGTAATATTTCGTGAATTTCAAATAATGCACTTGCTGATAAGGGAGTTTATTCAGAAAGTATTAGCCAATTACTAAACAAATCTCTCCTATCACTCCGTCATCATATACGCACTTCAGAATTGATGTATGGCACTTCTGCGTTGTCACAAATTAACTTGAAACGAGTACACCTGTAACCGTAATCCGGGCATTTGTAAAACCCTGACAACAGTTCGATGTCGCGTGCCACCGTGGCAACTGGCTGAAATCGACATGCCTTTAGTGACAAGTGGTGGTGCGTAGACATCGTAACTTGTTTAATATCATCGCATTGTTTGCTACTTAAATATTTACAATACACGGCATTGCTCTAATTCTATAATGTAATAAATTAAACCAATAAAAGTTGAAAGATCACAAATTGAAATAAATACCGTTTTAAGCTTGGCCGTTGTTTTGTTCCGTATCAATAGAAGGATGTAAATTTAGGTGTATGTCCTTTCTTAAGAATAATCAATTACATTGTAAAACTTTTTTTTTTAAATACAGTGTTCTAGTGACCGTTCCAAGGCGGTAGCCCTATTGTCAACCCTTTTGTGTTTGTGATGTCGTTTGCATTTTTTATTACTTTTGCCTTTTTATTTGTCTGTTTGCGTGTTTGTTTTTGTGTTTTGTGGTTGACTGTCGTCCTTGAATCCTTGAATGCTGCTTTCCCTGTCCGATATGTTTATCCTTCTTTACTGCATACTGATTTACAACTGTTCACAGATCGGCTATAATGTATTATTCTGATACTCTGGTTGGCGATGTCGTATTTTTCCTACTATCAGAGGCAGATCTGATCAGATCTGGGATTTGAATGGGTGGGTGGGGTTCAGAGGCAGATTCAAGGGGGGATGCAACTACCCCACCCAACCCCAAACATATGGGAAGTTATAATAAATTATATGCGATTGTTGTTGTTTTTATTTTGCCAACATATTGTTTTAACTGAGACATTTTTAAAAATGTATATATGAAAAGCGATTTTTTTCTTTTTCTCTCTTGTACACTTTTTTTCAATGATGCCACCCAGTATCTCAAATCCTGTATTCAATCTGGAGTCTGATATAAGGTACGTTATCAGTCAGTCGCCAACGTTGTTATCATGGAAACGTTCCTGACTATCTAGTTATAGGCTATAAGCTAGTAGAAGAGCATCCCCAATTTTGTATACCCTATTTTTCTGAAAGCCCATTATGTGTAGAGCATTTTGGAACATGTGTGCCATCTGGCGACTGGGGCTTTAGTCTACTCGGTGTAGAATACTTTACCTATAAAGTAATAATTAATTTTACTGCATTTTGAAGACTAAACATGTATGGAAGAAAGGATTTATATATTAAATTGTCTTCTTTATTCATGCCTTTTATAAAACAAAAGTTGGTTTTACTTACTTTTTATACCTTGAATACCTACATTACTAAGCCTACGTTACCGTAAATTACGTTACCTTGTTTTATTAAGTTTATTAACGTAAGACATTAAGAACATTAATGATGTTACATCCGAAAATTATTCCAAACCTAACACATATCACAGACATACATTCCCATGATGTTAATAATGTTGGTTCTTGCAATGTCAGTTACATTGTGTGTTTTTAAATCATTTTTAATTGTCCGCAGGTTAAACGAAATTAGAACAAATCATCCAATACACTATTAAAAAATATTCCTTTATACATAACTGATTGTAACAACTCATTTTGAACATTTTTTATGCTTTTTAAGCTACACAATTTTGTTTCACTTAATGTTTATATATTTGATACCTGCAGTATTAAGCCTACGTTACCGTAATTTACGTTACCTTGTTGAATGAAGGTCTTTGGTTTAAGAAATTAAGAAAATAAGTATTTTTATATCCGAAAATTATTTTAAACATCTTAGTTATAACAGACATACGTATCCATGATGTGAACAATGACTGGTTCTAGTATTGTCCGTTACATTTGTATGTTTTGAAATAATGAATAATAATTTTCCGTGTGTTACTAGAAATCTAGAAAATTCGGCCAATTAGCTTATAAAGCTTATAAAGATGTTAATACAATATTCCTCTAAACATCATCGATGGTAACAACAATGTTTGAACAGACATGAAATAATGTCAAGCTAATATGTGTTACCTCATGTATTTAACGTTACGAACGTTACCAGTTACCTTTGCATCATATTATGTAAATACCACATCTAAGTATCAAATAAAAACATGGATACATATCTGTATTTTCCTTTATATATTGTTTAAACTGAGGCAAACATTGAATGAAATGAAGTTTGGATATAATTTACACGACTCTTCCGTATTTTGTACGTTTCCAAATTCAAAGAAATATAGCAAATGATATGCACAATTTCAGCAGGTAATGTATTCATATAGTAATCAAATGTAACAAATTAAGCAATTTCAACATATTCACAAAATGAATTGAACTTTACTTACGTTACTAACAAAAATAAATGTATAGCTCTATAAGATAGCATGCATTTCCATGGAAATATATTGCATCATTTGAGCTCATAATTCCTCTACACATTGTCATCACTTTCTTCAAACTCAGTATCAATCAGTTTGCTGGCTGCTATATCTTCCCACCCATTATTACTTCCTTCTTCAGTGTCGGGCTCTTTGAACATGTCAACCAACTTTTGTGACGCAATATCACCAATAGTCCAGTCAAATGCAATAACTTTATCTTCTCTTAAATTTGTTTCTGCGTCTGGTTAATGTTTGTCAGTATGGTGCCACAAAAGCACTTGAGCGTGATCATGTTCAAACACATGATTATGGAAAATTGACACGGCGGAAAAAAACTCTAGTTGTGGCCTTTGAATTTTCTCGAAAACGTATTTGACATCCGTGATCTTTGTATTTGTTTTGAAGATCATCCGAACATTCATGAAGCTGTTCGAACAATCCAAATTGACACAAACTCTCTGTTTTTTAATCATCTTTAATGGGACAGCCTTTCCCCTCCCTTCAAAGCCACTGGTTGTAACACAGCTTGTAAAGCAATAAAGTGTGGGTAGTAAAGAACAAATAGCAGATCCCTTAACATTTTCGGCCCTGACAACAGGAAAATTGGAGTTTCACCTTGCCTCCTGCACATAAATACTTGATAGATCTAGAGAAGCAAGTGACTGTCACAAAGTCGACTCAATGTGCTTTGGTTAGCATGTCAAACACCATCTCTGCCAAATCGTCAAACGTACCATGAACTGAGGGATGATTGTGAGGTGTTGCGTTACCGTCACACACATACACATATTCAGTAGGTCGCTGTGTAGCTGGCTGAACTGATACTTCTAAGCAGTGGAGCAATTTGGCTTTGTCAGTTTTAACTGAATTGCCATTAGCTGTTGCAAAGGACCATGGTACTGATCCTAGAGGATATGATAGCTTCAACTTAAAATCTGTCATACTTGATTAATAAGGGAACCAATTAACCAAATATAATGTGTTATAAATCGGGTCGGCGTTTCAGTTAACAATTCATTGACAAATATGTCTTGGTCTGGTGCTGTAATAGATCATCATCTACATCTCTCTATGTTGAAATACGGACGATCGGAGATATAGCTCATAGTTATTGATATCAACTCGGAATTGGATTTGTGAAACCAATGATAGATTCTTTGGCTCTTCTCAAGTATTTCTCATTGTACTTTGTTTGGGGTGGATGCAGTTCTTTGCGCAAAGAAATAACTTCTGATGACATATTTGCCATCTGGATAGTGGCCTTTAGCAGCTTTGCTCTACACTGACATGCAATGCGCCAGTGGCAGTACTGGTATGCTGCATACTTTCTACTGAATCCAGTGGTGTTACCGTGAAAATGAGCATGTTGATTGATAGTTTTTGAATAGTTATGTGACTTGTAGAAGAAGGACACTGACTCTCCTTTTTTGGAGAAATTCATTGACCCGGAGATGGGTTGTGTCAAGACTCAGGTTGTCAATAAATATACTGGAATGTGTCTGGTATAGTTCCAATGGTCATACTCGAAGAACAATGGACATAGCCGTTAGAGTAAAGATAAATGCATGTCAAGGTCATTTTCCTTTGTGTCTGTCTTTAACAAGAGTTAGTATTATTAGTATATATACTAGTAATCAGAATAAGGCAAGACTAACATACATTGAATGGGGACAAACTATTATTATTCTTTGTTTTCTTTCCTCGAAAGCAGGATACATGTATGGGAAGATGACATAACTAGTGAAAAAACATTGTCAATAACGGATAAGCTCCCAGTAGTTTATTGTGCAATTATTTTTTTTTTCTGATTTATGAGCCATTTATTTATTATATATTATTTTATTTTCAGATTTGATATTTATTTATTTACTTATACTAATGAATTATATTACTTTTTTTTTAAAAAAAAAACCATAGTCAAAAGTACAATACTAGCAAATTTATTTCTGTAAACATCAAATGAAATTACATGTGACTTTAAATGGTAACGTTATTTTCGTGTTTATTTTACATATCGTATCATCTATATATACACACACATTTTATTTATTAATTTAATGAATAAGATTTTATTATTAAAATAGTCACTGTTTCAGTAAAGAACTAGAGCCTTTATTTCCGGAAACATTACATTTTTGACAAATACCTTTAAATGGTTACGTAAATTTCGTATCAATGTCAAGTAACGTCAACTACATTGTCTTTTGGAAATTTGTTTTCTTCATTAGATAATTGTTTTTTATATGTTTGAAAAATAATGTAAACTGTACATACCGTTGTGTTGCCTAAAAACAATTTTTGAATATTACATTTTCAAAACTTGCTAAAATGGTCACGTATTTCAATGGATGTCTTGCCCTTATATTCCCACTATCATTTGGAAAACATAATTCATTTGTAGCAAAAGCATTTCTTTCAGGAAATTATATCCTTCAAAATTCCCCCAGAGTGGGGATGGCCTCTTTTGGTAACTTGCGATCTAATTATTATTAACTGTATTTATGATGTTTTGTTAATGAACAGGGTGTAACGTGAACTGCAGTATATTTTCATATTTGCATTATGTTGAAAAGGCTGTCTAAATGAAACAATTCATAAATAACATAAATATAGGTAGTATTTGTTGTTCATATGCACATGTTTTACTCATTTTCAAATTTAATAAGGTGTTCTGGAATTGTTATGGTAACGTAATTGTCACGTGCGTTTTACACAAACGCCCGAACGCTTAGATGGCACACATGACTCATTTTGAAACTTTTTGTATGAAATTTCAGAAAATCATACCCTTCAACATTCCCCCTGTGGGGAGGGGGTCTATAGCATGTTCAAGGACTATTAGATCTTCTGTTTCCTATACCAGCTAATGTTATCTTTATTTGTTTATCGGAACAGCTGAGCCCTTAATTCATTTGTTCTCTATTTCAGTATACGAAATAAAACATATGGAAATTAAACCTCGTTTCTAGTCAATGAACATTCTTTGCTGCGAGTTATTCATTGAAAATATACATTCTTCATATAAGGGTAGGAGTATTCATTCACAGTCATTTGTATTTAGGCTAACTTGTCTTATGAGCGGTGTTTCCTCTGTTTATTCTTTTTTTGTTCGTCATTCATTTTGACTTTCTTTCGCAATTGTACATACAATATTGCATGCATACTTTCTTTTTTCTCCATTTCTTCGTGAAACCTAGTATTATTCATCCCCAATCGTTATTGGAATTTCCTCTCATCTCCTTAGAGGTTGCTTTCCCGATCTAACCTAATATGATGTGTTAACGGGGCGTAAAAACCCATTTGTATTCTCCAACATACATTTAAAGTACTCATAATCAAGTTTATTTCTTTAAAAAGCATATACTATTATAGATTACATCAATATGTATAGTAACATAATATAACTAATATATCTTATTCTTGGTACAGACCTGGCGGTCGTTGTAACTCTGAGGTGTGAGAATGCCGGGTTCTTTTTTGGAGCACTTGATAACAAAGGATAGTGCATGTGAGAATGATGGGTACCAGACCATTTATTGGGCATTAGATCACGAAGGATATTGCATGTGAGAATGCCGGGTACCAGACCATTTATGTAGCACTGGACCACGGAGGATATTGCATGTGCGAATGCAGGGTACCAGACCCTTTATTTACACTGGATGAAGGATACTGGTAAGTTAGGTTTTTCCTGGGTAGCTCCAGGTACTTTTAAAGATAAATATAATATATAAGGATCTAAACCAATCGAGTTATTAGACGCACAGAACACTTACAGTGTTTATAAATCTCAGTATTCAGTGATAGAGCATCATCAAATAAAACTGAACCAATCAGTGACCAAAAATAAGATATACCAGTACATTCTGGTAGGTGATAAACTCCGTCTTTATCCTTGATGTTCAACCAAGTTGAAATTAAGGTATCTACAGCATGATTTTTTTAAAACCCTGCATATGTCATGCACATTTATGCACAGCGTTTCAATATACATGTATGTATCTTTCCAAATCAAAATCTTGAAAATTATCGTCTTTTCAGTCTGCCAAAGATTGTTATTTTACTATAGAACCTAAGGATAAAAACCGAGTAAAATAATATTATTACCTTAAAAAACATAAAATCTCAATCTCTCTAGAATGGAAAATTATCAATAGGGAAACAACTTTATCTTAAAGGATTTAAAGGGACACACGGACATCTTTCAGTATTTATTAAAGTCCCTAACCAGCGATAAACAGGCAACTGTTACAATATATCTTTACACCTTTCTAAACCGACTGACGACGAGGTATGTATATATAACTTACATATTTTGAGAATCCAGTCTCTATAGACACAAAATAAACAATATTAACTAGCCAAACCAAATCCAAAAAACTGAAGTGTGGAATTAAGAGTACCAACTCATAATTCATTTCACACATATTCAATCACAGGTATTAAGAACCAATGTACTTTTAATCGGCACATATATAATATGATATGACCTGATTACCTGGATAGAGTTTTGATAAACGTTGTTTTTAGTATGATTTTACCGTTATTTTGCGGGTTAGTTTCTTTAATAGTTAAAATTAGCACATTAATTTATCAATTCACTGAGCATCAGTTTATCTTTAAACCTGCTTGCATATACTTAAATGAAAGGTAATACAACTTCTTTTTTTCGTCATTTAACCATAGGTTTAAATATAATATTGAAGTATTATCAGGGTGGGGGATCACTTGGGTTATAGCTCCAAGCTAGCGTTTCAAGTTCTTGATAAATATTTACTTTAATACTGCATGCCTTTTCATGCCATCTAACAAAAAGAGTATGGGTTTTCCAAAACTGTATTCCATAGCATAGTCTGAAAATGTATGTTAAATAGTTTATTCGCAAATTCCTCCCCGTATCAGATATGTTTAAGTATACAAGACCGACTCAAACAACATTTGGTTAACTGGATTAGATATGGAACATTCACCAACAAACAAAGCAATGTAATAAAATACTGCAAATTTTAGTTCTTTTTGTGAACCAAAATACATTAAAATGCGCACATTTAAGAAAAACAGAAAGACAGTAAATAAAATCTCCCGGAATCGGGACATTATGACCGTGTTTTTTTTAAAGACAAGTACGTTATTTATTAAAAATACGTTATATGGAGTTATCTAATAAAACTTTATTTTACATGACGACTATTCAGGAAAAAATACACGATTGAGAACAAAATTTAAAGCTAATGAAACACGAAATCTACTACGCCATATAATGGCCTTTAAGTCTAGTAAAGACTTAGAGAGGACAGCAAACGTTACACTCAACATTAATCTCTTTGTTTGTGCCGACGGCGGGCTATAATCCTACTGCAAACAATTACAATCCTCTACAACAATTACTTCGTTACAAAATGACTACCAACATACAAACCAATTTACATCAGACTACACTACGTTTTATGTTGCAAATACCGATAAAATCAATGTAAATCACTGAACATAATTTTATTGTTCTATAAAATTTTGTTTTATAACATTTCTTTTTGGAGAGAGAGGAAGTGATAACCATGTTGCCGGTATTATGTTATAAACTGCACCGGCAGAATGTTATACAATAAATGGTATATGGCCACTGAAATAACAGTAAGTTGTCCTTTAAAGCACACATTCCAATATGTTACAGGGACAACGGCGATCTTTTTTTTTCAAACTCACGGCGTCTCGTTATAGTTTTTCTACATAACTTGCATTTGTTCAATCATTAATTTTAATTATAATAATAGTATAAAACAAATTGTGTGTTTGAATATGTTAACTGCTGATTATATTGTACCAACAGTGTATTTAGCTAGACATATTGCCGAACCACTCGGCCTTAATGACAATATTTATCAAGAAGGAAATATTTCAAAAGATCCTAATACTGACAATCTTTTCTATATTTTCTAGTCGAAAGCGTAAATCTAGGTAATATGGCCTTAGCCGTAATGGTAACATCAAACGTAAATCGCGTGTAACTATTTCTGTCGCTGATTTACATACTATTTATAAACAGTCTGGAAAGCACCCTTTCACGGCTTACCTCTTTGTCCATTTCTTCACTAAAGTTGATCGACGATGAAGCAGACAATATTTTCTATCATACTGATCCCTTGTATAACACTGCTTTCATAGTTCAAAGCTACATACAACATGTTCTCCGACCCCATATTGACAAGGAGTCTGATCACGTCAGGCATTTTCTAAAACTCCTATATATTAATAAAGGTATTGATTTCATTGACATGCCAAGTATTTTTCGAGATTCTCATGTAGATGTTTCTATCCTAAAATTCTTCAGAAATTCCGAAAGTCCAGTTATTTGTTATATGTATTTAAAGCCTATTAGAAATATTATTTTCAATTACAACAAAATAGTTTCTGACCTTGATATACTACATAACACTCCTAAGGAATGTGAATGCAACACATCAACATTTTGCTATGCTCCAGCAGGTCATGTCATCACTGGTTATTTTGATATATTTGATAAACGTATTCGATATTTATTTTCGAAATGTCCTAAATATAGATTACCTTCAACTATTGATTTTAATGCCTGTCGTGCCCAGATCGCCCATTCCATTGAAGATTTTAGTATAAAATGGTGTTGTAGAGAACATGCGGACCCAAACTCGCTTTCTACTTGGAAAAAGTAAATTCTTAAAATTATAGATACACGTATTAACTTTTATAATGCTAACCCCTCTTTACTTCCTCCGAGACCTAGGTTTTCCTTTCATAATTTAAAATCGGGAATTCCGGAATTTCATAATAAATTTGTTATAGTTCCTGCAGATAAACAGCTAATAATATAATTATTGTTTGACGCCTACATTACGTCAATGTTTTGTCAGCACCAATTCGTATACTCCAGTAATTTCTACTGAGGATGACGTTGTTTCCGCACATATCACTCGGTGCACTACTTTCAAGGCTGGTGTAAACGATAAGCAAAATAAACTGCCTACTATGTACTGGATTCCTAAATTACATAAAAATCCGTATAAGGCCCGCTTTATTTCGAATGCTAGTGCCTGCACCACAACAAACATCTCCAAACTTTTAACTTCTTGTCTTACTGCCATTAAAATCACGTTAAACTATATTGTGATAAAACTGATGAAAACTCTGGGATTAATTTATTTTGGTCTAAAAAAACTCATGAGATGTCCTTGATAACATTTTCAATAAACATCAAATTTCATCAATAAGCACTTCTCTACAATATATACTACATTACCACATAACCTTATTAAAAACAAGATTATTGCGCTCATTCATAAAAACATTCGCGAGGGAAAATACTACAAGTTTGGCCCTTAATATACTTATAACACAGCGATAATGATGTATATCAAAAAGCAAAAGCTTAAAAAGCTACAAAACAAGAAGCAAACATGACATTTATGCTATTAACCTACTGGCACAGTCTGTATATATCTTAAATAGAATTAGACCAATATGATTATTATTGGTAAATATCGCAACCACTCATAACCGGGTTCTATCCGAGTTCAATACGTTCTATTTAAATAAAAGAATGGTGTGAATCTTGGTATACACCACTGGAAATTAAAGCGTTTACTTTACACAGGTCATTATGGTAAATATATATTCACCCCTTTGAACTCGTTTCCAAATCAAGGGCTACATTGTTTGCGCTGACTGTTCTTTGATACTCAGAATTATGGAAGCCCTGGAGGTACTCCTGACTTCACGACTTCCAACGTCATGACCCTAACTTCATTACTACCAACTACACGATTTCGTGACTTTTGACATCACTACTTCTAACTTCACGACTTACTGACTTCTAACTGCATATCTTCTAACTTCACGACTTATTAACTTCTATCTTCATCACTTCTAACTTCATCACTTCCAACTTCAAGACTTTAAACTTCACGACCTCTAACTTAACGACTTATTAATTTCTATCTTCATCAACTCCAATTTCGTTACTTTAAACTTCATGACTTTTAACTTCACGACTTCTGACTTCATGACTTATTAACTACTAACTTCATGACTTATCATTTTTTGAAAGTCATGTAGTTGGAAGTAATGAAGTTAGAAGCCATGAAGTTAGAAGTCGTGAAGTTACAAGTCGTGGAGTTGGAAGTCGTGAAGTTAGAAGTTATGAAAGTGGAGTCATGAAGTTAGTAGTAATGAAGTTAGAAATCATGTTGTTGGAAGTTGTGAAGTTAAAAGTCATGTAGTTGAAAGTTGTGAAGTTAGGAGTAATGAAGTTAGAAGCAATGTAGTTGGAAGTTGTGAAGTAAGAAGTCATGTAGTTGGAAGTTGTGAAGTTAGAAGTAATGAAGTTAGAAGTCAAGAAGTTGGAAGCTATGAAGTTAGGAGTAATGAAACTAGAAGTCATGAAGTCAGAGGTAAGGAAGTTGTGAAGCTAGAAGTAATGAAGTTAGAAGTCAAGAAGTCGGAAGCTATGAAGTTAGAAGTAATGAAGTTAGAAGTCAAGAAGTTGGAAGCTATGAAGTTAGGAGTAATGAAACTAGAAGTCATGAAGTCGAGGTAATGTAGTTGGAATGTGTGAAGTTAGAGTCAGACATGAAGTTAGAAGTAATGAAGTTAGAAGTCATGAAGATAGAAGTAATGTAGTTGGAAGTTGTAAAGCTAGAAGTACTGCAGTCGGAAGTCTTGAAGTTAGAAGTAATGAAGTTATAAGTCATGAAGTTAGAATTAATGAAGTTAGAAGTAATGCAGTTGGAAGCCGTGAAGTTAGAAGTCATGAAGTTATAAGTAATGCAGTTGAAAGTCATGAAGATAGAAGTAATGTAGATGGAAGTCATATAGTTAGAAGTAATGCAGTTGGAAGTTGTGAGGTTATAATAGTCATGAAGTTAAAAGTCATGAGGTTAGCATTAATGAAGTTAGAAGTAATGCAGTTGGAAGCCGTGAAGTTAGAAATCATGAAGTTATAAGTAATGCAGTTGAAAGTCATGAATAAAGAAGTAATGTAGATGGAAGTCATATAGTTAGAAGTTATGCAGTTGGAAGTTGTAAGGTTATAGACATGAAGTTAAAAGGACTCACACCACTATTATCTCCCTTTAATACTCCTGCCCTACAGATGAGGGAGGTAGATAAAAAAACAAGTTCGCTTTTCTACATTTTACAGGATACATTGATTTATCTTTACCAGGTTCTAAATCTACAGCATTTTAGGAAGAGATCCCAGAAAAATGCATGTTGATATAAGATTTCTAGCTAATTCTGCCTCATTTTACACATCATGGGTCTAATCTCCACGGGGTTGTATTTTTGTCTAAATTTTGATAGGTGTCAAGCAAACATGAAATTAAAAAAAGTTCAATCTGGTAAATATTCGTTAAAAGTTAATAGCATGCAGATATTGGATCAGTGAAGAATTTAAGCATAAATACATGTTGCAAAATCTTTTTTATCTCTATGCCACGAACAAAAACATTACAATGGGACCCTATGGAAAATTAATTGTGGTGTGAGACGTTAAGAAAGAGCTGCAGAATGGGTATCTTTATTCGTTATTCTTAAAGCATTGCGCTTTAGAGCTGCAGAATGGCATTTTCATCCGTCATCTCTAAGGTATTGCGCTTTAGAGCTGCAGAACGAGTATCTTTCATCCTTTAATGCTAAGGCATTGCGCTTTAGAGCTGCAGAACAGATATCTTTTATCATTCATCTCTAATGCCTTGCAATTTAGAGCTTCAGAATGGGAATTTCCATCATTCTTCTCTAAGCCCTTGCGCTTTAGAGCTGCATAACGGGTACCTTACATCCTTCACCTCTAATCATTGTTTGTGTATCCGTGAACGTGTCAGACATGTTAGGACACAGTTAACACGGTTATTCAGAAATCCCGTCTGTTTACGTATAGTTACTTCAAGTTATCTTCATATTGCAGGAATTAGCAGAAATTTTACTTGATACCATGTTTAACTAAAAAATAACTATATTTTCAAAACCAATACAGGTATAAGCATAATTTTAGCTTTATTTTACAGCTATTGGCTTGTAAAACAAACACACATATCAATGAAGACAGACTACTTTGAAAAAATGTCAAAATTAAAGAGAGAGACTGTTACTTTTCCTGGAAAATAAAAATGTTGACGGGTAACCCTTAGTTTGAGTTTATTATTTTCAGCATTTTTCTCAATAATCATTTCTTAAAGATCATTTTTATGCTATATTCAGATGTAGAGATGCCTTTTCATGTATATTTGAAAGTTTCAGACATAGCTGAGCACAAATGACCAGGAAAATGCAAATCCTTATCACTACTGTAGATTTTCAAAATATTAAAGGTGCTCGGATTGAATTTAGACCAATACCCTAGGTCACTAAAACTTGAATAATTTGAAAAGCAATAAACATGGAATCAAACTTTTAGCACTTTTCAGCGTGTAATTGATAGGTATACATGTTCAATTATTATTGAGGTGATCATTAGAAACCTCATGACTTCTAACTTCATTACTTCTAACTTCATGTCGGACTCTAATTTCACAGCTTCCAGCTACATTCATGGCTTCTAACCTCATGACTTCTAACTTCATTACTTCGAACTTCATGTCGGACTCTAATTTCACAACTTCCAACTACATTCATGGCTTCTAACCTCATGACTTTTCGTCGCACACCACAATTAATTTTCCATAGGGTCCCATTGTAATGTTTTTGTTTGTGGCATAGAGATAAAAAAGATTTTGCAACATGTATTTATGCTTAAATTCTTCACTGATCCAATATCTGCATGCTATTAACTTTTAACGAATATTTACCAGATTGAACTTTTTTCAATTTCATGTTTGCGTGACACCTATCAAAATTTAGACAAAAATACAACCCCGTGGAGATTAGACCCATGATGTGTAAAATGAGGCAGAATTAGCTAGAAATCTTATATCAACATGCATTTTTCTGGGATCTCTTCCTAAAATGCTGTAGATTTAGAACCTGGTAAAGATAAATCAATGTATCCTGTAAAATGTAGAAAAGCGAACTTGTTTTTTTTATCTACCTCCCTCATCTGTAGGGCAGGAGTATTCAAGGGAGATAATAGTGGTGTGAGTCCTTAAGGTCATTTTGTTTTTCTAATGATCACCTCAATAATAATTGAACATGTATACAAATCAATAACACGCTGAAAAGTGCTAAAAGTTTTATTCCATGTTTATTGCTTTTCAAATTATTCAAGTTTTAGTGACCTAGGGTATTGGTCGAAATTCAGGCCGAGCACCTTTAATATTTTGAAAATCTACAGTAGTGATAAGGATTTTGCATTTTCCTGGTCATTTGTGCTCAGCTATGTCTGAAACTTTCAAATATACATGAAAAGGCATCTCTACATCTGAATATAGCATAAAAATGATCTTTAAGAAATGATTATTGAGAAAAATGCTGAAAATAATAAACTCAAACTAAGGGTTACCCGTCAAATTTTTTATTTTCCTGGAAAAGTAACAGTCTCTCTCTTTAATTTTGACATTTTTTCAAAGTAGTCTGTCTTCATTGATATGTGTGTTTGTTTTACAAGCCAATAGCTGTAAAATAAAGCTAAAATTATGCTTATACCTGTATTGGTTTTGAAAATATAGTTATTTTTTAGTTAAACATGGTATCAAGTAAAATTTCTGCTAATTCCTGCAATATGAAGATAACTTGAAGTAACTATACGTAAACAGACGGATTTCTGAATAACCGTGTTAACTGTGTCCTAACATGTCTGACACGTTCACGGATACACAAACAATGCTTAGAGGTGAAGGATGTAAGGTACCCGTTCTGCAGCTCTAAAGCGCAAGGGCTTAGAGAAGAATGATGGAAATTCCCATTCTGAAGCTCTAAATTGCAAGGCATTAGAGATGAATGATGAAATATACCTGTTCTGCAGCTCTAAAGCGCAATGCCTTAGCATTAAAGGATGAAAGATACTCGTTCTGCAGCTCTAAAGCGCAATACCTTAGAGATGACGGATGAAAATGCCATTCTGCAGCTCTAAAGCGCAATGCCTTAAGAATAACGAATAAAGATAAGGAGTATGAACTACAACTATCCCAACTATCATCAGTACCACTTAGGGCTAAAGGAGAATGAACCCTGGCTCAACAGCCCACCTACTGTGGGACTGTATGGAAGTGGGTGGGTAGGGAATCTAGAATCTGGACAATGATCTTATCTGTAGGGAAATGGAAGTTAAGCCCTGTTACCACATCAGAAATGACACACAAGGACAGCGACCCCAGAGGGACGAGATGAATGATGAAGAACTCCATCAGCCATAGCTAGTCATGGAGACAGGGGGCAATAGTAGGGCTGAGCGCAGTAGCTCTAAGCCAAAGACTTAGCCACAGAAATCACTGAGACTGACAGGAGATCTAAGTGGTACCAAAGGGGATCTCACTCAACACTTAGGTAATCCCAAAAAACACCAGGTGTATCAGTGAGGAACCTCGCATATTTTAAATGGGCTAAAGCACTCGTGAAAAAATATATTTTCTCACTTCTAGAAGAAAACAAATCCTATAATCCCAACAAACCAACACATATCCTATTTATTATATACTAACAACCCTGCTATTTAAGCAGACAAAACATAATACGCCAAAACAATGACAACAACAACGTCAACAGCGGCATTACGTCATCGTCGGTATTTCACAAGTGAAACAATGAAAATACAAGGTTTTATTTAAACCATGAAATACACTATTTCACCGGAAAGTAAAAAATAAAGCAGTTTATAAAACAAGCTTAACTATAATAAACAAGACGCCAGTTGTCCTTGGTGGCTGCTATGGGACCCGAACCCGTGACCCTTTGCTTACAGGCGAGTGCTCTACCAACTGAGCTAAGCAGGCCACCATCAAAAACCATTAGTGAGTTGCCAGTGATTTTAAGTCAGAGACAACCACTCAGTCACGGGCGTCCCACCATTTCAATTTCACAGAAAAAGAAACCACCAACAACCGCAACCTACATGTTCCAAACAAACGGGCGGAGAAATCAACTACTGGCGCTAAATAAAATAAATGCTATCAACAAGCATAATACTGAAGAGCATAAACGGTAGAAACGAAGCCATCGTCTAATCAAACATAACTAGGGCATGAAACAGTTACTGTAATCAAACATAACTAGGGCATGAAACAGTTACTGTAATCAGACATAACTAGGGCATGAAACAGTTACTGTAATCAGACATAACTAGGGCATGAAACAGTTACTGTAATCAAACATAACTAGGGCATGAAACAGTTACTGTAATCAAACATAACTAGGGCATGAAACAGTTACTGTAATCAGACATAACTAGGGCATGAAACAGTTACTGTAATCAGACATAACTAGGGCATGAAACAGTTACTGTAATCAGACATAACTAGGGCATGAAACAGTTACTGTAATCAGACATAACTAGGGCATGAAACAGTTACTGTAATCAGACATAACTAGGGCATGAAACAGTTACTGTAATCAGACATAACTAGGGCATGAAACAGTTACTGTAATCAGACATAACTAGGGCATGAAACAGTTACTGTAATCAGACATAACTAGGGCATGAAACAGTTACTGTAATCAGACATAACTAGGGCATGAAACAGTTACTGTAATCAGACATAACTAGGGCATGAAACAGTTACTGTAATCAGACATAACTAGGGCATGAAACAGTTACTGTAATCAGACATAACTAGGGCATGAAACAGTTACTGTAATCAGACATAACTAAGGCATGAAACAGTTACTGTAATCAGACATAACTAGGGCATGAAACAGTTACTGAGATACTTCATTTTCGTTACAATATAAACAGCAGAATAGATGAATGTAAAGGAATTATCTGAATTCTACTCGTCCCGCAACAATGACAGTGAGTTATCATCATGGCGAGAGAACAAGTCAAATTTCGTGCCATGAAAAATAAAACAATTTAAAAGGAATAAATTGATTTACTTCCTTAAGAACGTGGTTACAGCTTTACGATTAACGTTGAAACTATAAAGTTACGGCGAAGGCCATGAATACTAACCATACTCATGACCATGGCGGAGAAGCCTTAGTGACTAAAATCATCCTTTAAAGGTCAATTACTAGTGATGGACCTCTAGGTACTACTAACGAGGTTACCTGCAAAGTCTAGTTCTATAGTTAAGTCCATAAGGACAGAAAAAGAACATAATAATTCACTAAGAATCTTCGTTTAAGACAAGTATCGGACTCCTGAAGTGGGTATTTAGCAAGACCACGAGAAGAAGATACTTTAAATACTCTTAACAGCATTAAGTAAACACCGATAATGCTTAAAAAGTGTTTACAAATAAAAGAGTATTAATACATCTTAAACTTGGAGAAAAGGGTCCGACAAAGGAATCTGTTATATTTGAGTTCTATACCTCCAAGCCTGTTAATCAAAGTTAGAGAAAATACTTTGAGAAATTACCTTCTCTGATTGTTGATGGTCTGCCTCACCAGACGGTTACTAGGTAACTGCGATCCCAGGGCCCTCACTATATGAAACGCTGTACTGTGTGCTGTAGTGAATGGGGTACGCAACTTCTCGCAGTGTGGCGGCAGTAAAACGTCTCCCCGCGCTTGCAATCAGTACTGTTATTCATTCGATCTTTGGAGATCTCTGAGCCCGATACCTATATTTAGTTATCGGTGGTACATTTTCAATTTCTTTTGTTTTCTTACTTAATTTTTGATTCGGTGGTTCCACTACTCCGGCCTATAAAAGGCTCTGGGTATTGTTTAACCACTTACAGGATATGTTGTCTGCTTTTTAATTTAGTCTTTTGGCTGTTACTTGTGATACGCAGGCTTCATAACCGCTGCTTCCAACTAAATTTCATTATGTTTATTTCGCTCTTCGGGGCATTTAATTTTATTAGATACTGGGACCATACGCCGTACGACATGGGGAAGCATATAACTCCATGTCCACCGCCGTATGCATGCCATCTTTGGGATGGTTAAAATTGTGTACTATTGATTTTATGAATATTGAGTTCTGCTCAACCCGGGGCTAGAGGGCGTGAGCGGTAGCTAGCATATTTCACTACCACTCATGAACAGTCTCAATCAAACCGAGACTGCAATATTTTGTATGTGTCGTGCTCGGCCGTTTCCAAGGGTCCATTATCATACTTTTCTTACGTCTGGTATGGAAGCCGAGCCCGTAAGAAGAAACCACAAGATTCTTACGGTGGCTTCCGCCAATACCATGAAGTATCTCTCCGATACTTCACGCTTTGAAGACATGTCTTTTAATTTCCTTCTCCTCACTGGTCTGGGAGTCGAGCCCGTAAGAAGAAACCACATGCTTCTTACGGTAGCTTACGACAATACCATGAAGTATCTATCAGATACTTCACGCTCCAACAGAGAATCCACTCCTTCAGAAGGTGGCTAGGCTCCGTTCGGAAGGACTCATCTGGGTGCGATGGCATGTCTGACACGACACTGAAAAGAAAAAAAAAATAACAAAACACTTACTGTGATGATACGGACCTGTCAAAATTATAACCGATGAATGTGGGCCATGACTGAAACTTTCCCCTTGAATTCGAGTACCCACGCAGAAACCTAAGCGCTCTTCCCATACCGTAGAAAGAAGTCTTAGCCTTCTTCAAGACTACTAGTCTAGATTATAGGAGCAGAGAACGTCAAAAGAAACTATAACCAGGACAAATATTGTCAGACCTAAGCATTCCACCCATACTTCAGGAAGAAAACTTACGCCGTCTAAGTAAGCTAAAGCCGACTAAGTAAGCTAAATGCTTGTTACAGAAACACTAGTCTCTAATTATAGGAACTCCAGAGTGATTTTTAAAGCGTGTATTTGTAATTAATACATGCTAGTTTGAAGATGCATAGAGACAACTTAATAATAATAAATGCAAACGACATCACAAACACAAAAGGGTTGACAATAGGGCTATAACCTTGGAACGGTCAGTGGCAAAGTAGGCTCTTGGTGGTTTACACCGGTTCTAGGTTGCACCAAACTTCACACTTATCCTACTGTCATCCCATTAGAACAGGACAGTGTAAATAAAGAAATCCTCGCCATGGTCGAATCTCTAACCAACAAGGCAGCATCAATAGGCAAAATAAGTAAAACACAAATCTACGATCACAACTGTTCTCTTATCAAATGTAAACAGTATTTTTCTAATAATAAACTGAATTGGTGACACGAGTAGGAAGGATCCTAATGGTGCCTACGTTCCGGTGTCAAGTCAAATTCCGATACTTATTCCCTAGAAATGGGGACCATACCGTCAGAAGAAACTAAATCGTCCAAGGGTAGGCCTTACCATAATGGTTAATAAAAGTTAAAAACCAAGATTCCAAGTCGGAATTTACCAAGTACAAAGTAGACCGCGTTGATGGGGTACGAATTGCGGTCTGAATTATCGGCAAAAGAACAAAAGCCGGTGTAAAAACACCAACTACGCTTATAAACCCGTACGAAAATAACGTATGGGAAGTAAAATTAAAGTAAAAACAATACAAACCATCGTAACGTGGAAAAAGAACAAATATTGTTGAGCTCCATTCGACTAACCCCTATAATTAAAGGTGGCGCCGCGAACGGAAAAGAGGAGGTAACTATGCATATCCGTGTGTAATCGACGGCTCTCTATGTGCCGCGGGTCTCGGGAAGGGGATTAGGGGAAGTTTCGCGTTCGTGGATCAAGGCAAGTTGGGTTATTGCAAGTGTAATGTTGTTGTAAGTAATCAAAAGACCAATATGTTTTGCTGAAAAGAAAATGTTGAAAAGTAAAGTTTGCAGTCATATCATCATAGGAAAAAATATGATGTGTCCTTGATGTAGAAATAAGTGATTTATAGTGCATATATATTGCATCTACAATAGCAACCCTTCATTTTAACACCATTTAAAATTAATATTGAGCAATATTTGAGTCATGATCATTTATATGTGTCATTCGTTTTAAAAAAATTATGAAAACAAATATCGCAGTCTTATCATCATAGACAAATCATGCCATGTTCTACGTGAATATAGAAATGATTAATAGTGCATATATATTGCATCTACAATAGCTACGCTTCATTCAAACGCCATTTCAATCAAGATTGAGCAAAATTTGACTGGGTCATGATCATTTATTTGTGGAGAAAAGTAAATTTGGTAGTCATATCATCATAAGAAAAGTCATGATATGTTCCTGCTGTAGAAATAAGTGATCTATAGTGCATATATATTGCATCGACAATCGCTACCGTTCATTTTAACACGATTTCAATCAAGAATGAGCAAAATTGATTGAGTCATGATGATCATTTATATGTTTCATTGTGTTAAAAAAATTGATGAATAGTAAATTTGATAGTCAAATCATCATCGGAAAAATCATGATGTGTCCTTGGTGTAGAACGAAGTGACCTATAGTCCATACATATTGCATCTACACTAGCTTCTCTTCATTTTAACACCATTTGATTCAAGAAAGATATAAAAATCGGACAGGGAAAGTAGCAATCAATAACGACAGTCAACCACAAACAAACGCGAGAAACAAGACAAACAAGAACGCAAAAGTAATAAAAGATGCAAAAGACATCACAAACACAAAAGGGTTGACAAGTAGGCCTTATTGCCTACTGACCGTTCCAAGTCGGTAACCCTGTCTTCATCACCCTTTCTGTTGTTTTTTGTCTCTTTCATTGTAGTTTCAAGTCCTTGTTTGCAGTACAGTGCGGACCTACGATGCCATTGCGTTCGGACGTTGTGGTTACTATAGGACCCTATATATCATTTGTCAATAGCGCTTCCGCTTTAGAACGGTTAGTGGCCAAAAAGGTCACTGGGGGTTTAAACCAGGTTCTATGGTGCACCAAACCCTTAAACTTACCCTATGTTCATCCCAGTTAAGCGGAACAGTGTATATAAAGAAATTCCCGCTATGAAATATTCTCTAGCTAACAAGGCAGCGTTAAAAGGCAATATAAGTAAAACACCTAGATGCTCGTGTATATATACATAAAAAAGGCCTAGAAAGCCACAATGAAGGTACTCGATCACTTGGCAGAAGCCATAGCAACAAGAGAATAAACCGTTAAGGGCACGACAAGACAAGACCGCGGACAAACATCAAACGCCACCGTCCTAATGGACTTTAGGTAGACGTCATCATAGAGTCCACTGCCATTCCGGTCGTCGTACAATTAAAGAGGAAAGCGTCGTCGCGAATTGTAAAAGGGTCCACCACCAAGCATGCAGTACGTTGCAAAATGATAGGGTCATAACCTCTTTTGATAAACCTTTTAACAAGTTTAATAAAGATAGTATGAAAGTGATCATGACCAAGAATCTTACGAAGTTTTTAAATCACATCACCATAGAAGTCAGGTTGTGATAGTCCTTGTCGCAGAAGAGTCCTTAAATTGCTTTCTTATTTGGAAAGAAGATCAGGGTTACGATAATACAATTTTGCAAAGGTTTTACGAAGTTTATTGTAACGGTAACCCTGACGGAGTAGTCTTTTAGTTATAAAATATTACGAATATTAATTACGGGGCTAGAGGGCTTGAGCTGTAGCTAGCATATTTCACTACCGCTCATGAACAGTCTCAAGCAAACCGAGACTGCAATATTTCGTAAGTGTCATGCTCGGCCGTTTCCAAAGGTCCATTATCATACTCTTTTTTTTTATAGCACAGTGGCGTTGGATATTGTTTAATCATTTATAGGATATGTTGTCTGCTTTTAAATTTAGTCTTTTGGCTGTTACTTGTGATACGCAGGCTTCATAATCGCTGCTCCCAACCAAATTCCATTATGTTTATTTCATTCCTCGGGGCATTTAATTGTATTAGATACTGGGACCATACGCCGTACGAAATGAGCAAGCATATAACTCCATGTCCACCGCCGTATGCATGCCATCTTCGGGATGGTTAAAATTGTGTACTATTGATTTTATGAATATTGAGTTCTGCTCAACCCGGGGCTAGAGGGCGTGAGCGGTAGCTAGAATATTTCACTACCGCTCATAAACAGACTCAATCTAACCGAGACTGCAATATTTCGTATGTGTTGTGCTCGGCCGTCTCCAAAGGTCCATTATCATACTCCTTTTTATAGCACAGTGGCGTTGCTTGTGCGCTGTGGCGGCAGTAAAACGTCTCCACGCCCTTGCAATCAGTATTGTTATTCATTCGATCTTTGGAGATCGCTGAGCCCGATACTTATATTTAGTTATCGGTGGTACATTTTCAATTTCTTTTGTTTTCTTACTTAATTGTTTATTCGGTGGTTCCACTACTCCGGCCGATAAAAGGCTCTGGGTATTGTTTAACCACTTATGGGATATGTTGTCTTCTTTTTAATTTAGTATTTTGGCTGTTACTTGTGATACACAGGCTTCATAACCGCTGCTCCAAACTAAATTCCATTATGTTTATTTCGCTCTTCGGGGCATTTAATTTTATTTGATACTGGGACCATATGCCGTACGACTTTGGGGAAGCATATAACTCCATGTCCACCGCCGTATGCATGCCCTCTTCGGGATGGTTAAAATTGTGTACTATTAATTTTATGAATATTGAGTTCTGCTCAACCCGGGGCTAGAGGGCGTGAGCGGTAGCTAGCATATTTCACTACCGCTCATGAACAGTCTCAATAAAACCGAGACTGCAATATTTCGTATGTGTCGTGCTCGGCCGTTTCCAAAGGTCCATTATCATACTCTTTTTTTAAAGTCCTCACCTCGAGTACAAGCTCTTGAAAACGATAAATTGAGACACATAGACCCCATAATAAGTTGCTCGGGGAACATCCTCAACTAAGTGGGTATAAATAACAATGTCAAAAACAAAGTAATTTCTCTTGTCATAGAGTTTGCTAATAATTTCACCATTTTCAATAGAGAGATCTAAATCAAGGAAAGAAGCGTTATTATCAAAATGCCTTTTTAAGCTTAAGTTCTTTAGGATAAATAGTATTAACCATAATTGGAAAGAAAGGGTTGTCAATGTTCAAAATGTCATCCAGATACCGATAGGAGTCGTTAAAGGCTTCAATAATAGCTGGTGAAAGAACCAACATGAAATCTTTTCATAGCAATATAAAAACAAATCTGCGACAAGTGGTGCACAGTTCGTACCCATAGGGATACCAACAATTTGTCTATAAACGGTGGTTCCATACCTGACGAAAATATTATATAATAGGAAAATGAGTGCTTTCACAAACTTCATGGCAAGTCCACATATTGTAATTATCTTAACTGCCGTTAGTAAAAAACTCTTTAATAATATTACAGGCCAAACATGTAGTATTTTCCATAGCGAATGTTTTTTGAATGAACGCAATAATCTTGTCTTTAATACGGAGATCTGGTAAGGTAGTATTCAGTGTAGAGAAATCAAAAGTGCTTATTGATGAAACTTGACTTTTATTGAACATTTTATCAAGGACATCTCCTGAATTTTTTATAGACCAAAATAAATTAATCCCAGAGTTTTCATAAGTTTAATCACAATATAGTTTAACGTGAACTTTAACGGCAGTAAGAAAAGAAGTTAACAGTTTTGGAGATATTTGTTGTGGTGCAGGCACTAGAATTCGAAATAAAGCGGGCCTTATACGGGTAATATTTGTATTTGACTGTTTCATGATCATTTATACATGTCATTTTGTTGAAAACAAAGAGGAAATAAATTTGACAGTCGTATCATCATAGGAAAAATCGTAATGTGTTCTTGTGTCGAAATAAGTGATCTATAGTGCATATATATATTACATCTGCAATAGCCACTGTTCATTTTAACACCATTTTAATGAAGATTGGGCAATATTTGACTGAGTTATGATCATTTATATATGTCATTTTGTTGAAAAAATGATGAAACGTAAATTAGGTAGTCATATCATCAGAGGAAAAATCATTATGTTTCCTAGGTGTAGAAATAAGTGACCTATAGTGCAAAATACATTTCATCTACAATAACTACCCTTCATTTTAACACCATTTTATTCAAGATTCAGAAATATTTGACGGAGTCATGGTCATTTATATGTGTCATTTTGTTGAAAAAGGTGAAGAAAAGTAAATTTGACAGTCATATCATCATAGGAAAAATCATAATGTGTCCTTGGTGTAGAAATAATTTCTCTATAGTGCATATCTATTGCATCTGCAGAAGCTAGCCTTCATGTTAACACCATTTTAATCAAGATTGAGAAATACCTGACGGAGTCATGTCATTTGTATGTGTCATTTTGTTGAAAATAGTGATGAAAACATAACTTGCAGTCATATCATCATAGCAAAATTCAGGCTTTGTCCTTGGTGTAGAAATATGACTAATAGTTCATATGTATTTCATCTACAATAGTTAACCTTCATTTAAATATCATTTTAATCAAGATTGAGCAATATTTGACTGCGTCATGGTCATTTATACATGTAATTTTGCTGAAAAAGTAAAGTTATAGGACCCTCTATATCATCTGGCAGTCATAGCATCATAGGAAAAATCATGATGTGTCCTTGGAGTAGAAATAAGTGACCTATAGTACATAGCTATTATATTCAGTTATATTTGTCGTTCATTTTAGGTATCAGACCTTTGATACTCAAAGATCAAACCCACAACTCCCATATATGTCATGTAATATCTGGAAATTGTGGCACAACTCAGACTATGCATTCGATTCTAGCCTAAAATAACTTTATAGTAGCACTTCAAAAAAGACCCAAAACCTAGACAAAACCTCATCAAAATGACCCGTAGGGTTGACCCGAAATTTCCGGTACACAAGTTCCTATACACAATCAACGCCTTCCCTCGATAGGGACTTTGACCCCATTCGATAGAAACTTTTACCACACTTGGAGGACTTTGACCACAATCGAAAACATATGACACTAACCGCTCTCGGTAACCGTCGTAGCTCCGAGTTATATGCTCCCACATCGACCACATTCGATAAGGACTTTGACCACACCTGGAGGACACACACCACAGTCTAAATATTAGACCAAACCCTAATACAGGAAAACTGGTGTGTTCTTATCCTCAAAACTTTAATGCATGTTCTGTTAACGATGTATTAGACCAAACCCTATTAGAAGACTGATGTGTTTTTATCCTCAAAACTTCATGCATGTTCTGTTAACGATGTATCAGACCCTTGATACTCAAAAATCAAACCCAAAAAATCCCTATATGTCATGTAATATTTGGAAGTTGTGGCACAATTCATACTATGCATTCGATTCTAGCCTGAAATAACTTAATAGACATTTTTATAGTAGCACTTAAGAAAAGACCAACACCTAGGTAAAACCTCATCAAAATTACCCGTAGGGGTAACCGGAAGGGTCCGGTACACTACCCAAGCCTTTCAGAAGGTGGGACACAAACAACCCTTGATAGGGACTTTGACCAAACTTGGAGGACTTTTACCACATTCAATAGGGACTTTGACCACAAATATAGGGCCTTTGACCAAAAATGACCCTAACCGCTCGCGGTAACCACCATAGAACATGCGTTTGAAGTTTTTAGGATAAGAACACATCAGTCTTCCTATACGTTTTGGTTTAATTTTTAAGGATTTTAACCCCATTGAACCTAGCTTAGGTATATTTAGGATAGCCCCATGAAGTATCGGATCCAAAACTTACTTGTAGGAATGTTTTTTATTCAGAATGGATAGATCTACGACATATATGAGGTCCGATTTTAAATTCATTCTAATGTTCATACCACGGGTTGAGGGGTGACGTTTGTAAGTTTTAAGTCGTTATAGCGATGTTTTATTGTGTCTTGTTGAATTTTGTAACTCAGTATTGCGTCGTGATAACGGTGTTTTACTCTTAATTGTTGGAGTTTGTTATTGATTATTGGGTATTAAGAGCAGTGTTTTACTGTCTTTTGTTGGACTTTGTGAGTATTGGGTCGTTATAGCAGTGCTTGAATGTCTCTTGTTGGAGTTTGTAACTGAGTATAGGGACGCTATAGCGCTGTTTTTCTGTCTCTTGTTGGAGTTTGTCACTGAGTATTGTGTCCTTATAGGGATCTTTAAATGTTTCTTGTTGGAGTTTGTTACTGAGTATTGGGTCGTTAAACGTTGTTTTATTGTCTCTTGTTGGAGTTTGTACCTGAGTATTGGGTCGTCACAGCGTTGGTTTACTGTCTCTTGTTGTAGATTGTACCTTGTACCTGAGTATTGGATCTTTATAGAATTTATAGAAGTGTTTGACTGTCTCTTGTTTGAGTTTGTAATTGAGTATTGTGTCTGTATTAGGTTTTTTGATTACCTCTTGTTGTAGATTGTAGATTGTAGCGATGTTTGACTGTCTCTTGTTGAAGTTCGTACCTTAGAATTTGGTCGTAATAGCGGTGTTTGACTGTCTCTTGTTTGAGTTTGTAATTGAGTATTGTGTCTGTATTGGGTATTTGATAGCCTCTTGTTGGGTAATGGGTCGTTATAGCGGTGTTTGTTTTTCAGTTTACAATTGAGTATCGGGCTGGTATAGCGGTGTTTGATTGTCTCTTGGTGTAAATTGTACCTGAGTGTTTGACTGTCTCTTGTCGGAGTTTTATAATTGAGTATTAGTTCTGTAAAGCGGTGTTTGATTGCCCATTGTTGTAGATTGTACATGAGTATTGGGTCGTTGTAACGGTGTTTGACTGTCTCTTGTTTGAGTTTGTACCTGAGTATTGGGACGTTTTAGAGGTGTTTGACTGTGTCGAGTTTGTAATTGAGTGTTTGGTCGGTACAGCGATGTTTGATTGCCTCTTATTGTAGATTGTACCTGGTCATTAAAGTGGTGTTTGACTGTCTCTTGTTTGAGTTGATTAACTGAGTATTGTGTCATTATAGCGGTGTTTGACTGTCTCTTATTGGAGTTTGTAACTCAGTATTAGGTATTTATAGCGGTGTTCCACTCTCTCTTGTTGAAGTTTGCAACTGAGTATTGGTTCGTTATAATGGTGTTTTACTCTCTACTGCAGAAATTGTAACTGCGTTACGTGTCGTTATTGCGGTGTGTGATTGTGGCTTGTTAAAATTTGTAACTGAGTATTAGGTATTTATATCGGTCTTTAACTGTCTCTTGTTCGAGTTTGAAACCGAGTATTGGGTCGTTATAGCGTAGTTTTACTGTCGCATGTTGAACTTTGTACGTGAGTATTGGGTAGTTATAACGGTGTTTGACTGCGTCTTGTTAAAGTTTGTAACTGAGAATTGAGTCTATTTTGCGGTGTTTTACTGTGTCTATGTTGTCGCCGTGTAAACGCTAGGAGCGCATGTAGAGCGTATTGTCGGGAGCGTGGTCTATGGGGTCGTAGGTGGGGAACGCGACATACGACGCGGAAACCGCATCATTCGTTATTTGGGCGACAGACCAGGCGGTAACCATGGTGACGCTAGGCAAGATGGCCTAGATACGCAGATACGGATACGTCACCGGATGTGGAATATCGAGATTTGAGTCATCGCCGGAAAGTGTGGTTCTAGTTGGCGTCGCGTTGGAACTACCTCACCGGAAGTAGGGTACCGGGACGAATAGCAATCGCTAGTGAGGAGTGTGCATATAACGTGGAAGTGTATTTGCGGAAGTAAAGTATTCGTGCCGGACACTTAACTATACCGGAAGGACTCAGCTAGATATAGCTTTGAGATACAATATATTGTTAAACGTGTTAAAAGGTTTAATAAAGGTGGTTATGACCCTATCATTTTGCAACGCACTGCATGCTTGGTGGTGGACCCATTTACAGTTCGCCAATATGCTTTCCTCTTTAATTGTGCGATGACCGGACAGGCTTTGAACCCTATGATGACGTCTATCTAAAGCCCAAAAGGACGGTGCCGTTTGATGTTTGTCTGCAATCTTGTCTTGTCGTGCCCTCAATGGTTTGTTCTCTTGTTGCCCTGGTTTCCGCCAAGCCACCGAGTATCTTTTTTATGGCTTTCTAGACTATTGTGTATAGTATTCATATATACACGAGTATCTTTGTGTTTTACTTATACTGACTATTAATGCTTTCTTGTTGGTTAGAGAATAGTTCATGGGGTGGATTTCTTTATTTACACTGTTCCGTTTTACTGGGATTCCAGTAGGGTAAGTGTAAGGTTTGGTGCACCCTAGAATCTGGTTTAAACCCCCAGTGATTATTTTGCAATTAACCGTTCCAAGGCTATAGCAATATTGTCAAGCCTTTTGTATTTGTGATTATTTGGCCTTTTATTCGTCTTTAAAGTTGTTCTTTGTTTCTTTGTGTGTTTATGCTTGATTGTCATCCTTGAATGCTACTTTTCCTGTTCGCTTTTTATATCTACCTTTTCGAAAACGTACATATCTATAGAATACATAGAAAAGATACTCCATAGAAAAGATTGAAGGTTTTGCTCCAATTTTGTATTTATTTATACCATATATTTTTTCTGACAACATAGTCAAACGCTTTTGAAAAATCTATCATTGCAAAATACAATTTCTCACCTCGGTTTATAATATGAGTAATAATGCTATGAAAAGCGAAAATGTTGTCATCTGTACCCATATTCTTCCTAAATACTGAAAAGGGGATCCATTGGAAGCAACAAACTTGCTTGCGATTTGATATAAATGTAATATTTCGCTGCCCAATCGATTATTTAAAATGCTACAATTTAAAACTTACCTAACGTACTCAATAATGTAATTCCGCTAAAATTACTAACATCATTTAACTTTCCGTTTTTGTGAAGCGATATGATTTGATATATCCTTCACTCCACGCTTCGGGAAAGTAACTACATTCAAGCATTTTATTAAAAAGCTTTGACATATAGAGTGTGAACTGGTTTACTCAATGGATGAAGAATTCATCTAATACCATATCAGGGCCTCCATAACGTTTTTAACCTATTAAGAAATTGCGAAACGGATTTCGGAATCGGTTATGGGTATATTTAGTTTATCAAACATTACCCGAGTTTCAAAATTTAAAAATCTTTCTTTAAAACATGTAACATCATCATAAGCTTGAAACAATGGGTTATTCGGATTATTCAGATGGTTTTCAAATATTCGGCAAAAGTGTTACGGTTTTCTTTTGGCTTTTGTGGTGCAGTAGCTTCCTTTAATACTTTTCAGCACTGTTTTGCATCAATTTTATGCATTTTGTATCTATTAATTTCGCGGTATTGGTCTTATCTTGCTTTGTTTGGGCAGAAGTTGGAAACGGTGAAATTCACAGGCAATATGTGATCAGTATTTATTTTATGTAATTTTATCATACATTTGAATTCAGTGGGCGTCGCCATCTTGTTTGGCGATGTTACTACATCCGGTTAGCTTTAATTTTTCTCAAACATTAACTTGATAAACTAGCATATGATTCAGAAGTTAAAAGAAATATAAAAAGATCGGACAAATAATTATTATAGTCGATCATTAATTGAACGATTTTAATTTGATAGCATTGTATAGTAGGTGAATTAGTTAACGTTGAGAGGATATGCATGTACATATGCATATGTGTATAACTCATTAAGTGTAATGCAATATTAAATTGATAACGTTAAATTGATAACGTTGTATAATAGGTGCATTGGTTAACGATGGTTAACGGTGAGGTGCTATACTACTGGTTGCGTGTGAAATGCAAATGACGTCGTGCCCATAACAGTCTGGAAGCTCGGTGATGAGGTGTGATAATCTGTCCAGTATATGGACGACGAGCACGAATAGGAACTTGGTTTTGTCTCAAACGATTTAAGATCGTCTGTGCATGAACCCTGTAACGCCGAGCAGTAATGGTTACTGGTAAAAAACGATTACGTAGGTGAATCAACGTGATAACGCTATCAGTACGTAACGATGTCGCACGTACGCGACTGGGTCTTGCACGATCTCTGACAGACCCAGTAATGTTGTACCGATTCACAAGATTATGAATAGTCTGTCTGGAGCAGCCAAAATGACTCGCGACGATATTTACCATTGACCCCGCCCTGAGCATACCAATAGCTTGGTTTCTCTGATCTTCAGAAAGACGTGGCATCGCTAAATGCAAAAGCTTTTTAAAAACAAATTAACTTTTTATTATCAGTGATGAGCAGCAAATGATTACTTGTCGGTGTAAAACCTGTAAGTGAAACACCTGTTGCTGCGCACGTGCAAAGTAAGGAACACGTTTTTAATGCTTGGACGCGTGAATAGACCGGCGATTTTGAAAACAATTGCATAATCGTTATCCGCAATGAAATCGTGATAATCATGTGTAAAACTTACAACAACATGTATGCTAACAAAACAGATATTCAAACAAATAAAGTGTAAAGTTTTCATTTTGGGTCAGTGTAGTATATATGTCGATGAGTATACATGGTATTGTAGAATACGTTACATTGCTACACGTCATAATTAGAGCGTGGCTCACGTATATTTACTCAATAATGATTTGTTTGCGTACTGATAATTGTATAAGAACAATTGTGTTAATGAACCGACATCAAACAGTATGTATTATTACAGCCTAAGCCTCCCGGAGTGGAGCTAAGCCTTTAGGGTGTGTAGGCTCTCTAGGTGATTCAGCGGGAATCAACGCATAACGTAACGAGCGGTGGAGACGGTCCCCTACCTGGACAACATGGTCAGGTTATTATAGTATCAACAATCCCCGGGCCACGTGGTAGGCCCGTCATCAGTCCTCAGTGGAGGAACTAAACCCACAACCGTGGAGGTTATTCATCGCTTCATCATAGATTTCGCGTCATCTTAATCATCGCGCCACCAACCCTTATAGAAGGCTTTTGATGACCATCACCCATCATTGGAATCGCGCAACATTCTTTGTAACGTTTGTGATGATCAACAATGCAACAACACTTTAGTGTCATATATAGTCAGTCGACACATTCAGTATTTGTGATAATACTACGAACGTCTAAAACCTTCATGAGAACAGTAGTTTTCATATTTCATCTGTGCATTCGCTTGCTTTTCCTGATAATTGTATGTATATTTAACATATTTTAAAAGTTGCATTAAACTTATGTAACTGCCGTAATCGTCATTGATTATTTACTGAATTAGTCCAGTCACTAGGGTCATCTTGCGACACGTGCTCTGATCATATTCAATTTCTTTTCTTCCGTTTTTTCAATACAAAAAAGGTTTTATAAAAAGTAGTTCCAATATTCTTCAGCATAGTTGAAAGGGCTAATTATCTTCATTTAATTAATGTATAAATAGTAGTTCCGAATCTCTCTTCTTCTGGTCAGTATTTCATGTTATATTCATTTACACTCATATCATAATGTAATGTTGGTGTTAGCTGTTACCGCACGTTAGCTTCGTTCAAAACCATTATTACTGGACTTGCCAATTATGGTTGTTACTGCATTCATTTCATAAAAGCAGTTCCGAACTTCTGTTGTTTGATTGTTACTGCATACTATCGTCATTAAATAAATGATATAAGCATTACTGCTTCCGCTCAGTTGTTAGTGAAACTATACTTGATTTAGTGTATCAACAAGTAACTTTATTTCCAAAGGTCCATTATCATACTCTTTTATTATCTAAACATTTAATGAAGTTCATAATAATGAAATCTAGTGAAAAATATATAAATATTTGAAAAAATATGTTATTTGTTACATAGTTGCTCTTAGATATAAAGATGCGCATAAATAATGTATGAGATGTTGGTAAATTTATTTCTGTCTCCATCAGATTAACATATTATACAGAAATTAAACATGATGTATAAATCAGTATATTTCTAACTCAGGGCTAAACACAAAACAATAAAGATCAATTTATAAAATATGTATCTAATCCGACATTTTTCAGCAAGTTTGGCTAAATACCATACAACTATCAAATAATACTTCATCTGATGGTTACTATTAGAACTAATTTATCATCTTCATCCTGAAAAAATGGCGATGTCTTCTGTATCTTGTCACGCTTGATATTCTGAACTTAGCGCATGTTTTGCAACACACTTTTCCGTAAGTAGGATGTTCACACGCCCGGGCATTAGCTCGTGTGCAGAAAGGTGCGCGGTCTTTTACGCATTCAAAGCTGATATGTTCTTCTGTAATAAAATTAAAGTTAACAAGCAATACATACTGAATGAACATGTAAATTATTATTCGTTCACCAAAAACAATACTGTTAATGCTTGTCATTTCGAGTGTGACGAAGTATGAAATTTGAAATTTGGAAATCACACTGCAATATGTGACAGTGTAAAACAAATGAGCCTACAGGATTTGATTTCCAGGCTCCAGTTCGCTACTTATCAGAAAATCCGCTAAATCACCATATTCTGACATAAATGGCATGGTCTAAATTCAAAGAATGGACAGTCCAGTATATAAATACGGCTCAATAAGAGATATGTTTTCCTTTCAATATGTTTTACAAATTATGTTTAAAATATTTCTTTCAACCCTTAGCGGTCATTTTATCACTGCCGTGATACGCCTTTTGTCGACCCTTTAATATGTTTGTGTTGTTTACATTGAATCATTGTTTTTGGTTGACTGTGTTCTGTGAATGCAACATTTCCTGTTGACTTTATACATAATAATTTTTTCACAATATTGCTGTATATGACATGTTGCAACCGCAAATGTTCTGCCAGTACATTAATTCAATATTGTTATATTTGTATTCCAGTTCAATCTATTGACTCTTACTCGCTTTCAGTGCTAAGGTAGACGAAAGCAAACCAGAATGTTCAACCACTTACTAGATTCCCAAGTTACACAAACCGTATCACGTCAAACAGCTTAAGGCAGCTTTAGGATTAAATTAATTTGGTCGTTTACACATTAAAGAGACATTTTTGATACAATTTGAAAGAAGCGTTTCATCGGTAAGCAATTATGACATTTTTCCACACTACATAGACCCTAACCAAATGGCAGTATCAAACACAAGAGAACCTACGTTCAAATACACACAACCAAGGGAATAAAGTTGGAGACTCGGTTTCATTGAGTCTGCTCATGAGACATAATTTAAGAAGCAACACCTCTCACACCTCCTAGCGCCACTGTAGAAACATATCGGTATGTTTATTGGTACGAACTGTGCGCCTCCCGTCGCAGACGTATGTTTTATTGCTACACTAATAACACCAGCCGGTATCGCGATGATATGGTGAGCATGAACTCTTTATTTTCTACAATGGTGAATATTATCTATCCGAAGGAACTTGAACTTAACAAAGCTAATATTTGTGATAATTGCTTCACATTTTGATTCGCATCTCTGTATCGAAAATGAAGAAAACATAAACATGCGAGGGTTGTTCCAGAGGTCCATGTACTATTTGTATTTTTTGTTTTATATTGTCTTCATATTCTTTCACATAAGTTCGATCACTGTTGTCATATTTATTTAATAAAATGCAATCAAAGCAATATTGGTTGCATTGCACGGAGAACCACAATTTTTATACTATAAATCATTTTCTCTTCCGATGTGGTTAATAAAATGATAGAAACCACAGCGTCCAAACGCACTGTACTACAAACAAGGGACACTATTTAATAAATTAAACAATAAAAAAAGACAAAATACATCAGAAAGGGTGGTGAAGACAGGGTTACCGACTTGGAATGGTCAGTAGGCAATAAGACCTACAGGTTAGCTTGAATCGATTTTATGTGTACACAATCCTCGCTATTATCCTGTCTTCAGCGCCCAATTAGACAAGATAGTGTAAACAAAACTACATCCCATCAAAAGGAATTCTCTAACAATAAAGCCCACATCCAGAGGAACGAACAAAAGAAACACTAAGTTGTAAAGATTTATAAAATAAAAAATAAGAAACATCTCAGATGTATCCAGAATGGTACTGAACAACGACAGTAGTTGCAGCCAAAGAAAAAAACAATCTAGGGTACGACCAGAAAACCCGAGGTACGAAAGCTCGTGGACCTACCTTTCTTGGTCAGGGTTTCTGTAAGTGCAATCCTTAGAGTTTCAGGAGGTTGTCCAGTCGTCGTACACGAGAAAAGTGAAGCATAGTGACTGACAATAGACGTGTCAATCACTAAACATGCTAAAGGGTCGTAACCTTTTCTGACAAACAACCTGAATAATTGTGTAAAGTGGTTAGGAAACCCGCCAGATCCCTTTAACTTTCGAAGTTTTAAGACCACATCTCCATAAAGAAATATAAAAAGATCGGACAGGGAAAGTAGCATTCAAGGAGGACAGTCAACCACTAAACACAGAAACAAACACGCAAACAGACAAACAAGAAGGCAAAAGTAATAATAAACGCAAATGACATAACAAACACAAGAGGTGTTTTAAGTTTGGTGTTGTTCCTACTTAATGACATATTCTATAGTTTTTTCTGAATAACAGATTTGCGTTCAACTTTTTGTACAATTATATATATATATATATAGACAGAAAATGCAAAAATAATGGTAGGTCACCATAATTGTTAAAAAATTTAAAAAATAATTTGTAATGCCACCGTCATGTCAATCTGTCCAAAACGTTGAACAAGTCTATGAAATAGCTAAATAAGGCATTTTTGAAGTCTTATGAAGTCTTATGAAGTCAATACTCAATATTGATAATCCGTTCTTTGCTCATATAGTTACTAACATTTATCCACCAGAGCTCACGTTGAATAAATCCAACAGTTCGGATACAGTAGCAAAATTTCTCGATCTTCATCTCTCGATTTCAAATGATTGTATTCATACTAAAATCTATGATAGGAGAGATGATTTCAATTTTAACATCGTTAACTATCCACACCTGTATGGAGATGTACCTCGTGCTACCTCATAGGGGTGTATATCTCCCAGCTCATTCGATTTGCTCGAGCGTGTAATGATGTCAATGATCGAAATTAAGTTATTACAGTTAACTTCTTCAGCAGGGTTTTCGTTATCACAAACTACGTAGATCTTTCTCTAAATTCTACCGCCGCAACGAGGGCCTGCTGGAAAAGTACAACACCAACCTTAAAACACTTCTGCGACTAGGCTTATCACAACACTCATTTTATGGAGATATGGTCTATAAACTTTAAAAGTTAAAGGGGTCTGACGGATTTCCTGACCGCTTTACAAATTTAATCAGGAAGTTTGTCAGAAAAGGATATAACCTTTGGTTTTACAGCGCACTGCATGTTTAGTGATTGACCTCTACAGTCAGTCATTACGCTTGACTTTGCACTTGTGCGATGACTGGACTACCTCTTGGGACTCTATGATTGTACCTACTGAAACCCCAACTAAGGGAGGTGGGTGCATGAGCTTTCGTCCCTCGAGTTTTCCTGTCGTACCCTAGATCGGTTGTCTCTTTAGCTGCAGCTACTATGGTTGTTCAGTACGATTCTGGATACATCCTGAGATGTTTATTATTTTTTTGTATGTGTTTCTTTAGTTAGTTTCTCTGGATTTGGACTTTAATGTTAGAGAATTCCGTTTGATGGGATGTAGTTTTGTTTACACTGTCGTGTCTATTTGGGCACTGAAGACAGGATAATAGCGAGGATTGTGCGCATATAAAATCGATTCAAACTTACCAGTAGGCCTTATTGCCTACCGACCGTTCCGAGTCGGTAAACCTGTCTTCACCACCTTTTCTGTTGTTTTTTGTCTCTTTCATTGTATTTTCAAGTCCTTGGTTGCAGTACAGTACGGACCTACGATGACATTGCGTTCGGACGCTGTGGTTTCTATAGGACCCTATATCTCATTTTATCATTTATTATTTGGTCAATATTCTGCCAAAATTGTATTAAAGTAAAGAACAGTAAATTATAATAACATTTAAAGCTCATCTTTATATAAAACCTATCTTTTTTTATAATAAATAAAAAGTAACAGAATCGATTTTCTTGAGTCTGTCAATGAGAGGTAATATATTTGCAAAACCCCTCACGTCCCCTAGCACCGGCTTAAGCGTTATTCTACTTTAAAACTACAAAGAGTGGATTTGCTGATCCCAATTGACCAGTAAGTAATAACACTAGTGATTTGTAGGCGGGGAGACATTTTACGGCTGCCAAAAGTTTATTAAAAGAGGTTATGACCCTATCATTCTGTCAATCACTGCATGCTTAGTGGTTGGACCAATTTACAGTTCACCATTATTCTTTCCTCTTCGAATGATGGATGATACGACAGATTGTGGACTCTATTATGACATCTACTTAAACCAGTTTAATATATATCTAAAAATTGATCGAAAGTAGAATTCAAGGACGACAGTCAACCATAAACAAACACAGAAACAAAAACATATTTAAAGATGAATAAAAGGCCAAATAAAACATCACAAACACAAAAGGGTTGAAAATAGGGCTTATTTCTTTTGCATGCACAATAGTATTGTTTGTGCCGTGTGGCGACCGTAAAAAGTCTCCCCGTACATCCAATCAATATTGTTATTTTTACATCCTACAGGGATTGTATAAGATTCGAGGTCATGATCACTTTCATACTATCTTTATTTCTTTTGCATGCACAATAGTATTGTTTGTGCCGTGTGGCGACCGTAAAAAGTCTCCCCGTACATCCAATCAATATTGTTATTTTTACATCCTACAGGGATTGTATAAGATTCTAGGTCATGATCACTTTCATACTATCTTTATTTCTTTTGCATGCACAATAGTATTGTTTGTGCCGTGTGGCGACCGTAAAAAGTCTCCGCGTACATCCAATCAATATTGTTATTTTTACATCCTACAGGGATTGTATAAGATTCTAGGTCATGATCACTTTCATACTATCTTTGTTAAACTTGTTAAAAAGTTTATCAAAAGAGGTTATGATCCTATCATTTTGCAACGTACTGCATGATTGGTGGTGGACCCTTTTACAGTTCGCCACTATGCTTTCCTCTTTAATTGTACGATGACCAGACAGGCTGTGGACCCTATGATGACGCCTACCTAAAGCCCATTGGGACGGTGGCGTTTGATGTTTGTCCATGATCTTTCTTGTCATGCCCTTAATGGTTTATTCTCTTACTGCTCTGGCTTCTGCAAAGTCATTGAGTACCTTCATTGTGGCTTTCTAGGCTATTGTGTTTTTTGTATTATTTACACGAGCATATAAGGTACTCAATGACTTGGCAGAAGCCAGAGCAGTAAGAGAATACACCATTAAGGGCACGCCAGGAAAGATCATGGAGAAACATCAAACGCCCACCGTCCCAATGGGCTTTAGGTATGAGGTTTGGTGCACCCTAGAACCGGTTTAAACCCCCAGTGGCCTACTTTGCCACTGACCGTTCCAAGGCCGTAGCCCTATTGTCAACCCTTTTTGTGTTTGTGATGTCGTTTGCATTTATTATTGCTTTTGCCTTCTTGTTTGTCTGTTTGCGTGTTTGTTTCTGTGTTTTGTGGTTTACTGTCCTCCTTGAATGCTACTTTCCCTGTCCGATCTTTTTATATTTCTTTTGGAACGGTCAGTGGCAAAAAAGCCGCTGGGGGTAAAATGGTAACTAAAGTAAAATGTTTGTATTTAATCTTGTCGTGCCCGTAATGGTTTAGTCTCCTGTTCCTCCGGCTTCTGTCAAATCATTCAATACAAGATTCGTGGATTGCTAGGTGTTTTTCAATGTTCTTAAATACAGCATCATCTTTGCATTATACTGTCTATTAATGCTGCCTGATGTGTTGGAGGATAGAGTCTGGCTGGAATTGTTTATATACAGTATATACAGTGCCCCTTTGTTTAGAATGTCACCAGGGTAAGATTGAGATTTGGTGCACCCTAGAACCTGGTTTAAACCCCAGCTGCCTGTTTGCCATTGACCGCTCATAGGCCTTATTCAACCCTCTCATGTGTGTGGAATCGCACTTTGCTTATTTTTTCTTCTTTATAATTGTTGTTTGTTTCGAATGCGTGGTACATGGTCAGCTACTGGAGCTTTATTTATCGTTTGACTTACCAGGACATGGCTCATTTTCACAATCCCCGTATTCAGCGGGAGGTTTTCCAGGGCATCTAGAAACGTCACTAGGACTTTGAGGGTTTCCACAATAAACAATGCGCTTTTGTTTTCCAGGACCACATGATTTGGAACACTGTTGAAACAACAACAAAAAGAGTAAACATGTAATTATGTAAATGATTCTGTCACGTGATGTAAAGTTAAGCCAACTAGTGATGTGACATACAGCACAACTACGTGAATGTTTGTAAGAGAATTTAACCTGCCGGGGATAGTTTTAGTTACACTGTCAAGTTTTATTGGGTTTACAATAGAGTAGGATGTAGGTTTTGCGCACCCTAGAACCTGGTTTAAACCCTAAGCGGCCTTTTAGTGCTACTGACCGTTTGAAGGCGGTAGCCCGAATGTCAAACTTGTATGTTTGTGATGTAATATGTTTCCTTTTATTAGATAAGAACGCTTACAGGACGGCCATGTGTATATTTCTCTCCCGAGTGGCCTCGTGCATATGTCTATCCGTATATAGCATAGTTAACTGGGTGGCAACGTGTATATGTTTATCCACAGATAACATTTTTTACCGTGCGGCCACGTGTATATGTTTATCCACAGCTTAGGTAGTTTACCGGGCGGCCAAGTGGATATGACTATACCCAGATAAGGTAATATAACCAGGAGACCCTCTTTAATATAAAAGTAATGAAATCATGGATGCTGCTCTCTCAGCTAAATTCAACTCAGCTCTAAAAAATACAAACATAGGTCGCTGTAAGGAAATCAATTCGTTGTATATAGTTATAGTGAGTGTCTTAAGAGTAGAGTACTTGGAATAATAAGTGATATAGTGTGTTAACTTCGTTTTTGGCGGTGAAGATGTTAGTGTGGACTGTGCTTGTTAAAATGTATTCATATACTTCTGATAAATTTATGTTTATTGAGTGACACGTTACTTTACACGTTATTTGAAAATTATTGTGAAAACAATACGTTTTGTATACTAGTAGTTTAATAAACTTACCTCAGGAACTTTTTAAATTGTTTTAAAAACAAAAGGGGAAAACAGCTGTGCCTTACCGGTGACCAGGGTCCTGCACCGTATTCGAGATATCCGCAAGGTTCAAGGTTGCAAGGACGCTCTGTTCTGGTAAGATTAGCTCGTACACATACGGATATATCTACAACGTTTTCTCCACCGGTTTCGAGCGTCACAACACAGGTAACCTGTTTCTGTTGAACACCGGAACCACATGTTGCGGAACACTTTGTCCATTCGGCATCCGGGTCTTCTTGCAATCTGCAAATGTGCGAGATATAAAATGCACTCACGATTAAAGCAGATGTTATTGAAGCTTTTAATACCACCTCTCGGAATCTGGATGACATACTGAACATTGACAACCCTTTCATTCCAACTATGGTTGATAATATGTATCCTAAAGAACTTCAGCTTAATAAAGCTAATATATCTGATAATAACGCTTTTTTTTTTTATTTAGATCTCTCGATTGAAAATGGTGAAATAATTAACAAAATCTATGACAAGAGAGATGATTTTAATTTTGACATTGTTAATTACCCTCACTTGGATGGGGATGTTCCTCGAGAAACTTCTTATGGGGTGTATGTGTCTCAACTTATTCATTTTTCAAGAGCTTGTACTCGAGTTGAGGACTTTAATATTCGTAATCTGTGTATAACTAAAAAGCTACTCAATCAGGGTTACCGTTACCATAAACTTCGTAAAACCTTTGCAAAATTTTATTATCGTAACCCTGATCTTCTTTCCAAATATAAAAGTAATTTAAGGACTCTTCTGCGACAAGGACTATCACAACCGGACTTCTATGGTGATGTGATTTATAAACTATCTTCGGGGCATTTAATTTTATTAAATACTGGGACCATACGCCGTACGACATGGGGAAGCATATAACTCCATGTCCACCGCCGTATGCATGCCATCTTTGGGATGGTTAAAATTGTGTACTATTGATTTTATGAATATTGAGTTCTGCTCAACCTGGGACTAGAGGGCGTGAGCGGTAGCTAGCATATTTCACTACCGCTCATGAACAGTCTCAATCAAACCGAGACTGCAATATTTTGTATGTGTCGTGCTCGGCCGTTTCCAAAGGTCCATTATCATACTTTTTTTTTAAGTAAGATTCTTAGTCATGATCACTTTCATACTATCTTTGTTAAACTTGTTAAAAAGTTCATCAAAAGAGGTTATGACTTTATCATTTTGCAACGTACTGCATGCTTGGTGGTGGACCCTTTTACAGTTTGCCACTATGCTTTCCTCTTTAATTGTACGATGACCAGACAGGCTGTGGACCGTATGATGACGCCTAACTAAAGCCCATTGGGAAGGTGGCGTTTGATGTTTGTCTATGCTCTTTCTTGTCGTGCCCTTAATGGTTTATTCTCTCACTGAGTACCTTCATCATGGTTTTCTAGGCTATTGTTTTTTTGTATTATTTTTACACGAGCATATTTGTGTTTTACTTATATTGCCTATTGATGCTGCCTTGTTGGTTAGAGATTAGATCATGGCTGGGATTTCTTTATTTACAGTGTCCTGTTTTAATGGGATGACAGTAGGGTAAATGTGAGGTTTGGTGCACCCAAGAACTGGTTTAAACCCCCAGTGGCCTTTGTTGCCACTGACCGTTCCGAGGCGGTAGCCCTATTGTCAACTTTTGTGCGTTTGTGATGTCGTTTGCATTTTTTATTACTTTTGCCTTCTCGTTTGTCTGTCTGCGTGTTTGTTTTTGTGTTTTGTGGTTGACTGTCGTCCTTGAATGCTGCTTTCCCTGTCCGATATTTTTATCTTTCTTTACTCAACATAGTGAAAGTAATTGCATACCGTTCTGTGTTTAATTGTTATAGTATTAACAACAGAAATGCATGCTTTAAGATACTCTTATCAGAAAGTCGACTAATATATATATATATATGAGCCGGTTTTGTATTCAACATTGGAAACATGTGTATTATATATCAATAAAGAAATATAAAAAGATCGGACAGGGAAAGTAGCATTCAAGGAGGACAGTCATCCACAAAACACAGAAATAAACTCGCAAACAGACAAACAAGAAGGCAAAAGCAATAATAAATGCAAACGACATCAGAAACACAAAAGGGTTGACAATAGGCTACCGCCTTGGAACGGTCACAATCGCAAAACTGATTATTGATGTCTTCGGGCACATCTCCTAACGTTGTTTTGTCGGTCTCAGTCAGTCACGATATCCTAATTGAATGGTTTCTTTGTCTTTCTGACTAGCATGACAAGAACTGTATATTTCTGTAATAATAATTCTTGACCATTTTTATATATGTATAACAATGTCAAATGAAATTAAATATAAACAAATACAGTACCTTACACATGGCGACTCATGACATGGTTGAGACTCCGTGGGAGGTTTCGATATAAGTCTGCAGTTATCCGCAATAGTCGCCTTTATAATGCCGTTCCCATAGTCCGCGACACAGTCCCAGATTTTAGTTTGTACACCTTCTTCACCACAAGTTTGTGAACAAGGTCCCCACTCATTCCTCTGTGCCCAGCTATAACTCACAGAACAGTTAAGGTTATCGCACAATCTAGTAGACATTGGTTGCGTTAAGTTTTTAGATTCCTGGCACAATATATCATCGGCCATTTCTTCTTGACCAGACAGGAATTTCTGGTAGCAGGCTACTTCTCTAGTTTGTTCCGCTTGAGGAATAGTGTTGCAAGATTGTGGACATTCCGGACTCCATTCCTTCAAAATTCTCCATTCTAAATCAAAACACAGTATACGATTACAAGCTTTCTCTTCAAATTCGTTTGGAATATCTTGACAGTGTTCATCGCTTACTTCTAATTTTGACGTTTCTGCGTGACATTTATAAATCTGTGTAAGGACTCCGTTATCTCCGCATTTACTTGAGCATTCAGTCCATTCAGATGTTGGTACCCAAACATAAGATTTACATGAAACTCTGTTGCACACGTCTGTGACCGTCGGTTTATCATCAGGGTCACACAATGTTTGATCAACCCTATATTCGCGGTTATCATACGTCACGTTTTTACAAATGACATTGAATGTTACTACACCTTCTGTTCCACACGTATGACTACAATCACTCCGTGTGTCTGTAATCTCCCATTTTAAACTAAAACATGTTCGTCTGTTACACGGTTGAGTTTCTTCAGGTTTGTCTTCTTTCTTACAATACCACAATCCTACTGTTGAAATAGCATCTTCTCCAATGAACCTTTTACAAACAGGTTTACTCCTTTCAATACCAGTGTCCCCGCAGCTTTGATCACAATTCAGCCACTCACCCGTTAATACCCACCTATAACTCAAACATGGTAGCCGATTGCAAGGTCGTGTCTCTATTGGACTTGGTAAATCTGAACAAAATAGGTTTTCAACTTGTTCGACAGCTTTACCCAACACTTTAGTGCAGTGGAAAAGTTGGTGCTGCGATCCTGTAACACCGCAAGTAGCGCTGCATGAAGTCCATGTGGTAGTGACCTTCCATTTGTAAACAGCCATAGCACACGAATTACGATTACAAGGTTCTAATATTATGGGCTCTGGAATGTGGATACAATATTTATTGTCCAGCTTCATTCCGTCTTCTAAGCGCTCACATTCGAACATCTGGTAATAGACTCCGTCTTCGCCGCATGTCGCTGAACATTCGCTATACTCACGTCTCATTCTCCATAAATATCTATAAGGAAATAATAATCCCTCTTTATGTATTTTGTGATGTGAAAGTAGTTTTAGGTTAATAAGCAAGGCACGTGACAACACAAATACAAACGGTTTGACAAAAGGGCTACCGCCAAGGAACGGTCAGTGGATGTTTAAATCAGGTTCTAGATTACACCAAACTCTCACTCTTGAAAGTTTTCCGACACCATTCATTCTGCATCCATTTGCATTTTTTGCGAAATGGAGGGTGTTTCGCACATATATGTGTTATACGTTTTCATCCGACATAAACATAGATTTATTAGCGGTACATACGTTTGAGAAACAAGACTACGTCAAAGTAAAATATATACATTCTCACATGTCAGAGTTACAACGGTTTCCCAACCCCCAGCGTCATATTTGTCACTGACCGTTCCAAGGAGGTAGTCCTATTGTCAACCATTATATTTGTGTCATATATCTTACCTTTTATTTATCTTTATAATTGCTGTTTGTTTCTCTGTGTGTTTTTAATAACACTTCACGCTATCTGGATGATACACTTAATTTGTATAATAGTTTTTTTTCTTTTATTGTTCCTAACATTTGTCCCCCAGAACTATATTTCAATAAAGTTAACGTTTTGGATTGTGTTACTCCGTTTCTTGATTTACATCATTCTATTGAAAATGGAGTAGTACCTAACATTTATAATAAGAGAGATGATTTAGATTTCGATATTTTGAATTATCCACATTGAGATGGGGATACCCCCATCATTCATTCGTTTTACCAGAGCTTGTAGCCGTGTTGAGGATTTCAACCTTCGTAATCTTAACATTACTGAAAAACTCCCCCGACAGGGATACCATTAGCATAAGTTACGAAATACTTTGTCTAAGTTTTATTATCGAAACACTGATCTGCTCGACAAATATAATAGCAATCTGAAAACACTTGTGCGACAAGCTTTACCACAACCTGTCTTTTGTGGAGATGTGATTTAAAAACTTAGGAGGATTATCGGTCGTGATAATTTTCATGAGTTATTTATTAAAATTATTGGACAATGTATAAACAGCGGTTACGCCCGAAGTATTTTGCGGCGCACTGCATGCTTAGTTGTAGACCCTTCTACAGTTTGCAATTTTCCTCTGTAATTGTGCAACGACCGGACGGGCGGTGGACTCTATAACAACGTGTTCCTAAATTCTTTAAGGCGGGAACCGTTTGATGAATGTCCTTCACTTCATTTTGTCGTGCCCTTAACGGTTTTCCCTTTAAGGTTTAACTTTTTTTTTGATATATTATATACATGAACATTTCTGTGTTTCTTCTTATATTAACACTTATCTATGCTTTCTCAAATGTTAGGGGTTATCATGACGGGGATTATTTTATTTTCACTGTCCTGTTGTTTAAGGATGATTGCGGTAGTCCTTTGGCCACCGACCGTTCCAAGGCGGTACCCCTGTTGTCCATTCTTATATGTCTGTGATGTGCTTTTTTACTGAATGTGTTTGTGATGTGCTTTTTGAATCCCCTTTGCGTTGTAATACTTGTTGTAGTGACTGTATTCTGTGAATGTTACTCCTTCTGTGGATTCTAGGTCATGATCACTTTCATACTATCTTAGTTAAACTTGTTAAAAAGTTTATCAAAAGAGATTATGACCCTATCATTTTGCAACGTACTGCATGCTTGGTGGTGGACCCTTTTACAGTTCGCCACTATGCTTTCCTTTTTAATTGTACGATGACCGGACAAGCTGTGGCCCTATGATGACGCCTACCTAAAGCCCATTAGGACGGTGGCGTTTGATGTTTGTCCATGATCTTTCTTGTCGTGCCCTTAATGGTTTATTCTCTTACTGCTCTGGCTTCTGCAAAGTCATTGAGTACCTTCATTGTGGCTTTCTAGGCTATTGTTTTTTTGTATTATATTTACACGAGCATATTTGTGTTTTACTTATATTGCCTATTGATGCTGCCTTGTTGGTTAGAGATTAGATCATGGCGGGGATTTCTTTATTTACACTGTCCTGTTTTAATGGGATGACAGTAGGGTAAGTGTGAGGTTTGGTGCACCCTAGAACCGGTTTAAACCCCCAGTGGCCTACTTTGCCACTGACCGTTCCAAGGCGGCAGCCCTAATGTCAACCCTTTTGTGTTTGTGTTGTCGTTTCCATTTATTATTGCTTTTGCCTTCTTGTTTTTCTGTTTGCGTGTTTGTTTCTGTGTTTTGTGATTGTCCTCCTTGAATGCTACTTTCCCTGTCCGATCTTTTTATAATTCTTATAACCTTTTCTATGTAGTCGACTGACGTCCTTGAATGCTACATTTCCTGTTTCATATTTTAATATCATTTCCTCAGATTAAACCCGGTGTGGGCATGCGTATCAGTCGCTTTAGAGCTGACGTTAAACATGGTTAATCAATTCCGTTTAAATATATGTTTTTCTAATTATCTACGTTAAAATTATTAGTTAAACTATCGATTGAAGTTGACCGAATCAACAATCGCACATTAGTCACTTAATATTTCAGCTTCAACTTGAACGAATGCATCTGATTGGTCAAAACATCCCGTCTGGACAGGTTTTGACGGATTCGAAAGACACCGATTATAAAACTTTTAATTCTTGTAAAAATTGTATGTTATGAAAAGGCTTATTATTATGATCGGATCATTTACTTTAAGCAACTTACAACGCACTGCATCTTTAGTGGTGGACCCACTGCTTTTCTCTTCGATTGTGCGATGACCGTACATATTATGGACCCTATGATGATGTCTACCTAAATACTTATAGGAAGGTAGCGTTTGATGTTTGTCATTAATCTTGTCTTGTCATACCCTTAACGATTTATTCTCTTGTTGCTCCGGCTTCCGCCAAGTCACTGAGTACTTACTTTGTGGCTTTCTTGGCTTTTTATATATTATATATACGATTTATATTATATATACGATTTATTTTCTTGTTGCTCTGCCTTGTTGCTCTGCCAAGTCATTGAGTACTTATTGTGTGGCTTTCTAGGCCTTTTTTATATTATATATAAATGATCATTTATGTGTTTTACTTATATTGCCTATTAATGATGCCTTGTTTGTTAGAGATTATAACTTGGCGGGGATATCTTTATTTACATTGTCCCGTCGTTTTTTGGGATGACCATAGGGTAATAGGGAAGTTTAGTGCACCCTAGAAACTGGTTCAAACCCCACGGCGGCACTCTTTTGCCACTGACGGTTCCAAGGCAGTAGCCCTATTGTCAACCCTTTTGTGTTTGTGATGTCTGATTTTGCCTTTTATTCTGGGTAGAACCTGTACTGTGTAACTCCCGTCATCTGTAAGAATAGACACTTTCTCACTGAGCCCCAATGGGATTCGAACCCGCAGCGGTGTGATTCGAGAAGGGTTTAGCCGCACATTCTTTACTATTCCGGCCACGGAGGTTGTTGCTATATACAATATGTCTGTTGACCATTTGTGTTGTCGCATGACTTGCGTCGCATTTTTGTTATTTTTTAAAGAGATGCAGGCTATGTCAACTCTTTCATGTTAATAAGTTATAGATAGAATAGACCAAAAACACGGTATAATGAATAAACCAAAAATATAAACTTACGCAAGCGCTGCACAATCCACCCTTTCACACTCAATATCGTTTCGTTTAGGAGCATCTGTATATTTACAACCTTCTTCATCAACAAATCGATCTGTGTGCTTATCAAAGCATTTGTAGACAATAAACTGAACACCTGTAAAAAATAAGTGGAATTGGATGTTATGTGTTGGTGTGGTTGTTGTCGTCGACTCCACCGCCATTGTTGTTGTGGACAGTATCTTGAACACTACCATTACGTAGAAATCGAAATTTCATTCTGTTTGTAGTTATAAGCCATTTGTTGTTTGTCTATTATATATTTGTGTTTGTGTGTTTTATTTTGTTTTGATGATGGTGGTATTGCATGTGTTGCTCTTGCTGTTGATTCTGCTGCTGCTGTTGATGTTTGGATTTGAAGACAACATCAAGAATATAGGTAAACATAATTGTAATTTGTTCATCTTTGTTGTTGCTAGGTTAATTGTATTTTTATTTGTTTATCGTTACTGTTGTTCTTCTTCTTCTATGACACTGTCCTTTTTCACCGGTATGACTGAGAAGCTTCTAATTTAATCATATTCACTTTCATACATTCTTTATTAATCATGTTAAACAGTTTATCAAAATGTTATGACCTTATCATTTTGCAACACACTGCAAATTTAGTGCAAAAATGACGCTGGGGTTTAAACCAGGTTCTAGGGTGCACCAAACCTTACTCTTACCCTACTGTCATCCCAATAACATCGGACAGTGTAAATAAAGATATCTCCACCAGGTCATATTCTCTAACAAACAATGCAGCAATAATAGGCAGTATAAGCATAACACAAAAGACCATGTTTATATAGTTATAAATCAAGAACGCAATAACTTGGCAGTTGCCATAGCAACAAGAGAACAAACCGTTAGGGAAACGACAAGATAAGATTTAAGACAAACATCAAACACTTCCGTTCTATGAGGATCTAGGTACACGTCATCATAGGGTCCACCATATGTGCGATCATCGAACAATCAGAGGAAGGCATAATGACAAACTGTAAATGGGTCAACCACAAAGCATGCAGTGCGTTGCAAAATGATAGTTTTTTTACGTCTTTTGATAAACCGTTTTAACAAGTTTAATAAACACCCTATGAAAGTGATTATGACCAAGGATCTTATGACGCTTGTAAATCACATCACCTCAGAAGCCATGCTGCGATAGCACTAGCCGCAGAAAAGCCCCCAAACTATCTTTATATTTTAAAAGTAGATCACTACTCCGGCCGATAAAAGGCTCTGGGTATTGTTTAACCACTTATAGGATATGTTGTCTGCTTTTTAATTTAGTCTTTTGGCTGTTAATTGTGATACGCAGGCTTCATAACCGCTGCTCCCAACTAAATTCCATTATGTTTATTTCGCTCTTCGGGGCATTTAATTTTATGAGATACTGGCACCATACGCCGTACGACATGGGGAAGCAATTAACTCCATGTCCACCGCCGTATGCATGCCGTCTTCGGGATGGTTAAAATTGTGTATTATTGATTTTATGAATATTGAGTTCTGCTCTATCCGGGGCTAGAGGGCGTGAGCGGTAGCTAGCATATTTCACTACCGCTCATGAACAGTCTCAGTCAAACCGAGACTGCAATATTTCGTATATGTCGTGCTCGGCCGTTTCCAAAGGTCCATTATTATACTCTTTTTTACGATAATAAAATCCCGCTAAGGCCTCCCGAAGTCCATGGTAACGGTAAACTTCGTTAAACCATTGATATTGTTGTGTCATACCTATATTGCTTATGAATGAGGTCTAGATAGCCAGGCGGGTATTTTTTATTTACACTGTCCCGTTTTATTGGGATGACAATAGAATAAGAGTGAGTTATTTTGCAGCCTAGAACCTAAAGCCTAGGGCTTTTGGACAAAATAATAATAACAACCAGTTTAAATAATTGTAAACTTGCGTGTTGCGCACATGATGAATCGTTTTTTTTTGACATCATCATGCTAAGGTTTAAAATTCAACCTCATTTTACCATTGATGGCGTTGCTCAGTAACGGTTAGTGAGATTCAGTCAAAGATTACCTTTCCCACACGTAACACTACACGGGCTCCAGTCATCAAACTTCCATTCGAATTGATTCTTCTCAAAGGTAAAATCGGTCGAATCTACGTCGTATGAATATTCAACATTTGTCGGGGATTTCCACGCCATTGGGTAAATCTGAAAAACAATACCCAGATTTACTTAATCATTTTGTTTGGTGGGCATTACATTTTTCGGCTCTTTCCAAAAAGACAATTTGTTGGCGACGTAAATTGGTTTTGAAAACAACAACATTTGGTTCTCCGTAACAGTGTCCCTGATAGGGCAAAAACGGTCCAACAGAAGTATTTATGACCCATATTGGCAGGCGTATATGGCGCTTATGTCACTCATTTCCCGTCACGTTCCAACTTACACAATTAACTATGTGCCAGTAAACACTATTGGGTCATATAATGAGGTCACCATAGGCGGGATTTATTTCTGACACCATTGCTCAACAAAAACGGACAAAACTTGCTAATCATTTCCAATAATCAGTCATGCGTACGATACGTGTTTGACTGGTTATCAACGAGTTACTATTGTTTTATGTCCTTTATGGGTACAGCGCTGCACCCGTCCTTACCTTGGGCAATAACGCTCGAGTCATTGAAAATATACACATTTCGAAATCCGCGTTCAAGAGAATTGTTGACCAAATACAATGACACAATACTTAGAACTCGGTGATTGATGACAACAATAACAAACGATATACCATTCGTGAACGGGTTATGTTACTAACTGCTTACCGAAATGCCGACATACTGGCATGACAAAATTTAAAACAAACACTCAACTTTTATAATCTTATTATCAAAATAAATTTTCTATAAATACATAAACGTTTTTATCTGACAACATACAACCTCGATCTGGTTGTTTGGACATTAAAAATATGCGCAGATTTAATTTCGCGCTTGGGTCTACCACAAAATACCGAAAATGTAATTCCCGCATATATTAATGATTTTCAAGAACTATTAACGTACTTCCAATAAAGACACTTAAGACACTGCAACCTAATATAGATTGGAGATGTAAATTATATGTATGTTTTTGTATTTGTATATATTTTGATAATACGTACTGTTTAAACTAACTCTAAAACAGTCTTACCTCGAACAAATAAAACAGAAATACTCCGAGAAATGGTCATGGGTTATGGATTATTTTTACTAGTTAAGGCGCTGTTCACTTACATATATCCACGATGGTTACGGGTTTGAGTCCCACCAATAATCCATCAGCGTTGTATGATTGAGTCGTGATCAGCGAATTACTTTATGGGAGAAAGCTCCCCAGTTACATTTTATTATTAGTATTTACATGTGGGTTGATGTCATTTTTTAAAACACCTATACTCTCTAGTAAAACTAAAGTAATTCCTTATAAAACTAATGCGACGTCGGCGTGACTCAACCATATATACATCGTATTTATATATATATACACGAGCATCTATTTGTTCTACTTATATTGCCTATTAATGCTGCCTTGTTGGTTAGAGAATATTTCATGACGGGGATTTCTTTCTTTACACTGTCCCGTTTAACTTGGATGACAGTAGGGTAAGTGTGAGGTTTGGTGCACCCTAGAACCTGGTTTAAATCCCCAGCGGCCTTTTTTGCTACTGACCGTTCCTAGGCGGTAACCCTATTGTCAACCCTATTTTTGTGTTCTTGATGTCGTATTTGACCTTTTATTCATTTGTAATGTTGTATTCTTTTGTAATGTTGTTCTTTGTTTCTGTGTGTGCTTGTGGTTGACTGTCGTCTTTGAATGCTAATTTTCCTGTTCGATTGTTTAATCTATATTTCCGACTTAGGAGTGCTTAGGAAATGTATCATAGAACAGAGATACGGCTTCTATTAATTTAGAACATATTGCCTAGGGAAACTATCTCAATTGTTCAGTACTTACCATAACATTCACAAAACCATGTAATGGTCCATTAGATATTAAGGTCTCTTGGCCATAGTTATTTTGGTAAGTAAACCATGCTCCCTCGAGGACCAAATTTCTAGAATCTTCCTGTTGACCACCAGCATTTAAAACCAGTTGGTGATAGAGCGTGTCTTGAAGTGCTAGATTTTGTAGAAAATGAAAACATTAATGAATAAATATCAAAAGTATGTATGTTACAGTAAAAACATTATTCCAATACTTGTCCCTATGATACTATAATAAACAGTGCTTCTTTGAATTGAAATCACTCCATTACTGATGAACGTGAAGATGGCAGTAGCAGTGGCAATAACTGCTACTACTACTGATACTGCCACTGCTACTGATACTGCTACTGCCACTGCTACTGCCACTGTTACTGGCACTGTTACTGCTACTGTTAACGTTAATCGAAGAAGATTGCAGCAAATTAATGACAGTAGCAGTAGCAGTAACAGATACATACTACATTAGTTTGTACACAAACGACGATACAGCAACCTTCTTAGCTAGTGGCAGAAGCAGTAGCAGTGGCAGTAGCAGTAGCAGTAGAAGTGGCTGTAGCAGTAGCAGTAGGAGTGATTGCTACAGCTACTGCTACTGCCAACTTCACGTTCATCCATTCCTGGCACAAACGGATGCCTTACAAAATTGGTCACGAGTAGAAAACAGTGTAAAATGAGTATGAAAGGTGAAATTTGGAGATCGCCGAACACGATAAATATTAAAAAAATATTGCATTCTCGGTTTTATTTAGACTGTTCATGAAGCCTAGTGGTAAATGTTAGCTACGATTCACGCCCTCTAGCCCCGGGTTAAGCAGAACTCAATATTTAAAATGTCAATAGTACGAATTGCTGAGTCAACCCGACTATGTTATGCATAAGAACATAGAACCTTTAATGTGGTATTGTCATACCATTCCATGGCCAGCGGCGTATGATCCCTTTGCCCTAAACGAGAAAACAATGGACAAAATAAAGTGAAATTTAGTTGGGAGCAGAGGTTATAAAGCCTGCAGGTAATGAAACAACCTGCGTATAACATGGCAGGCAAAAGCATCAATTATAAAGCAGGCAACATATCCTAAGGGTTATTGAAAAAATATTCAGAGCCTTTAAAGTCTGGAGAATTGAAACTATTCGAAATTAAAGAAAGAAAACAAGGTATTTGTGAATGTACCACCGATATATGTATAAAATATCGGGCTCAACAATCTTTAAAGATCGGAATGAATAACAGTTCTAACTGCAAGAACGGGGAGGCGTTTTACTGCACTGCACAGGAAACGCTACTGTGAGATATAAAAGAGTATGAAAGGAGAAATTTGGAAATCGCCGAAACGATAAATAGAAGAAACATTGCAACTTTGGTTCTGATTGAACGTGTTCATGGACGGTAGCGGAAAATGCTACCATTGACGCCCTCTAGCCACGGGTTGAGCATAACTCAATAATTTAAAATGTCAATAGTACGAAAATTTGAGCCATCCCGAAGATGGTATGCATAGGACGGTGAACATGGAACCTTCAATGTGGTATGAAGAACAGTCTTAATAAATCCGCGTATGTGTTCTACTTTTCTCTATTGTTTGTATGTGTTGCTTTCCAAGGATCCTTTTTTAATTTTGTTTTGTCAGACTGATCAGGTTTACACTGATCGCAAAGAATATTGTGTTAATTGTTATTATGGTTATAATGTGGTAGCACAACACGTTTCGCATACATAAAAATACATAAGTGTTTTTTCCGATAATTTAATTGTACATATAACTATGACTATACTTTATCTTGAATATCTTTGTTCAATTAATATCGCACGTTGAACATCCTTTTACATACTGGTACTACTGTTTTCCACCGTAGCCAACGGTATCAACCGTAGTTACCTGGCTGTCGCGTATCCAATATCCAACGTATACGAGTTAATAGAATCAAGCTGACTGAATGAAAGGCTACATTTCTCGTTCGACTTGTATGCCTACATTTTATCATATGTAACACAAAACAAGGTATACTTACACAATATATGTGGTGAGGACACTTTTTCAGAAATTGCTATGTTTCTTGAACCCTTCGGCAGAACAAGTATTTTCTCATAATGTCCTCCAGCTGAAAGTATGTCATCGTCTAGTTACATGTGTGTAAGTATAACATCGTCCGGTTACATGTGTGTAAGTATATCATGGTCTGGTTACATGTGTGTAAGTATGTCATCGTCTGGTTACATATGTGTAAGTATAGCATCGTCTGGTTACATGTGTGTAAGTATGTTATCGTCTGGTTACATGTGTGTAAGTATGTTATCGTCTGGTTACATGTGTGTAAGTATGTTATCGTCTGGTTACATGTGTGTAAGTATGTCATCGTCTGGTTACATGTGTGTAAGTATATCATCATCTGGTTACATGTGTGTAAGTATATCATCTTCTGGTTACATGTGTGTAAAGAACTGCCTTGGAATGGTCAGTGGCAAAGTAGGCTAAATATATAAAGAATTTAAACAGTTATATCAAACGTTATGTTTTTGTGAAGACCGTATGACTTTCACCCCGACTATGACCTTGACATTTTTATATCTTGCTTAAGTAGTGGACTCATATGCCTATTGTTCGGGGCACTTGTTTCAGTCAAAGATGTTTTTGACTTTTCAGACAAAATTCAACTAGTACCTAAATAAAGAAATATAAAAAGATCGGACAGGGAAAGTAGCATTCACGGAGGAGAGTCAACCACAAAACACAGAAACAAAAACGCAAACAGACAAATAAGAAGGCAAAAGTAATAATAAATGCAAACGACATCACAAACACAAAATGGTTGACAATAGGGCTACCGCCTTGGAACGATGAGTGGCAAAGTGGGCCACTGGTGGTTTAAACCGGTTTTAGGGTGAACTAAACCTCACACTTACCCTACTGTCATCCCCTTAAAACAGGACAGTGTGAATAACGAGATTCCCGCCATGATCTAATCTCTAACCAACAAGGCAGCATCAAAAGGCAATATATGAAAACACAAATATGCTCGTGTAAGTATATCATCGTCTGGTTACATGAGTGTAAGTATACCATCGTCTGGTTACATGAGTGTAAGTATATCATCGTCTGGTTACATGTGTTTAAGTATATCATCGTCTGGTTACAGGTATGTAAGTATATCATCGTCTAGTTACATGTGTGTAAGTATATCATCATCATCTGGTTACATGAGTGTAAGTATACCATCGTCTGGTTACATGAGTGTAAGTATACCATCGTCTGGTTACATGTGTGTAAGTATATCATCGTCTGGTTACATGTGTGTAAGTATACCATCGTCTGGTTACATGTGTGTAAGTATACCATCGTCTGGTTACATGTGTGTAAGTATGTTATCGTCTGGTTACATGTGTGTAAGTATGTCATCGTCTGGTTACATGTGTGTAAGTATGTCATCGTCTGGTTACATGTGTGTAAGTATATCATCGTCTGGTTACATGTGTGTAAAAGAATTAAACAAACATTCATTCTCTGTTTAGAAAGTTGTAAATCTTCTGTCAACGTTTTAAATGAAATAAATACATAAGTAATTAACTAAACAAAACAAGAAGCACATGTGATAGTAATAAATTAAAACAATTATCAATCAGTTGGACATAGTGTTTTAAAGCAAACAGGTCAGCTGTTTTACCATATAGATCTATAGGACATCCCTAAGTTGGAATGAGAAAACATCCATTAATACGATTGCACTCAAAACGTGTATTCAAGCATTATACTAAATATGTATGGATTTGTATTCAAACACATATAAAACATGTACACCAACAGGCACCGGCAGGCACTGTCTTCACACAATTATAGCTATTATGTACCAACAATCATTATAATCAAACAAATATGAATCATTCGTGTTAAAATAAAACGTTGTACCAAGCATCACTATATTCAAGAAAATGGAGAAAATTGGTACCATCTTGCGTTTTTTTCCAATAAATGCAGAACTTTGTTACAAACCGGTACTGTACTTAAGAAAATATAAAATATTGAAACAAAATAGAACTGTATTCAAACAAATATAGGTAATTGCTATACTCCAGCATTATATTCAAGCATGCTACAAATTCGAACCTAGGACTACATTCAAATCAAGATAGAGTTTTGGTGCATACTAGAACTATATACAGACGGTGCTGGTTTTATATAAAAAGTACAAACCAGAATTATATCCAAATTAATATAGAATATGTATAAAGTAGACAAGTCAGACAGAAAATGCAGCAGTAACTCATTCAACCAAAAACAACTTTTCTAAACCAACAACAATCACAAGGAACATAGAACCAGCAACACGGACAAGGAACATAGAACCATTAAAAAGGACATGGAACATAGAACCAACAACAAGGACATGGAAAATAGAACCAACAACAAGGACATGGGACATAGAACCAACAACAAGGGCATGGAACATAGAACCAACAACAAGGGCGTGGAGCATAGAACCAACAACAAGGAACATAGAACCAACAACAAGGACATGGAACATAGAACCAACAACAAGGGCGTGGAGCATAGAACCAACAACAAGGAACATAGAACCAACAACAAGGACATGGAACATAGAACCAACAACAAGGGCGTGGAGCATAGAACCAACAACAAGGAACATAGAACCAACAACAAGGACATGGAACATAGAAAGAACAACAAGGACCAGGAACATAGAACCAACAACAAGGAACATAGAACCAACAACAAGTACATGGAACATAGAACCAACAACAAGGGCATGGAGCATAGAACCAACAACAAGGAACATAGAACCAACAACAAGGACATGGAACATAGAAACAACAACAAGGACCAGGAACATAGAACCAACAACAAGGGCATGAAGCATAGAACCAACAACAAGGAACATAGAACCAACAACAAGGGCATGGAACATAGAACAAACAACAAGGGCATGGGACATTGAACCAACAACAAGGACGTGGAACATAGATCCAACAACAAGGACAAGGAACATAGATCCAACAACAAGAACAAGGAACATAAAACTGTAATGATTTTGTATATTTTCATTTTGTTTTATGAAAAGATGATCGATAACTTACTGTTTCGTAGTCAAAACGTACCCCACCTCCCTCCATTCTGCATTGAATAATGAGATGCATCATCCGGGAAACTTACCTAGAACTTCTTCTTGTCTGATTACCGGCTTCTTTATTTAAATTGTTCACAAACTAGGAACCAATACTAAGTTAATCGACGGGTTCCCGCATCTACTTTTCAAAGAGGCCGGTCTACATAAACACAACTAGAACCCATCCAAATTAGGGCTATAAAAGACGCTGCGCCGACGGATTTGGGCAGTCTGTGTCAAGTCATTGTAGAAGCCACATGCAAAGCGTTGCAAAGAAGGTAACCTAAAGACTGATTGCTTTAATTAGTAATCTTATACGGAGGACCTCGTTCTGTATATACATGTATGTGTGTGAAAGGGTGTTATGCTTTATCGTATGCAATATACTTCGACTGTGACGCGAGAGCTCGTTTTACTTAAAACACAGTGAGCTATGGTTGCTCAGTGCATACACATGTAATTACATCGTATATAGTAAAGGCGTTGTGAATGAGTTGTTTATATTGAATGAGCTGCAGTTTGATTGAGCACTGCTCTTCGCTACTTGGATAACTGTCCGCTCTTTGTGAGCGTTGTATGTATAAGAGTACTGTTTGTCAATACGGTTTCTGCATTGTTGCAGGTTGCTCTTTGTGAGCATTTATTTAGTTTCTTCGTGAGACATTGTATACATAGGTACCGTTCAATGGTACGGGTTTCTGCGATGTTGCAGGTTGTTCATGGTGAACATTAATTTGGTTATCCTGTAGAAGAGATCGTCGTGTATATCAATCAGTGAACTGTTGGTGAGCTTAGGTTTATATGCATAGAGAGCACATCTTTGTTTAGTACGGAGATCGCTCACATACGGTATAGTGTAAAGTAGACACTGTTCTACCAATTATCTTCTTTCTTTAATATTATCGGATAACACATGTGCTTCTCATTTTAGTGTAAGTACAAATGTGTGATTGAATCACTCAGTCCCTAGAAATTATCTGGGGGTTCCCACGTTTATTTAGTTATAGTTGTTTGTCGATTCATTGGTTTGATTAAGTCATAATTACAATAATCATTATGTTTAGGAGCCGTTCTATGCTCTGTCTGTGATTGGGAAATATCATTGTTCAGTTTATGTTAAATTAAAACCAATAATCTGTGTTTAGCTCGAAACACGTTACAGGACCAACAACAATGACGTGGAACATAGAACCAACAACAAGGACAAGCAACATAGAACCAACAACAAGGACAAGGAACATAGAAACAACAACAAGGACATGGAACATATAACCGACAACAAGGACAAGGAACATAGAACCAACAACAAGGACAAGGAACATAGAAACAACAACAAGGACAAGGAACATAGAACCAACAACAAGGACAAGGAACATAGAAACAACAACAAGGACAAGGAACATAGAACCAACAACAAGGACAAGGAACATAGAACCAACAACAAGGACAAGGAACATAGAACCAACAACAAGGACAAGCAACATAGAACCAACAACAAGGACAAGGAACATAGAACCAACAACAAAGGACAAGGAACATAGAACCAACAACAAGGACAAGGAACATAGAACCAACAACAAGGACAAGGAACATAAAACCAACAACCAGGACAAGGAACATAGAACCAACAACAAGGACAAGGAACATAGAATCAACAACAAGAACAAGGAACATAGAACCAACAACAAGGACAAGGAACATAGAACCAACAACAAGGACAAGGAACATATAATCAACAACAAGGACAAGGAACATAGAACCAATAACAAGGACAAGGAACATAGAAACAACAACAAGGACAAGGAACATAGAACCAACAACAAGGACAAGGAACATAGAACCAACAACAAGGACAAGGAACATAGAACCAACAACAAGGACAAGCAACATAGAACCAACAACAAGGACAAGGAACATAGAACCAACAACAAGGACAAGGAACACAGAACCAACAACAAGGACAAGGAACATAGAACCAACAACAAGGACAAGGAACATAGAACCAACAACAAGGACAAGGAACATAGAACCAACAACAAGGACAAGGAACATAGAACCAACAACAAGGACAAGGAACATAGGACCAACAACAAGGACAAGAAACATAGAATCAACAACAAGAACAAGGAACATAGAACCAACAACAAGGACAAGGAACATAGAACCAACAACAAGGACAAGGAACATAAAACCAACAACAAGGACAAGGAACATAGAACCAATAACAAGGACAAGGAACATAGAAACAACAACAAGGACAAGGAACATAGAACCAACAACAAGGACAAGGAACATAGAACCAACAACAAGGAAATTGAACAGAGAACCAACAACAAGGACATGGAACATAAAACCATCAACAAGGACATGGATCATAGAATCAACAACAATCACAAGGAACATATAACCAACAACAAGGACATGGAAGCAACGTAAGTGACACAACTAACACAGAAGGCTGACAAATAGGGTACTCCTTAGAACGCGCAGTCGCAAACAGGCATGTGGGGGTGGTTAAACAAGCGTCAAGTATGCAATAAACCTCACTCTTACCTTGTTGTTATCCCAATGTAATGCGATAGTGCAAATACAGAAGTCGCATCGTACTACATCCTCTAACAAACTAAGCAAAAAGAAAATTGCTACACACCAGCACTGTATTCAAACGTTCTGTTGTATACTCCTTTAACTGTTTTACACGTATCACCCTTGCCGTCACACACACCGCATTGGTCTACTTCTTTATCTGAGCCTCGGATACCATCACAACCAATCTTCTACAATATGTCAAATTACTCCTCTATAACACCACTTCCGATTCGTATGGTAGACATAAAGAAAAAGTAAGAATTACTTTAAGCCAGCAATGCACCCATGTTATAGATGGATAGTTGGATATCAAAATTATGCAGTCAGACGCGTACGCAAACTACCAGTGTCAAAAAATGATATTGGTTACGCGTCATGAACAACTAATGAAAAGTTATTATGTCGCACGTAACATGGTACAGGTTCAGGTAGTAAACTAGTTTATGTATGACATATTAACACCATTTTATTTGGATGTTAATGTTCCGCTATACATAAACAACCTTTATACCTTTTAGGGTTAACATAAAGTGGATTCTGGACAATATGCTAGTATTCCTACTGAGAAACAAACATGTTGGTAATACGCGAAGGCGAAGTACATTAATGATTCTATTGCATATTGCTTTTCGTGCTAAGATGAACAGTCACATATATACGTAACACCGTACCACTACATATATCGTGTCATTGAAAGCTTGGAAGAAACATGTTATTAAAATGCCATTAATATTCGCTTAACCCTTTTTGTTTGTTACATCTGTAGCACACACATATATGTAAATGGAGTGTGAAACGGTAAAGAAAAAACATTTTACATTACCACACATTTACCGTCCATGCATATATCGCTGGCGTCACCGTACGCACATGGAATACCGTTGTCTACTAGAGTATCAAACGTGACTATCTCCTTAGTGGTCACAGATATACACGTCAGCTTACACCTGTCTGCCTCTGAAATAAACATCAAAGCTGTATATGAACTGGTTCATTAAGGAAATAACAAAACGAGTGCCAATATGATGTAGAGGTCACCCTTGTCTATCAATTAAACCAAGTTGCTTTGGTGACGAGCTTAATAATATCGTTGTTTTAAGGTTAAGGTAACCCAGTCTTTCCCACTCTTTGTGTTGTGTATTGCCCTTTTCATTGTACAGTTAATTTGTTTCTTTGCTGTTGAGTGTGGGTGCTGCTATTTCTATAGGTCTCACACATCTATTATCTCCATTGACAGCTCACGGACCTAGGACCTAGAGACAAAAGGAAAACAGAAAATTTTAAGGCAATTTTACATTTTAAAAAAATAGGTGTTTCTTTGCTTTAGCAGACATCTGCAGTGTAAAAGACAGATGCTACAGAAAATCCCATGTTGATATATGGTTTAATTAAAATTTCAGAAGTGTTTTATCTCATATTCAGCTGGATATTGTATGAATTTTGTATTTTCCATATGGGTTACATAAACATGAGCGAGAAAAAAAACCAACCTGGCTAACTTATGTATTGTATTGTTTTAAATTACTGGTCTTGGCTATACTGAAGATATTAAACCAACGGCAATGTCTGCTGCCCTACATATGTTTGATACCATGAAATGAACTAATATTGTATTAATCATTATTATATGATAGCAGATTACAAAAGGAGATTCTGATGAAAATATCATGAAGATTGAGGCAAAAATGGTGGAGTTATTATACAAATGCTACATGTTATGAAAACATTTCACTTTTATTTTACCACGGGAACTTGTCGAATCCACGCGTTACTCTCAAAAATAATATATACGGTCCTATAGAAACCACAGCGTCCGAACGTAATTTCATCGTAGGTCCGCACTGTACTGCAAACAAGGACTTGATAATACAATGAAAGAGACTAAAAGCAACAGAAAGGGTGGTGAAGACAGGGTTACCGACTTGGAACGGTCAGTAGGCAATAAGGCCTACTGGTGAGCTTGAATCGAGTTTATATGCGAACAAACCTCGTTATTATCCATTCTTCAGCTCAATCACATAATCCTGAATTATTTCACTTCTAAATAAGATAGAAGCATGCGTATGGTCTTATGTTATATGCATAGCTACAGAATGTTATCTACTTTTTTATGGATGATGTTGCTAAAATATTTACTCTCTTTAGGTCTCACACCTTTTTTAGTTTTAGTTTTATATTGAAAAATAGGTTTTTCCTTGCTTTAGCAGACATCTGAAGTGTAAAAGATAGCTGCTACAGAAAATCCCATGTTGATATTAGGTTTATCAGTATTTATTAAAACGTGCAGAAGTGTTTGTTGACCTAAGCACCACATATTCAGCTGGATAGTGTTTGAATTATGTATTTTCCATAGTGGTCAAATAAACATGAGCGAGAAAAAACCCAGCCTGACTAACTGATGTATTTTATTGTTTTTAAATTACTGGTCTTGGCTATACTGAAGATATTAAACCAACAACAATGTCTGCTGCACAGCTTTGAAGCTCAGATGTTGGAAAATGCTGTACAGTAACCCTATGGGAAAATTAATTGAGGCCTAAAGAACCTTATTTTTTTCTCATTTATTTTATTTTAGAAAAAAAACAGAATTTATTTAAAATCATTAATATATATTGCCCACACACACTTATTAATGTTGGCAAATGTATGCAACAAACGTATGAATACAAGTTTGTGTTTACAGATAATCAAAAGCAAACACCATAGCAAATAGTGTAAGAGTTTGAAATCACTCTCTAAAATAAAATAGCTTGGAATTTTTCTTTGATGTGTAAAGAAACGATAAATGAGAGCATCAGTACTTACAATGGTACCAAAGTATAAAGTGAAAGTTCGCAAAAATAGCAGCATACTTCTATCTCTCAACACTAAACGTATTAGAAAAATGGTACAATAAAAAATCCAAGTACCAAAAGGCAATGGAAACGTAGATGCGCTCCACTGCACCACAAACAAGGAGCAAATAAAATATACAATAAAAGGACAATACACAACAAAAAGAGTGACGAAGAAGGGTTTACCGACTTGGTACGGTCATTACGCAATATGGCCTACTGAGTAGCTTTAATTGATTTTATGTATACACAACGTCGCTGTGATTCCGTCGTCAGCGCACAAATTGACAAGAAATTGTAAATAAATGTGCATCTCATTTAAAGGAAATCTCTAAAATTCCATATCCAGCGAAATTAGTATGTGATACACGCATATGTTGTTGTAAACAATATACAAACTATACATACTTTTAAAAACATCAGGATCTATCCAGAGTGGTATTGAACAACAGAACGGCAGCCAAATAGAAAACCCATCTAGGGTACTACCAGGATAAGTTTCCGCTTGCGCCTTCTTACAACGAGCTTCTTTAACGATTCATTGACAATGAGTGGAGTTGCATTAATAGAAACACTAATAAAATTAGTTGTATTAATATAAACACATAAAATATTAAAACCAAACGTGTATCATTTTGTATTAACATTATGACCAAGCATAAAAAAATAAAGATAAATAATATTAAAAGACACACTATATATTATCATCACCTTGTTCCAACTGGTAGGATATCCATTGCATAGTTGTTCCCCGGAAGGGTACGATGTCCATCATGAGACACTGCGCAGAACGTTGGTCTTCGTAGTCTTCACACACCTGCAATTGTCAAAGTATGTATACCAGTAGATATAAGAAAACGAATAGAAAACGCAGCATTCAAAGACTACAGTCCATCAAAACAGTCAATCAAACCAAAACAAAAGTACAAGCATAGTATGCGACACCACACACACAAAACGGTTGACTATACGGGTACCGTCTTTGAACGGTCAATGGCAAAACGGCCGCGGGGGTTCAAACCAGGTTCTAGGGTGCACCAAACCCTAGTGTCATCCAAGGCCAAAAAAAGGGAGAGTATAAATATGAAGAAATCCCATCAGGCTATATCTTCTATTAAACTAGGCAACATTAATAGCAAATATAAGTATAACTCACAGAAAAGCATGAATATACAAAATAAAAAGTGTATAAAGCAAGCACTTAATGACTTGACAGAGGTCAGAGCAAGACGAGCATAAAGGGTTAAGGATATGAAAAAACGAGATTGAAGTCACAAATGAAACGTTACCATTACTTTTAGGATTTAGATAAACGTCATCATAGGGTCTACAATCTGTCGGGTGTTCTCACTATCAAGAGTTGAGCATGGTGGCTAACTGTAAATCGGTCAGCCACTAAACATGCAATGCATTGTAATTTGTGCGAAATATGGATAGTTTGGAAGCAACAAATCGTACAAGAGAGAAAAGTAGCAAGCTTGGTGTTTGTTGTCTCTTCATAAGGTGCAACAGCTATCATGGCATCTAGTTTTACAACAGATAAAGAGTAAAGTGACTATTTATAGATAAAGAGTTAAGTGACTAATTATTAAAACATAAATGGAATGAGGGACAATCCAAACAGTGTTTGATTTTGTGACGAAAATATGAATTTTGAACCCAGAATATGACATTGATTGTGACCTTTCTAGATGGAGTTGTCACTTAAATATTGTCATGATTTATATATATTGAAATGTCATAAAGATATATAAAGAATTTAAACAGTTATACCAAATGTTATATTTTTCTGAAGACCGTATGACTCTCACCCCGACTATGAACTTGACATTTTTATATCTTGCTTAAGTAGTGGAGTCATATGCCTATTGTTCGGGGCACTTGTTTCAGCCAAAGGTGTTTTTGACTTTTCAGACACAATTCAACTAGTACCTAAATAAAGAAATATAAACAGATCGGACAGGGAAAGTAGCATTCACGGAGGACAGTCAACCACAAACCACAGAAACGAACACGCAAACAGACAAACAAGAAGGCAAAAGTAATAATAAATGCAAACGACATCACAAACACAAAAGGGTTGACAATAGGGCTACCGCCTTGGAACGGTGAGAGGCAAAGTAGGCCACTGGTGGTTTAAACCGGTTCTAGAGTGCATCAAACCTCACACTTACCCTACTGTCATCCCATTAAAACAGGACAGTGTAATAAAGAAATCCCCGCCATGATCTAATTTCTAACCAACAAGGCAGCATCAATAGGCAATATAAGTAAAACACAAATATGCTCATGTAAATATAATACAGAAATAACAATAGCCTAGAAAGCCACAATGAAGTTACTCAAGGACTTGGCAGAAGTCAGAGGAACAAGAGAATAAACCATTAAGGGCACGACAAGAAAGATCATAGACAAACATCAAACGTCACCGTCCCAATGGGCTTTAGGTATGCGTCATCATAGGGTCCACAGCCTGTCCGGTCATTATACAGTTGTATACTAGTGAAACAGACATATTTGGTGGTAAATCAAATACCTTACTTTTCACAATCGGTTTAGGAAACAAATCAGCATTGAAAGTCATTGAAAAAATACTTTTTTTTTCAGAGTTTTAATCGAAAATTATTTTACTGTGTTGGATAAATGTAAATAAAGACACGCCGGAAATAGTATAGCAAATATTCAGTGTAGCGGAAGTTGGTGGAAAGTTCTTAATATTCTGCTATGCCAGCATCAAGGAATTTACATGGCAACAGACCACCCAAAACGTATTTTTGCGGTAGACTATTGATTTCTCAATTGATTTTCAAAACTAAGGTAATTTATTAACACTAACAATTCCAGTTCTAATGAGTTTTAATTTATGTTAGTATTATTAAAACTGCTCATATAAATGCTGAAAAACTTTTGCCTGAAACAAGTGCCCAGAAAAATAGTTTTATGAATGTTTAAATGTTTACCCAATATTAAGTTGTTGAGACGAAACAATGACCTTTCAACTCAAAAAGAGTATGAAAGGAGAAATCTCAAACTATCATCTTGACTACATCCTTTAATTTTCTGTATTGATTTGCTTATTTGAGTATTGTCATGTTTTATTATTTCAATATATCCAACGTTAAATTTCCTATACGAAAAAAAGAAAAAGAAACTTTTGAACCAAAACTATGGCATAGTATGTAACATTGAACTTCATGTCATGCGACTATTGTCATGGTGTGTATATGTTGAAAGTTTGATGAAAAAATGAGAAAAAAAATACCACAACGTTAAATCTTACTTAATATCTTTGTGACGACAGACAAAGTGATCCTTATGTGTCGCCACATCTTTGAAAAGTCGACACAAGATGGCTACTACAATAGTGATACTATTATTTTAGCATCAGCACATGATCCATAAGATACTAATAATAATATGTATTTTCGTTTTAGGCTCCATAACATATACAAGATACACCATTTGGCAGCAGGAACTATACACGTAAACACTCCTATGATGATAAGCATCACTTTTTTATAAGCAACTTACGTCCGCTTTACAAATGTCGGAGTTTTCATTTTCACCGTCACAACTTTTCCCATTAAATTCTGGTCTGAAATGTAAATGTATGTACACATTGCATTATCACTTCCATGTGTTAGCATATACTTGGTAGATATTTCGGAAAATGTATTTCGATTTTAACAGATTTCAGCATAATTAGGTGTGTAACTTACGTTATGTTAACGGTATGAAAATACCTCATTGAATGTTCAATGTTCACAGTCTTATGCATACCATCTTCGGGATGGCTATAATGACAAGCACTTTTTTCAATCAAACCGAGGCTGCAATATCTTGTCTATTTATCAGTTTCTAATAAAATTCTTGAACGTTAAGCAAATAAACAGCGAATTCATGATGAAATAACACCGATTCAACAAGACAGTTACTTGTTACAGTTACCGTTACATGAAAGGAAAGTGATTTTGTGGTGATAAAGAACAGTAACATTTGTATCGTTCTAAAAAAAACTAAATCATTTGTAAATAATTTGTATAAGATAAATGTTTGTTTTTAATATTTTATTTTATATAAAATATTTTTGAAAACATGAGACTTTTGAACATCCAAATCCATCCATCCATCCATCCATCCATCCATCCATCCATCCATCCATCCATCCATCCATCCATCCATCCATATCCGTCCGTCCGTCCGTCCGTCCATCCAGCTGCCAGCCAGCCAGCCAGCCAGCCAGCCAGCCATCCGTCCGTCCGTCCATCCATCCATCCATATTCATCCATCCATCCAGCCAGCCAGCCAGCCAGCCAGCCATCCAGCCAGCCAACCAGCCAGCCAGCCAGCCAGCCAGCCAGCCAGCCAGCCAGCCAGTCATCCATCCGTCCATCCATCATCTATCCATCCATTTATCCATCCTTCATCTATTCATCCAGCCAGCCAGCCAACCAGCCAGCCAGCCAGCAAGCCAGCCAGCCTTTCAACCAGCATGCCAGCTGCCATCCATCCATCCATCTATCTTGTTTTCATATCCAGCCATCCAGTCAGCCAGCCAGCCAGTCAGCCAGCCAGACAGATAGACAGACAGCCATACATCCATCCATATATCCATCCATCCAACCAGCAAGCTAGCCAACCAGCAAGCCAGCAAGCCATCCATATATCCATCCATCCAACCAGCAAGCAAGCCAGCCAGCCATACAGCCATCAATCTTTCCATCCATCAAGCCTCCCATCCATCCATCCAGTCATCCTATCCAGCCATATATTGTTTATACCGAGACTGTTAGATATTCGCCATATATCAACTGTTACAACTTACTGTTTCTTATCTCTGTTTGCTCTGGTTTCTGCAAAGTCACTGAGTACTTGCCTTGTGGCTTTCTAGACTGTTTTTTTTATATTATATATACATGATCATGTATGTGTTATAATACTTATATTCCCTATTAATGCTGCGTTGTTTGTTAGAGAATTTAACTTTGCGGGAATATCTTTATATATACTGTCCCATTTTATTGTGATGACAGTAGGGTAAGAGTGAGACTTGTTGCACCTTGAAACCTGGTTTAAATCCCACAGCGGCCTTTTTAGCCACTGATCATTTCAAGGCGGTTGCCCTATTGTCAACCCTTTTATGTTTGTGATGTCAAATATTGTTTTTTTTATCATCCGTGTAGTGGTTGTTTGTTTTAGGTTAAGTGTGGTCCTTGAATGCTTCATTTCCAGTTCGACTTTTATAAAGCCTTTTGGTGCACCCTAGAACCAAGTTTAAACTCCCAGTGCCGATTTAAATATCATCGTATGTATTATTTTAAGACAAAATATAAATGTTGAATTAAAACTTCGAATTGCATCGCGATATTAAAAAAATGACAGATAATAGGACAGTTTACTCGTATTTAACAGATGATTTCATAAAAAAATAACCGAAATAATTTAAACAAAAAAAAATGTTATTGCTGCTGTATTATCGCATACCATATAAAGATATAGTTGGTTAAAATGTCTGTTTGTTCATAATTATTTTCAAAAGTGTGTATTTTGCCCCTAACACTTAAAATATACATTTGTCTTTCTTTTCTTATAAGATAGTAATGAAACTTATTTTTTACAGAGGAGGAAATCATAATAATGTCTGCAGCTGATGTTTCGAACTAGAAGTTTTCATAAATTTAATCATTTTCAAAGTCGAATTTCATGTTAATTTCCGCTGAAATTGTGAAAACGACAAATAGCAAAAACAAGGCATATCCCACATTTTTCTAACCTTAAAGAAGAATTTTTGTTTTAAATTTGCATTGCATCTATTTTTATAATTGTAGATATTGCTTCAAAAAATCATTCTCTACCATTTTTCAAACATACGGATGCCGCAAAGTTAGCAAAGCGCATAATAGTTCATGTCATAATGTTTTATATCGAAGGATTTTCCATTAAAATGAACATATTCGGCGAGAATGTCAATATATATGATTCAATTACAAAATGAAAGTGTTACGTCGTTATAAGTTGGACACTTCTTTTATTATTAACAACTAAAACACCGTTTTACTGCAGTTGAGTGTGTTGCTTGTTTTCTAATGGACTCGCCGAACAAATCAAAGTGCATATGCTTTGCCGGTCCCGCCTTGATTCCATAAGCGATGGGAAAGCTTATATTAGCCGGATTTTATAAGGGATACTTCGACAATAAAACACGTTTAGAAACATGTTTTACTGAAAAAATGCGATAACTTGCTTAAAATTACCTATTTAATGTTTTACTTTTACAATATGCAACCTTTTAAACTGAAATTCAGGTTTTATTTCATACCCCAGCCAACCCCGATTTCGCTTCTTGGAGAAGGGGTTGGATGGGGTATGAAAGTTATTACTCGGACCACATAATGGATACATACTTCGGTGAATCACACATCCTAGACCTCCGCTTAAACCCAATACCACACGAGGCAGAGCAGTTGCTCCACGCTGTCCACTGACTCCACCCTCCGTGTACAGGGGATCGATTACCATGGTAACCGCACTGTCCTGCCAGACAATACCACTGAAATTGTATTTTGTACAAAATAATATGGATACATTTCAAGAACTCTTTTAAATGGTTTAGCCGGTGTGGAAAAGCTGACATCACTATTTATTTAATGTGTAGCTTCGTTTTGTTTGACATAAAACGGCTCCTATAAATTTATTAATGCATTGATTCAAATAGGGATATATACTGAACCAAACAGCTGACGCACCAGTAGACAATACTATTAATATCTCAATAATAACAATCAATAGTTAAAAACAAATTGGGGATGTTCCCCGAGCAACTTCTTATGGGGTGGATGTGTCTCAACTTATTCGTTTTTCAAGAGATAATAACTGAGAACTTTAATATTCGTAATCTTTGTATAACTAAAAAGCTACTCAATCAGGCTTACTGTTAGCATAAACTTCGTAAAACCTTAGCAACATTTTATTATCGTAAACCTGATCTTCTTTCCAAATATAAAAGTAATTTAATGACTCTTCTGCGACAAGGACTATCACAACCTGACTTCTATGGTGATGTGATTTATAAACTTCGTAAGATTCTTGGTCATGATCACTTTTATACTATCTTTGTTAAACTTGTTAAAAAGTTTATCAAAAGAAGTTATGACCCTATCATTTTGCAACGTACTGCATGCTTGGTGGTGGACCCTTTTACAGTTCGCCACTATGCTTTCCTCTTTAATTGTATGATGACTGGACAGGCTGCGGACCCTATGATGACGCCTACCTAAAGCCCGATGGGACGGTGGCGTTTGATGTTTGTCTATGATCTTTCTTGTCGAACCCTTAATGGTTTATTCTCTTGTTGCTCTGGTTCCTGTCAATTCATTGAGTACCTTCATTGTGGCTTTCTAGGCTATTCTTTTTTTGTATTATATTTACACGAGCATATTTGTGTTTAAATTATATTGCCTATTGATGCTGCCTTGTTGGTTAGAGATTAGATCATCGCGGGGATTTCTTTATTTACACTGTCCTGTTTTAATGGGATGACGGTAGGGTAAGTGTGAGGTTTGGTGCACCCTAGAACCGGTTTAAACCCGCATTGGCCTTTGTTGCCACTGACCGTTCCACGGCGGTAGCCCTATTGTCAACATTTTTGTGTTTGTGATGTCGTTTGCATTTTTTGTTACTTTTGCCTTCTGCCTTCTCGTTTGTCTGTTTGCGTGTTAGTGTTTTGTGGTTGACTGTCGTCCTTAAATGCTGCTTTCCCTGTCCGATATTTTTTATCTTTCTTCATTCTGAACGAGGCAAATATCTTGTCAATAACGACTGTAAATGTAGAAAATCATTCAAATCACCTGTCTCCAACGGTACCAGTTGTCATATAATAAGTTCATACATTAAAGGTATTGTCTACTGGTGTGTTAGCTGTTATGTTCGGTATAGCTTTATGCTACAGTGTAATGAGCTAATCAAATGAGACCCGAATCACTGTGTTTTAATGCAACATAAATTATAATCAAACAGTTAAGCCCATTCATCACTCCGGGTATTCAGATGTTTCATGGAAGAAACTCCCCGGCAGGTAGGATGTAAATGTAAACAAAAGCGGTAGGTTGTGTAAACTATTTGTTCGGCATAAATATCGTATCAGGGATATACGGCTCCGGGATTGTTCATGCCAAACATAGTACCAGGGATGCTTTGTGCGCGACGTTTTGTCCGGGATATTTGTGCCAATTATAGCTTGTATATATAAATTAAATAATGATGTTATATACTTCAATATTTTAAAATAAATAATTGTTAGTTGAGAGATTAATACATGAGAGAAACGTCCATTTGTACAGAAGGCTCATCATCCACAGAAGGCTTATCGGTAGTACAATGCTCCTTTACGCACATGCACCGTAGATCCGCACTGCACCACAAACATAGAACAACTCAAAATACAATAAAAAGGACAATATACAACACAAACAGTGGTCAACAATGAGAAAAATGGTCTTATAGAATTCGCAGCTTCCGCACTGCACCACAAACACAGAGCAAAGTAAACGTACTTTTAAAAAGACAATACACAACACAACTAGTAGTGAAGATAGGGTTACCGACTTGGAAAGGTCAGTAGGCAATAAGGCCTACTGGTTAGCTCAACTCAAATGTAAGTGTACACAACATCGCTATTTTCATGTATTCAGCGCTCAAATTAACAAGAATAAAGGTACATGCCATCAAAAGGAAATCTCTAACAATATAGTCCACATCCAGAAAAATTCCAGACACACGATACACATATATCTAATTGTCAAACTGTATAACACATATAATTAGAAACACCTCAGGATGTATCAATAATTGTGCTGAACAACCACGCAGTTGCAGCTAAAGAGAACACCAATCTAGGTTACGTCCAGAAAACCAGAGGGATGAAAGTTCCAGCACCAACGTCCGTCCCTTTCAGGGTTTCAGAAGGTCCAATCATGGAGTCCCACGAGGTTGACCGGCTATCACGAAAGAGAAAAGTGAAATATACTGCCTGACTGTAGAGGGGGTCAGTCACCAAGCATGAGGTGAGCTGTACTACTAAAGGCCGCTTTTCCGATAAATGTCCTGATTAATTATGTTAAGTGGTCAGAAAAACCGTAAGACCCCTTTAATGTACGACGTTTATACTCCACATCTCCACAGAATTCACGTTGTGACATTCCTAATCGCAGACACGTTGGTGTTGTACTTCTCCAGCATGTTTTCGTTGCGGTGCTAGAACCTTGAGAATGATCTATGTCTACAGAGTTTATGATAACGAAAACCTCGCTGAAGAAGTGTACTTGTAATAACTTTATTTCGATCTGTTAAATCCTTAACATCGTTACATTCCCCAACAAACGAATGAGCTGGGATATATAAACCCCGTATGAAGTAGCACGAGATACGTCTACATCTAAATGTGGATAGTTATAGTCATCTATCGTATCATATATTCTGGTATGTATGTAACCATTTGAAATCGAGAGATGAATATCGAGGAATGCTACTATGGTATTCGATATGTTGACTTTATTCAATGTGAGTTCCGGTGGATAAATATTTGTGACCATATGGGCAAAGTACAATATTAAGGAATGTCATCCAGATACAGAGATGTATTATTAAACGCGTCAATAATGTCTGTCAGCCTTACAGGCGATAAACTCAACATAAATCTCTTTCGTAACAATATAAAAACAAATCTACGATAAGAGGAGCACAGTTAATACCCATAGAAATAACAACACCCTGTCTGTAAGCGGTTTTGCTGTATCTGGTAAAGATATTATCCAAAGGAAAAGACACTCAGCAAACATTAATGCAATTCCACATGTTATAAGTATCATTAGGAACGTGTGTAAAGAAAGACCTGACATTCTTGCAAGCAAGAAAAGTAGTCCCTTCTCTAGCAAATGTCTCCTGCATAAGCTCAAACAATGTATCTTTGATCAGTGAACATATCATAGAAAACAGTGTTACTGAATTGGAACGGTCAGTAGGCAATATGGCCTACTGGTTAACTGATGTGTACACAACCTCGCGATATAATACATGTATATGTATAAATATGAAATATCTGTAGTTTACCTGTGGGGTTGGTCCGCATTGTGAACCTTCCAGAGGAGCGACGTTCTTAGTCTTGCATGTGTACGCATATACGTTATCTGTGCACCACATCTGAGCACATGCCTTCTGTGCAAACTAAATATACAATAACAATTAATTAAGCACGTTTAGTCTGCCATGATTTTGCCGCCAATGTAGTCCAGATCATCTCGCTGGCTGAGCAGCTTTACAATGTGTGCTGCTCCTCCAATCATAAAGTTGTAACATAAATAAAATTATTCTAATTTAAAGAAATAAAATGTCATTATAGAAATATGGCAAAAAGGGTTTTAAATGACAACATCTCTATGTTCTATAGAATAGGAATATGAAAGGAGAAATTTGGAAATCACCGAACACGATAATATAAAAAAAATGCAGTATTGGTTTGAATTAGCCTGTTCATGAACGGAAGTGGTAAATACTTGCTACTGTTCACGCCCTCTAGCCCGAATTGAGCAGAACACAATATTTAAAATGTCAATAGTACGATGTTTTGAGCCATCCCGAAAATCGTATGCATTTGACGGTGAACATGGAACCTTGAATTATGTACTTTCACACCATTCCATGGCCAGCGGCGTATGGTCCCAGTTTCTAACTAGATGCTTTGCTCTAAACGAGAAAACAATGGGCGAAATAAACAAAATGGAATTGAGTTGAGAGCAGAGGTTATGAAATCTACTTATCACATGTAACAGTCAAAAGACTAAATTAAAAAACAGACAACAGAAATACTTCTGCGTTTTATACAAATTATAGTTTAAAGGTACACACGGCAATCTTGACATTTTAAAAACTCACGGCGTCCCGTTAGTTTTTCTAAGTAACTTGGAATTGTTCAATCATTAATATTAATTATTATAATATTTCAAAGCAAATTATTTTTACATATTACTAACAATACATCATATTGCGCCAATAATATATTAAAACATTTGGTAGAATAACGAAGACAATTGAAATCTCAGTTTTCTATTTAATTTATATGCTAGTAGTTTTAAAGTCAAAATGATTCAAATAATAAATCGAGGAGCTAATTTTAATGCTGGATATAAAACTCAAGATTGCCTTATGTCCCTTAAAGCATATTATTTTCTGTTATCGTTTTAACTAAAAAGTCTCAGTTGATACAAGGAAGTTGTCTTAACAATTTAGATGTCTTAGTCACCAAATCTGTATTAGGACATTCATGTTTAATATATTTCGTGTAAAAGACTGTAGAGTGAAATTTCTATTTTAACGTAACTTCACGTTGAACACATTTCCAATAGTTAAATTGTTTAATTATTATTGGTAACCTTGACAAAAAGAGTATGAAAGGAGAAATTTGGAAATCGCCGAACAGAATAAATACAAAAACTATTGCAGTCTTGGTTTGACTGAGACGGTCATGAACGGTAGTGAAAAATGTTTGCTACCGTTCACGCCTCTAGCACCGGGTTGAGCAGAACTCAATATTCAAAATGTCAATAGTACGAACATTAAATGCTTTCCCTAAACGAGAAGACAAGCAGCCAAATAAACAAAACAAAATTTAGTTGAGAGCAAAGTTTCGGAAACGTTGTATCACACGCAACAGTCAAATACAAATCAAAAGCAGACAACATATCCTTAGGGTGATCAAACAATACTCAAATATTTAAAGGCTGGAGTAGTAGAACCACCTTTTCGAAATTAAAGGAAGAAAGCAAAAGCACTGAGAACGTCCCACCGATATCTTTCTATACATATCGGGCTCAGCGATCTCCAAAGATCGGAATGAATAACACGATTTAAATAGCGCATGGGTATTGGATCGCTGTCAACAATATGCTCCGACACGTCACGACGGTGTCAATAGAAGAGGGCTCAATACTCATTTTACAGTAATATCTCAATGGAATACCAAGTCGTATACATGATACCCCACCACATCAACTTATACTACCACTACACTTTTAAATGCTGAACGTCAACCAAGGAAGCTATTTTGTTAAATGAATTTGGCATAACGAGCCGGTGATCGAACCTACAACCTCCATGCGATGCGGACGCTCCATCACTAGGGCACCGTCGAGGTCCATAATGCATATAAATGACAACTTACTATTCGGCAATGACGGTAGGGTTCTCCAAACTCGAACCTGCACTGCTCGTCCAATGACCAACTCAATCCTAGAGGTTGCGGAAGATCTTCTTTTATCACAACAAGAGGGTTGTTGTTCAGGCATGTCAAATATCTGAAATGAATCTGTGGTCGTATTCAGCAAACTCGTGAGTTCAAAAGCTCAGACACAGTCTCATATATTGTAAACAGTTCATTTGATAACATAATACTATACTGAAGAAAATAAAAAACGTGTACACCTAAATACGTAAACAAGTTGTTGTGACAATATACTGAAAAATAGATGAAATGATTTTCTTTATTGTTCGTAAATAATAACTTGAAAGATAACATATGCCAGGTTATCCTGTTTATATAATTTGAATACTGAATGGTATATTTAAAAGTCGAACAGAAAATGTAGCATTCAAGGACCACTGTCAACCACAAACACGCACAGAAACAAACAACAACTACAAATATGAAACGCCTTGGAACGGTCAGTGACAAAAAAGGCCGCTGGGGATTTAAATGAAGTTTTAATGTGCACCAAACCTCACTCTTACCCTATTGCCATGCCAATATAACGGGAGAGTGTAAATAAAGATATCCCCACGAGGGTTTGGTCTCTAACAAGCAAGGCAGCATTAATAGGCAATATAATATTATGCAAATTGTTTTTGCATATTATTTACTTAAATTGCACCAATACTATATTTAAACCTATGGTAGAGTAAGACAAAACATAAACATCTCAAACATACATTGAATTATATGCAAGCAGGTTTTAAGTAAAACTGATATTTGATACATAAGTCAATGCTAATTCCAATGCTTGATAAACACTTCAAGATGCCGTGTGCCTTTTGTTTAGTTTGATATGTGACATATGTGAGTAACGAACTTTCATATGAATTGGAGGGAGATAACCGAAACCTTCTTTCGCAAACTATTGGGAGGCCGACTCCACGTCCTGGCCCGGTAAATAAAACATAAATTAGCTAAGTATACATCTAAACTCGTGAACAACATATAAAAGGTTTACATATATAGTGATATATATTGAAATACTTACCCAATGACTTCCGCCATGCGCTGTTTGCTACATCCGGACCACCAATAATGGTTGAAAGAAGACTGAACCATGGTTGCCATGATACTTGTGGCGTATTCTCTCCCGTGGCAAGTATTGCCATGCCCGTCATGCATGAGCCCAAATCTGCAGTTAAATGTATATTGATATTAAGGAGGTTGGCTGGGAGAGGACCTAGTGCTGAGAAATATTTTAAAACTGATATTTAAAACTTATTTGGTATCATTTCGATATAAAATTATCAAATAAAAGGTAGGTCATCACACTTGTTTTAGCACTAAATGTCTTACAAGAAGGCACATATGTGTAACTCCAAAATTTAATTGAAAAGATGTAAAACAGTCAATGGACATTTTCAAAAAACAAATTCATGACATTATATTTATTGGAAAAACAATGATTAATTTTCAATTACATATAACCATGTCTCCCTAAAAATAGTCAAACAATTGTAATTCTCGTTCGTCGTTTTACTTTAAAAAACAAAAATACCCCAGCCATTTTTTAAAGAAATTTGTTTTGACTAAAATTAAAATTCAAGATAAAAAAGTATGTTCTAATGCTCAACTGTTTTTAAAACTTGTATATTACAGGATCCTATGACTTTTCTTTCGAAGCAAGTAAACAAATATATAGATCACCAGGCTTCTTATGAAATTTTATTAAACATTCTTTAAATTACGCACATTTTGACATTTGCGTTGTAAAATACCGTACACACAGTTTAGACATAGAGATCGAATATACAATTAGCTCAGTTTCGACTTTTATATATGAACTCCACTATTTAAAAACAAAAATCTAATTTTAGTTTTATTACTCACATGTGAGCGATCTCGTGGGCAATGACAAACGCGCTGGTAAATCCGTCATCTTTAATAAAAGCACAATTCCTCATAGGTACGCACAGTCCTGTGATTGGCGCATATCCTGTAAGATAGTGTGGAAGAAAGTGGTAAATGATAAAAAACCATCTAGCCTGTCTACATATCAAATACAGCTTTTGATCGGCAATCAACATTATTTTGCTCTAAGCTACTAAACTATATTATGAAAGTATAAATTCACCACATGTTACGACTGGGCTATAAGTTATTAGATTTGTACTGGATTAATAATAAATGCAAACGACATCACAAACACAAAAGGGTTGACAAATGGGCTACCGTCTTGGAACGCTCAGTTGCAAAGTAGGGCACTGGGGGTTTAAACCGGTTCTTGGGTGCACCAAACCTCACACTTACACTACTGTCATCCCATTAAAACAGGACAGTCTATTTAAAGAAATCCCCACCATGATCTAATCTCTAACCAACAAGGCAGTATCAATAGGCAATATAATAAATACATACTGATAAAGGTGATCCTTTTGGAGCAACACATACAATTAAGAGAATAAAGCAGCAGACTCGGTTGTATTGAGTCTGTTCATGAGAAGTAATGAAGAAGCAACCCCTCTCAGGCCCCCTAGCACCGGCTTAAGCGGTATTCTACTTCAAAACCACCTATATTGGACTCGTTGTTCCCAAAGGACCATTAAAAATAACACTACTGATTCGTTGCACGGGGAGACTTTTTACAGACGCCACACTGCACTAAACGAACGCTAGTGTGAATGTTAATAAATAAATACTGATAAAGGTCATCCTTTGGGAGCAACAAATACAATTAAAAGAATAAAGCAGCAGACTCAGTTTTATTGAGTCTGTTCATGAGAAGTAATGAAAGAAGCAACACCTCTCACGCCCCCTAGCACCGGCTTCAGCGATATTCTACTTCAAAACCACCTATATTGGGATCGTTGGTCCCAAAGGACCAGTAAAAATAACACTACTGATTCGTAGCACGGGGAGACTTTTTACAGCCGCCACACTGCACTATACGAACGCTAGTGTGAATGTTAATAAATAAATACTGATAAAGGTGATCCTTTGGGAGCAACAAATACAATTAAGAGAATAAAGCAGCGTTCTCGGTTTATAAGTAAAACACAAATATGCTCGTGTAAATATAATACAAGAAAAACAATTGATAGGGTCATAAGTTATGATCCAGGGGCTATGTCCTTAGAGTGGGGATGGACTCCGGTGACAATGTTGGTCGGATGGTTGTATCCGTCTGTTTATGCCCAGTAAGTGTACATATGTTTATAGGGTGGGCATCTCGAAATATAATGTTTGACCCCGCCCACCACCTCAAGTGTAACTCCAGCGCATGACCTAGGCGACCCATTCAACATCTTGTCGGATATGTCATAACTTGAGTCAACAATTACACACATACCATTTCAGATACCTATGTTACACCATTAACAGAGTTATTGCACTTGCACGTAAAACCATCCCCACACTCCCAGCCCGTCTCCAGAGTTTGTTATTATAATTCCAGAAGTGTTGTTCTTATCCCTGGACCTAGATAAGTTATATCCTAAAGTATGAAGTCCAAAGTATTTTATGTTTGAGGAGATGAGTTCCATTACGCACGGATGTACGTATTCACGGACGTAGGCGATAGCATGATCGCAGCTCTGTTTAAAATGGTAGAAATATGTAATCCGCGTAGCGTATCAAGTATTGTGGAATCCGGAAGTTTGTAATTGTGTCAGTCTATTTAAGATCGAACCTTTGAAAACTTATTTTGCAGCACGCATGTTTGCAGCATAAACTAAAAAGCTGCTCTAATTACTGTTTTGTTCTAGTGTTGTGTCTAAGGTTTTAATTTGAATACAGTAATGTTAGGCTGAGTGCATTTTCTTGGAATACTTGGTATACACTTTCAGTATTATTGTATGTTTTGAAATGATGTTCTTTCGAACTTGAATCATTGACTATATTGTGAAATGGAATATATAACAAATAACAATATATGGCATGTAAATGGATACTATTTATGCTGAGTTTATACAGGAGTAGTGCGATGTATCACAACTGCTCTGTATATACGTGCAAACCCCTTAACGAACGAGTAATGCCTTCACATAGTAGTGATATCATATAGATACAAGAATGAATTACGCAAGTATAAAATGCATGCTAGTAAGTCAAGGGACACATCAACCGAAACATTCCATCAGTGTTAAAGAGCAATTCCAGTTGTTTCCATATAAAGAAAAAACAACAAGTCTGAAATTACTCACAGCGGTTTAGTCTTACACAGAATCGAAATAAACATTAACATTGACAGGAAACACTACAGTCACTCTGTTTAAACGACCACCTCTATCTACAGACTACCTGTTTTATGCGATCACCTTTCAAAATTCCCATACAGTGTTAACAAAACTATATCCCATCAAAAGGAATTCTCTAACAATAAAGTCCACATCAACGAACCTGCTGGTGCGAATTTGTGTCGCGTAAGTAACACTGCAACGTCGTGATTCGATGCGGAGTCGTAGACATTGCGGGACCTATACGATCGTTGGCTTGCCCAGTGACAGAATTTGTCGACGGTCCTCTGAGGGTCGTTAACACTAAGAATGCTTTTTTCCTAAAATGAATCATGATTGTATTAACTCTTAGCTCGACGTATTTCTATTATAGCGTTCATTCTTTAAATTGGTAGAATTTAATTTATTTTACAAAATAATACTTTGTATACAGTGTCACGGTGGGGAACCAGATTTCTGTCAAGTGATATTTTCACTTCAAAATAGACTGTTTTTCCTCGACTCAGGTAAGAAAAGTGTTATATTTTCTTTCATACTGGACCGAATTGCATACAACAAAGTGCACATTCCCCGCATAAATCAGTTGAAGATACGTATGAAGTCCGATTCTCCCAAACATTTATCGTTGCGGAGTTTATCCCTAGCAACCACCGAATTATTTGTGGTAGTGTGCACATCTCTGCCGTATATCGATCGATATATGCATTTTTCCGACTAGTTGTACTAGTCCGTGAGTTGCCTGCATGTTTTGGTTAAAAATCGAGTATTATCATGCTTCAAAGGAGTTACATGTCTAAACACGTTAAACTAGTCCAAATGATCGGCGAAATGCATATCGATCGATTTATGGCTTCATTTATGTGTACCCGTCTCACTCACTCAATGAGGCGACTCCGTATGACCTTAGCTGTCAAACTAACTCACAAATCTAAAAGGTCATGTAATATAAATCCTAAACCAACTGTACAGAGAAGTGCAAGGTTGTCACAATTAGAAGCATAGTTTCAATATTGTTCTGTGTTCCTTTAGTATACAAATGTTTTCACCACCAAGTATGAAAACATAATTTGACATTTTGCTAATCATGAAACATTATAAACTATAGGTGTTTTCAACATATCATTTCAGCCTCTGTAATTCATTAATAGATAAAGTAAGCTGAATGGATTTGGTTTATAATCAAAGTAAATCAGAAACGTATCATTTCTCATAATACACGGGAATAAAACATTGGATTATGCACTTCGACTTATTATTCCAGTATTAGTTTGATTGTTTTAACATGCTTGCATCTATTTACATACCAGGTAATATAATTTGGTATTTTTAAGTTTGTTTCGTTCTTCAACAATAGTTTTACATATATTATTGGTGAATCAACAATGAAAGATCTAAATTGCCAAGTTGCGTTGAGTTTAGGATTGCGCTTGCAATCAGGACTGTTATTCATTCGATCTTTGGAGATCGCTGAGCCCGATACTTATATTTAGTTATTGGTGGTACATTTTCAATTTCTTTTGTGTTCTTACTTAATTTTTGATTCGATGGTTCCACTACTCCGGCCGATAAAAGGCTCTGGATATTGTTTAATCACTCATAGGATATGTTGTTTACTTTTTAATTTAGTCTTTTGGCTGTTACCTGTGATATGCAGGCTTCATTACCGCTGCTCCCAACTGAATTACATTATGTTTATTTCGCTCTTCGGGACATTTAATTTTATTAGATACTAGGACCATACGCTGTACGACATGGGGAAGAAATATACTCCATGTCCACCGCCATATGCATGCCATCTTCGGAATGGTTAAAATGATTTTATGAATATTGAGTTCTGCTCAACCAGGGGCTAGAGGGCGTGAGCGGTAGCTAGCATATTTCACCATCGTTCATGAACAGTCTCAATCAAACCGAGACTGCAATATTTCATATATGTCGTGTTCGGCCGTTTCCATAGGTCTACTCTCATATCTTTTATATGTGACACGCCGCGAGTCTGAAAAATCAAGATTGCCGCGTGTCTCTTCAACGTAAACACGGTCTCTTGCTATATTTCCATAATGGAAAGTCAAATCCTAATTACGCTTTAATACTTTAAATACCACTATAGGATCTGACAACACTGCCTTAGAGGTCACATCAGATTTACCTTTCTAGATATCTAATCAATATTCAAGAAAAGATCAACCAAATTAAACAATGAAATCGGGCGTTATATATAAACTTATCTTCAGATGATGTTCGAACAAACGAAAATCCGCATAACACACATATATTCGAAAAAAGATAAAGTCGCCGTGTATTAATGCTGTGGATTGCACGATAAATACACAGAAATGAATTAAATGGCATGTTTCAAAGCAAGAATACGAAGAAAATCATAGGCGCGATCATGTTTTTTGAAACCATTCGAAACATTATGATTATATTTGTATCTGAAAAATATATATTCTACCAAGATTATTGCAACATTACGTTTTCTATATAGTACGTACGAGTCGTATTAATATATCTTGTCCGCTTAGAGCAGTTGGTAGCGAGGTAGACTATTGCGACGATTTGTTATTATTACCCGCGAGAGTAATTTTAATGTGGGTTACGAGTTCAACCAAACGAAGTGGTAATTTTTGTATCGCTACTGTATTGAATTCCGTCAATCAATCTTCGTTTTTCTAGAGCTTGTACTCGAGTTGAGGACTTTAATATTCGTATTCTTTGTATAACTAAAAAGTTAATCAATCAGGGTTACCGTTACCATAAACTTTGTAAAACCTTTGCAAAATTTTATTATCGTAACCCTGGTCTTCTTTCCAAATATAAAAGTAATTTAAGGACTCTTCTGCGACAAGGACTATCACAACCTGACTTCTATGGTGATGTGATTTATAAACTTCGTAAGATTCTAGGTCATGATCACTTTCATACTATCTTTGTTAAACTTGTTAAAAAGTTTATCAAAAGAGGTTATGGCCCTATCATTTTGCAACGTACTGCATGCTTGGTGGTGGACCCTTTTACAGTTCGCCACTATGCTTTCCTCTTTAATTGTACGATGACCGGACAGGCTGTGGACCCTTTGATGACGCCTATCTAAAGCCCATTGGGACGGTGGCGTTTGATGTTTGTCCATGATCTTTCTTGTCGTGCCCTTAATGGTTTATTCTCTTACTGCTCTGGCTTCTGCAAAGTCATTGAGTACCTTCATTGTGGCTTTCTAGGCTATTGTTTTTTTGTATTATATTTACACGAGCATATTTGTGTTTTACTTATATTGCCTATTGATGCTGCCTTGTTAGTTAGAGATTAGATCATGGCTGGGATTTCTCTATTTACACTGTCCTGTTTTAATGGGATGACAGTAGGGTAAGTGTGAGGTTTGGTGCACCCTAGAACCGGTTTAAACCCCCCAGTGGACTACTTTGCCACTGACCGTTCCAAGGCGGTAGCCCTATTGTCAACCCTTTTTGTGTTTGTGATGTCGTTTGCATTTATTATTGCTTTTGCCTTCTTGTTTGTCTGTTTGCGTGTTTGTTTCTGTGTTTTGTGGTTGACTGTCCTCCTTGAATGCTACTTTCCCTGTCCGATCTTTTTATATTTCTTTTGGTTTTATTCCGCAAATATTCAAAATGGTTGATGTATTATGTTTGTCAGCGCATTTGTTTTGTGTTTTATAAGCTAAAAGTTACGGACATTGTCATATACCGATACCAATCGAAGACTGCTCCAAGGCTTTTGACTGAAATGCGACATACGAAGTGAAGCAGCCTTTCCCGAGCGATTTTATAGGCTGGAATCTGATTGAATGGCTAATCGTAAGGTCAATCTGACGTGACCTCCAATGCAGTGTTGTCAGATACTTAGTAGTGTAGAGTAATGTAGCGTGACAAAGTGTCTGATTTTAATGAGGTTGCGAGTTACTCGCACGCTGAATTGAATAACACTGCTCGCAATGATGTATTCAAACACAATGGACTAAACGTTACTAACCAAAGAGTAGTAAAGCTAGTTATGCTCTTGGCGAGGTAAATCTTACTGTGGCAGAGTCCATAAACATAATCTTGACTGTGACTACTTCTATTTGCGCCCCCAGTGATTCGTCATGGTAGACTGTGTTCACCTGAAACATAATATAAAATATTCACTAAGAAATGGTTTATACAATATAAAATGTATGTGTGTGTGCGTGTGTGCGTGCTTGCGTGCGTGCGGGTGTGTGTACGTTCGTTTGTATGTACGTTTGTATATATGTACGTTCGTACGGACGTACGTATTTATGATCTTGCTCGAGCCTTTATCACTCTAACTATTTTGACCAAGTTTGATATCGATATTTGTTTACATTTTTCGAGGGCTTTGCTAGAACAAGGAGCAGTCATAATATACGGGTCAAATCTCCGTTGTTCTATGTCGGAAATAGCTGGCATGAGCTTCTGTTAATATAAACATGTAAACAACTTAGCTAAATATTGAATAAAAGATAGACATCAGAGTGTTAGCAAACAAAACACAAGTTTTACAATACTATAAGGACTATAACACAATGGTTTCCGGTTAGATATAGCTGATTTTAAAACTTGACTGAGCTTTTATCAGTTATTTCTGTTGAGGATTTGACGAAGGCGTTAGTGTTAACACGACAACATATATCATTGCTCTCAGTAAATTCAAGGGCTATGTGTTTCTGGTGGGATATAGCTGGTTTGTGTGTAGAAACTTACAATATTCATCAGTGTAAGCAGATACATTTTGGCGTTAGATTTGCCCACAAAGTCTGTTACCGATGTGTCAGCCACCACCAACACCTCCAAATATTTGGTGTACATGCCAGCAGCTCGGCGATGCCTCGTATTCCTGCAATATAAGGTTTTGGATGATAGGAAAATGTTTTAAATATACGAGGACCTGACCCGATGCTTCAAAGTCGCCTATTGCAATGTTTTATTAAATTGGTATAAACAAACTTAAATTTCAAGGGGCATATTACAGTCTTAATATTCTTCTTAAATAGGTTCTAAACTTGAGTATCTTGTTTGAGTAGCTTTGTCACAAACACAAAGTCACGATATGATACTAAATCATATTGTTTTCTGATAATAACTCAAAGCAAGTGAAAAACGTGCACAGGTTAGGAACATTCTAAACAAAAAATGTGCATCGAAGTCTATCAGTAGTGAAGACTGTTGAAAACAAAAGAATGCCTTCCTTTTCAAAGAAAGTAATGAAAACAAATTTATTTTGGTTTATTTATGTTGTTAGAATTATCGTCTCTTAAAGCTGCGATACAACACACAAGAAATGTTCAGGATGTGCCATATAAAAATCCGTTAACTTCGTTTTAAAAGTTGTCTTAGCACCTGGAAATACTTTTTTTGATTTTGTCGTATAAGATATATTTAATAAAACTCACCGCAAGTAGAAATGCTGGTCTTAACTATCTAACATGCGATGTATTAATAATGATGCTTTAAATAAGCTGACAATATACTCAATTATAAATTATTTCATTAATGCTCATTGACGTATATAATTAATTAGTGTAAAAAGATTAATTTTGAAAAAGAATGCCCAGAAAGTACGATTTTTGTTCATATATTGCAAATATTTCACTGCGGTGAATTTTTCAGTTGGGTGTGTACATAAAGACATATACGTGATCAGTAGTATAACGTTAATGAGACAACGTATATAATTTATATCACAAAAATATATATTAATGGTACATCGTTATTCCACATGGGTGTCACCTGTTAGCCACGTGATGATATGTGTCACGAGACGGTGTGGCGCTATAACCGCAGCTATGCAGTAAATGAGAGCCTAACGTTGTGTGATTTCCTGTTTCTCTGGTGATTGGCTTGATGTAAACTCCTTCATTGTTAATCTGCATGTATCCGGTCTGGAAAAGGAACATATTGTCACAGTGACTCTTACAACAACAGCTACTACTACTATTACTGCCACTGCTACTACTACTACTAATAATAATAATCTAATAATAATAATAATATAACAACAACAACAACAACTTCAACAGCAACAACAACAACCACTATAATAATAATAATAGAAATACAAGTTACCAGGAAGCCCTCAATAGCATCGTTTCGGCTCTACGACTAATCAGGGACTGTAGATAGACGTATAATAAACAGGTCCTGGACCAGTGTATATCAAACTGCGCATTCTACTTTAGTCTAATTTTATGTAGACCTAATAACAAACCCATTAATAAAAACAAACAATCAACTCAGTCAGCAGGGTGCCACAACATATGGGGTATCAGAAAGGAATATTGGAATATTTATCAGTAACTATTGTCAGCGTGAGACTAACTTTGTATCCCCACTTTCCTTTATTGGACTTTATCAGTAAGTGTGTCACGCATCACCAATTACCTACGTATTACACGCTCTGTCTATGGGGTATATAAATACGAACACAGTAATTACATAGTCATACAATTGGCTTTACTTAAATATATTACAAATATAATCATCGTAACTAAGAAAACATCTGTATTAAGAAACCATGGCTGCTAAACGTCATCGAAAATGAGAGAGATTATCACTTTAAAGAGAAATGTTTGAGACTCTGACTCTACTTATCAACTTGTTTGCAATGTCGCCGTTTTAATAAAATAGATCGTATGCGTAAATAATCAGCTCTACATACTAGACCATCCTTGAGCCCAACTGCAATAAAACTGAATGCTTTCCCGTTCACACGACCCTGATAGTAGACAGTATTGTCTTGCAGAACCTCTATTTCTGTTACATTGTCGTTCTCCTGCCACTCTGATACAGCGCCCCCTGGGACAATGTCGTGTGACTCCATAGTTATGAACAGTAACTCTTGTCGCCATTTCAACGTAAGCGTAAGATAAGTCTGGTCGTTCTTCTCTTGTTTATTATTTCGGGGAATGATTCTTGGAAAGGTAACTTCTTTATGTTCTCCCTTACATACGGAATCATCTGTGCTTACAAAGAATAAAACACATTAACAGCGTTGGAAGATTACATTTCAATAATGAATTAAACACTACATTTAGGCTAACATTACGTCACTGCACTTGCTGATACTTTAACCAGATATATAATATCGCCACACTGCAATAAACCTACATTTTCAGCGCGTTTACATGTTGTATTATTTTAATAACTCACGGCAAGAATTGAGTCATTTGGAAAACATCAGAATACTTGTTAAAGGAATGTTCAATTCTCAAACTGCTATCTGTCTATAATTCATGTTTGACCATATCATGTTCATGTTACTACATGGTGTTAAAGAAGGTACTTATTAAGTAGTGAAAATATAAATTCTGAATATAAATGTTTAATGTAGCTGCTCTGCAGGTTTCTTGTTAATTCTTTAAGTGCCCTGTAAATCGATAGAGATAAGAGACGATAAACTCCGTAGAAGTCAGTTGGTACACGAACGTTTAGATTCTTAACTGACACTTAACTGGTTTATGTGTTTTATGGTTTTGGAAGCTCTCATTTTCTCTGAAAATGAAAAGCTTGATTGTCTTATCGTGTATAAAGATGAGATATTGAGATTACACAAACTCTAACTGACCTTGTTGTGCTGGCTTCGCCATCTGAAACAAGATAAATTAGATAAATTGGCAGTTTGTAAATGTAGAACATAACCTACTTCATAGTATAAGGATAAGTGTACTCGATCGTATTCACCAACGTTGTGAGCACAAACTATCACCGACTTAAAAACTGATTGTTTTCATTTAGTGCTATCGAGAATTCGAAAGATGGAATACAAAATGTGCTTACAAAATCAAGTAGTGTAAGATACATACATTAAACTAAGATAGTGTTCATGATTTGTTTGTAAATAATTATATAGATAATTCTGAGAGTTTGAATCTTGAATATGTTTACATGTTTAAATCTTAAGCATACACCCTTGTACATGTGGTGATGGTGAAGGTGCGGGTGCTGGTGCTGGTGTTGGTGCTGGTGCTGGTGCTGGTGCTTGTGCTGGTGCTACTTTTGGTGCTGGTGTTGGTGCGGGTACTGGTGCTGGTATGGGTACTGGTTTCGGTGCTGGTGCTGTGCGATTACTGGGACTGCTGCTTCTTCTTCTTCTTAGTGTCGTTGTTTTTTTTATTTAAAGGGAAACACGGCGATCTTGGGTTTTATATTAAGCGTTAAAATTAGCACGTTTATTTATTAATTTCTCATTTTGACGTTAAAACTGCCTGCAAACAGTTTAATAAAAAACTGGAATTTCTATTAACTTCGTTATTCTACCAAATGTTTAAATATATTGTTTGTTCAATATAGTATATAGTAAGTACGATGTAAAACAATTTGCTTTGAACTATTTTATCAATATTAATGAATCGAACACGTTTGAGTTATGTAGGAAAACTAATAGGACGCCGAGTTTTTAAAAAATCAAGATGGCCGTCCTTTTAATGTGTGTAGCATGTCTGTTTGTCTATAGTTACTTTCTGAAGCTTGTATTTTTAATTAAAATATAAACAATGAAAGGATACGTAAAGGTATTATAAATGTAGCATTCCTTTATTGATTTCCCAATACCAAGACGGCATTTAAAAGGTATACAATACCTATATAATAATATATATCTATATACAAAACAAGTATTATTTTGATTTCATTGTTAATAATCAAAACATTGTGCAACGGTTTTGCCTGAAAATTATAAAGCATGTTAGTTATATAATTTAAATAAATAGGCAGTCATATAACAGTTTTACAGAAAGTTACTATTATATAAAGCTAATACTTACTAAAATGATAATCCAAATAGACACATGCCGATAATCCCGAAAACTGAATTGCATTGTGTGTAGTTGTATGCTGTATCTATAATGAACATTCACGGAAAAGTTAATTTTATTATCACGACCCCGTCTCGGCAACGTGGCGTACCAAAGCAAAGTTACAAGAGAGTTCGCGCTGGTGGCCTGTTTCGCACTGGAGTGTGTATTTCGCGATACCATTAATTGATATGTTTAAAATCTACAAACGTCTACAATTGTTGATTAGAGACTCATTTATATCAACGGGTCTTTTTTCAAAAAACAAACATATGTTGATGTCAGTAATTAGACAGTCTGTCCGTTATCATAGTAATAATTGTGTGACATGACGCAACTAATTATTGTGTAATATGTAAGAGACATCGAGGAGTGAGTTTTCATTAAACTAGTTGTTGAGCTGTATCGCTATGTATAAGACATCGAGGAATGAGTATACATTACACTAGTTGTTGAGCTGTATCGCTATGTATGAGACATCGAGAAACGAGTATTCATTATACTAGTTGTTGAGCTGTATCGATATGTATGAGATATCGAGGACTGAGTATTGATTACAATAGTTGTTCATCTGTGTCGATATGTATGAGACTAGAGGACTGAGTATACATTACACTAGTTGTTGAGCAGTATCGATATTATCAGACATCGAGGACTGAGTATTGATTACAATAGTTGTTGAGCTGTATCTATATGTATGAGACAACGAGGAGCGACTATGCATTACACTAGTTGTTGAGCAGTATCGATATTATCAGACATCGAGGACTGAGTATTGATTACAATAGTTGTTGAGCTGTATCTATATGTATGAGACTTCGAGGAGCGAGTATTCATTACACTCGTTGTTGAACTGTATCGATATATATGAGACATTGAGGAATGAGTATACATTACACTAGTTGTTGAGCTGTATCGGTATGTATGAGACATCGAGGAGTGAGTATTCATTACACTAGCTGTTGACCTGTATCGATATGTATCAGACATCGAAGAGTGAGTATTCATTACACTAATTGTTGAGCTGTATCTATATATATCACACATCGAGGAGTGAGTATTCTCATTACACTAGTGGTGTTGAGCTGTATCGATATGTATGAGACATCGAGGAGTGAATATTCATTACACTAATTAGTTTAAACAGTATTTATTCAAGAAATGTGATGAACAATGTTTCTTTTGTACATGTACAGGATTTGAAAAAAAAGTTTCGATGAAAACTTATGTAAATTCATCTCCTTAATATTCATATTAGTGCGTAAGATACGGCTGACATTTTATGTGTTATAAATGTTAGCATATGATGTAAAATAGCATTTGATGAAATTTAACAATTAGAAATAGTGATTGTAAAACAGATACAGTGCACGACAGACCAGGTCCTGTCATATTATTATGTTGTCCATTATTGTGTTGCTGATTAGTAATACGTTTGGACCTGACCGATCGATAAGTAACATGAAAAAAAAAAGAAAAAAAGCAAAATGTATAACACGAATGATTTCACAGTCACATCAGTCCCCCTAGGAATAGGCTCGACACATTGCTATCTAGTTTGTAAATCGTTTCGTTGCTAATATGTACGACTGGACTATTTTGAAATCGTGGGCATTATATTGGTCCGAAAGGTTGTTTGACCCAAACGGTAAATTCTGTTGAGATAAAACACATGGTAAGTGTGTAAAGAAAGCTCGTCTTTGATCAATATATCTCGGACAAATTAATAAATAGTGATATGCTGTTTCTATTAGACTGCAGGTGCAGTTTGGATTGTCTATAAGGGAACGCTTGTGTAAATGTTGACCAAGGGAACTACATTCAAGTCTAAGTCTAGCATGTAATACTTGTCCTTGGCGGTCACCAGTATAATAGTAAGTTGGGGGTTTGGATAAGTTAGAGTTTAAGGATGACTTGAAAATGTGTAAGGTGGCGCTGTTCCTTATGTCCTCGTGTAGAGTGTTCAAGTTGCGAATAACTGATGGGAGAAACGAATCCCGGTATAAACTAGTCCTCGCAGGTATATGAGACATCGAGGAATGAGTATTCATTACACTAATTGTTGAGCTTCATCGGATATTAATTCATGAGTTGGATGCCAGAAGCAAGCATAAGTATGACTGAATAATTGTTATTGATACTGTAATCACATTCCATATATTATCGTCCGATATACTCGACAATAGGATCTTACAAATACATTTCTGAATCAATACATTTCTGCCTAATTATGGTCTTAAAAATAGTCTCCTAAATAATACATGTCTGCTTAAATATGATCGTAACAGCACTCACAGCTTGTTACTTATGTCATATATGTCATTGGACTTGGTCGCTTTTAGAACAGGCAATCGTAGTTCAGACTGTACGGATTATAGCGGGACTGGTTCTACAATGGTCGCTGAGGCAACAAGTAATGCTTTTCTTGGAGTCGTCAATACGTTTACATCATATACATATACTGCCAAACAAAACTAAACAAAACAGTACGATAACTTCTGCTGTAGCTGTAGAAACTGTTTTAATTGAGCAACGTTCTCAGTTTATGGTTCATTTTCCTCCTGATACAGGGGCCTTAGTCAATCTTTTTTCTCATGAAAAACACACTTGTTGCGTGAATTTCAGGAGCGATAGTTCAATTAAATTTTACCATTAATAAATATTTATTTCTATGAAAAAAAGTAAGGCATTAGTACGTATGTATGCATGCATGGATGGATAGATGGATGGATTGATGGATTGCACGTACGCACACACACAGGCACGTATGTATGCGTGTGTGTATGTGTGTACGTTCGCGCGAGCGTGTCTGTGTGCGTTAGTGGGTGCTTGCATGAGTTTATGCGTGCGTTCATTTGTATGTGTTTGTTTATGCGTGTGTGCATTTGTGCGTATGTGCGTGCGTACGTGCATGCGTGAATTCGTTTATTCAAACGTATTTGCTTGGGTTTGTGTGTGCAACATGCGTTTGTACATTCGTATGTACCAGCGTTCGTTCGTAAAGTATGGTATTGATGAAATAAGTCGCTCTATTGGAACCGACATCTTATTACCTATTTGGACATGTACATGGTGTCAGACTTGTGAAATTCAGCACATTTCACAATGCCTTGATAAGCTGGTTTGGGATATCATTCTGAACAAAGTTCCACAACATTCTTCACTTAAAAACACTTTAATTCTATGAATCACACACATATGGCGCGCAAACTGTCCTGTATCTTAACATATTCCAAAACTGCATCGCTATTGCTGCTATTTGTTTGACTCACGTTTTAGAAGTAGAAAAAGTCGTATGCATATCAGATGAGCATTCGGAGATGCGGTCATTGACAGCGAAAAAAATGTCCGAAACAACCAACTAAAAGGGTGTTGCCTTTGAGCCATTGCTAGAGAGCGAGCGTTTACCAGCGGATTTAATACGGTCAATAGCACAGCTTTCTTGACGGAAGCATCACATCAGGACAAGTTTTGCCTTCCACATACTACTGTGTATGGAGTAGCATTAACTCGACTGATTTCGAACGTATGTCTTTTAACAATTTAATAATAAGAACAACATCACCGTTTATTTTTCATATCGCTTTTGTTTCGATCAACGTTGCGAAATATAACTACGGAATTGTATTCAATAAGGTCGCCATCACATTGCAAAATATAGACAAGCATGAAGGTAATTTAAAACACATACCCTTATACAACTGCCTAGTTTAGAAATGGTGTTATTTCACTGACAAAGACTGAACATAATTTCACTTAATTTAAAATAAAAACCTTTACTTTTATATGTTATTAATATATATCTTACATATACAATTTGGTTAAAAAAACAATTGGTTAGTTCTGTCATAAAGCTACAGTCGCAGTACTTAAACTGATACTAACTCAGGAATATGAATGAGTGACGGAGGAAGTAGCTGTAATCCAGCAAACACCAAACATATATATATATATCAGCCAAATATCACATTTATCTATAGCCTTCCTACAGGTAACATCAAAAGATAAACGGCTTCTGATTATATTTCATAATTAAAATACCCGGGAAGGGAATTGAGCCAGGGACCTTGCAGTCTTATTTGATTTTGGTTCGTGCCTTACTTTCTAATACTGAAATGCATTACGTAATAACTAGCGCACACACAGGAGAACACATTTCTCAACCGCTAAATTAAAGACATGAAAGTTGTTTAAAAAATGTATCCTAATTAAATTGATAATATATAGTATTGCAACACGCAAGGTTTGATGTAGAACTGATGGACTATATACTGATACACCATGAGAGGGCGTCCAAACATGTAAAGTTATTTTACATCATAATATATGTTACTTGAAATATCATCTTCTCAAGAAGTTGCTACAGTTTAGTAGTTAGAACGACTAACTGTAGATTAAAAGCTCGCGTGTTCATGTCCCGAGAGTGGCAAACATGTTTTCTGGTAAATTATAACGTGACCTGTGTATAGCAATCGGAATTGCCTCAACCATTTTTATCAAAAATAATCTCGGAAAGAAATAGACATCATCTTGGATACTACTTTTCGGTCACGTGGAGTCAGTCACGTGGAATAAACAATGGCGGCGCCCATTGAACCTTCATGCTGCTTCTTCATCCCGAAGAATGACGGGATTGGCTGAGCTTTACCATTGGCTAATCCGTTTGTTATGCAAACAAAACAATACGCAGTTAATTACAACATATTTTTATATTTAACTGTTTAAACTTAAACTGACTATAAAATGATAAGGCTTATTTCAAAAGAGTATAACATTTAATAAATAATATAACATATATTTAAAATCTATTCATTTCCGGGTCTATATTTTGTTACGGTTTATATGGTACTTTACCGGGGCAAATCACCCAAACCCATCAAATCGACGTGTATCATTGCAAATACCCACGAGCATTATTTCCGATGATCTACGGAAATGAGCGAGTTTGCACGTTACCTGTGTTTTGGTACGATGTTCACTGATCAATATCTGAAAAGTGAACGGTGTCCTGCGTTAAATCTGATCGCTTATAAACACAACTTCTCGCACGAGCTGTTGAGTATGAAATTACAAATAAATACCCGCATACAAAGCATGCGATTTAAGTATAGCGTCTGTAGCTTTGAGAACACGTTCGGCACGAGTAAGATTGTTATATTCTTACGAATTAAATTTAATTAAGACGGGTTTGACTGTTTACTGGTTTCCATTTCAATGGATACATTTTGGAACATACGTCAATATTTATTTATTTTAATACATTTATTTCGATACCAATACAATAATAATCCACCCAAAGTAACACAAATGCAACTACACAAACTTGTATAATAGTCTTGACAATATATATTAAATATACTGTGTGTAAACTTATTTATTTATAATTTTCTTTATAATAAGTACATGTAGATTGCTTGAAGCCGTAATGTATCGTGATTCGTATTACAAAACACGATCCACAAACAACGAAATAAAATACCACACTTAACAGGTAGGAAGTATTAACAATCAAAATGGTTATACACATATGATAGGATCAATATTCTGTTTTGTAATCCCTATGAAGCTGTATATACTATTTTATAAACAATATAATTTAAATAAGCCTTCATATATTTGCGTGATTCTTACACTATGATGTGCTCCTTTACTCTGTGTCATCCATCATACTCTGTATCATCCATAATAATTAAATAATATTTAATAATGTTTCACAGTTAAATTGAGTAACTAGGTCATGAATGTATAGTTTTTTCTCAATAAATAAATACATCACCTGTGGTTTACTATTAATGGTAGCACACACTAGATATATTTGTGAACACATCATAGTGTACAAGTAGATATAAATGCCTAGCATGAAATGTAGCAGTCAAGAAACACAGTCAACCACCAACACGCACAGAAACAACAATTATAAACATGAATAAAAGGCAAGATAAAATAAAATAAAATCACAAACATAAACAGGTTGACAGTCTCGTTTAAAATATCAAGGAATATGTCGTTTGAATTGAATTGAATGTTGTTTAACGGCTCATCAATACAGTATAGGTTTATTTAGAGCCGCACCAGAGAGAGGGGAAAGATACATAGGAATCCGGGAACCGTGCCCTACTCTTATTATCGAATAGATTCCTATGGTTCTTTAACGTGCTCGGAGGATAGACATACGATACACGGGACCGCCCGTTTTACGTCCCCATCCGATGGACGAGGCTAAGGGGAAGTGTCTTGACCAAGAACACACTGACGAAACTCAGTGGTACCACGGAATACTGGGGATTTCGGTTACGAATCCGCAGCGCTACCGACTGCGCCATGCCAGCCCTAGAATATATGGTTTAATATATGTTATTAATTACACAAGTATGTACAACTTATGCATATATACAATGACAGCAAATAAAAGCTTCAAACGGACCATTTGCATTCTAATTTTGCAAATGTAACATGCAGCGTAAATCTAATTAAACAAAAAGGGGCATTGGACATTAGAAGCACTATCAAAATACTCTCGTTGGTTGAATCGTCCTAAGTTTATCAGTCGTGTAATGGATCGATGAGATACTAAAATACTCTCGTTGGTTGAATCGTCCTATGTTTATCAGTCGTGTAATGGATCGATTAGATACTAAACTACTCTCGTTGATTGAATCGTCCTAAGTTTATCAGTCTTGTAATGGATCGATTAGCTAATAAAATACTCTCGTTGGTTGAATCTTCCTAAGTTTGTAATTGATCGATTAGCTACTAAAATACTCTCGTTGATTGAATCTTCCTAAGTTTGCAATGGATCGATTAGCTACTAAAATACTCTCGTTGATTGAATCTTCCTAAGTTTGTAATGGATCGATTAGCTACTAAAATACTCTCGTTGATGGAATGTTCCTAAGTTTGTAATGGATCGATTAGCTACTAAAATACTCTCGTTGATTGAATCGTCCTAAGTTTGTAATGGATCGATTAGCTACTAAATAGTCTAGGTTGCCTTCTTATCGGCTTCTCCACCAATAGTTCTCATGGCGAACTCATCGCGAAACCTCTCGCTCGCAACGCAATACCCAATAGGATAAAGTATGGTTGACATCTTTGCAAAAAGTGGTGGTATGACCGAGGCCAGCATCGTCATCTTGGACCCTTGGTTGAAGATTGACCATGCCGCAAAATATCCATAAGGACCAAATCCGATAATAGCTATCGCAAAGTTTGCTGTTGCAATCTGTTAAAAAAACAAATAAAAAGGAATTAATCTTACACTAAACAAATACATCATTAAATGACATGCCTGTTTTATGCAATTTGATGGTATGGACTTGTCCATCATCTTTCTCTTTCTTGTCGTGCCCTTAATGGTTTATTATCTTACTGCTCTGGCTTCTGCCAAGTCATTGAGTACCTTCATTGTGGCTTTCTAGGCTATTGTTTTTTTGTATTATATTTACACGAGCATATTTGTGTTTAACTTATATTGCCTATTGATGCTGCCTTGTTGGTTAGAGATTAGATCATGGCGGTGATTTTTTTATTTACACTGTCCTGTTTTAATAGGATGACAGTAGGGTAAGTGTGAGGTTTGGTGCACCCTAGAACCGGTTTAAACCCCCCAGTGGCCTACTTTGCCACTGAACGTTCCAAGGCGGTAGCCCTATTGTCAATCCTTTTGTGTTTGTGATGTCCTTTGCATTTATTATTGCTTTTGCCATCCTGTTTGTCTGTTTGCGTGTTTGTTTCTGTGTTTTGTGGTTGACTGTCCTCCTTGAATGCTACTTTCCCTGTCCGATCTTTGTATATTTCTTTATCATGGCATTTTGAACAGGTGCTCAATACGTTTCGAACATTCCGTTTGTTTACAAAACCGTACAAGTGAAAATCATTTATTCATACGTGCAGGGATATTCAACGATGTTTTACATCGCTAAGCACGTAATAGGTCATGTGTCCTCATTACTCCATTTTATATAACAAATCATGTACATATGAACAGAAAAGAAACATATATGACACTACTAATCATTTTGTCGTTTGACTGATTGGTATTTAGAAATCAAAACAAAAATACGATTTAAGTGCATACATTTGCTATTATTACATAAAACCTTGGAATAAGCCAGTTTTATATTCAAAGCGAAAGTTACTGTCCTAATTATTAACCAATAAAGTTATAGACATCACCAAGGTATGCACGGCTGTATTCTCTACTAACAGTTGTTTAGTGTGTACGTAATTACCTTCTTTCATTTAAGTTAAAACAATGTAACACGTGATACAAAACAGTTCAATGCATATCAACACAGATATAAGGCATAATAAAAAGTAATACCCAATTAAGCTGATTTTCCGTAAACCAGCCGTTGGTACTTTCAGTTGTGCGTGCTGAGTATGCGAATGCGCCCTTCATTGCCAAAACACCGACGACGATCATGCTGACGAACATTATCGTAAGGGCTACAAACAGGGACTTGTGACTGGTGTCGGTGGTCTGATGGTTCAGGCCGCAGGCCGTGCCAGATGACTCGATTGCCCAACTAAGGATTACATAATGAATATTTAAATGGCAATGAATAGGGTGCTAAAAATAGCGTGCCTTTTTTCAATTCATTATTTCTATATAACATTGACCGAAATAAACTAAGTGAGCCCTAAAACACCAAAATAAAATGTTCTGAACATGTGGGAAAAGATCGAAAGATCGAAGTATATGTACATTTTCTAACTATTGTTATCTATTATAAAATTGGGAGTAACATATCGCATTTTTTGTGACGAGGCACCTGAGTCTCTATATCAATCGATTTCTTCTTTGTAGACGTATAGCCAACACAAGCAGGTGTCTTTAATATATATTTTATTAAACTACAAACTACTACGTTTACACTTTCACAATATACACGTTAGAAACCTGAGTAAAATATGTAACTTCGAATAAATCGTCTTAGAACGTGCGCAACTTAGCTTATCTAAAATGAGTCTGCCCGATCGGGTCTCGCCGCCCGACCGGGGCACACCAAGCAACACCTTCAGTTTATCTAGCTCTGAACTCAATATAATCTGAACTGAACTGCACAGAAGCAATCTCGCTTCTTATATAGAGGAGGTATGCCTTACACGTGTCCAGTCTGATTAATGGACCCTGACCTCCGAATCTAGTTTTGTGGTCACCTTACCCGGTTCAATCGTACAAATCTCATCATTGTGTGGTAAACAAGATAATTAACCCATTTTACAGACTAGGTATTTATGTACGCCCTCGTTGTATTAAACCAAAGTGTTTGGTGCACACTAGAACCTGGTTTAAACCCACAGCGGCCTTTTTTGCCACTGACCGTTCCCAGGCGGTAGTCCTATTGTCAACCCTTTTGTGTTTGCGGTGTCTTATTTGGCCTTTTATTCATCTTTAAATTTGTTCTTTTTTTCTGTGTGTGTTTGTGGTTGACTGTCGTCCTTCAGTACTGCTTTTCCTGTTCGATTTTTATATCTATATTCTCAATATACTCGTTAAGTGGGTTGGCCCATCGTATCATGACAGTACCAGCCGCAACTTGGCTCAAGTTATTTAGCCTCTCCTGTTTTGTTACTAAAATATGGTTAATTAGATGACAAACTTTCATGTACGTCAGTCATGAACTTTCAGAGGAAATGATCAACGCCAGGTCTCTGAACAAACAATATAATTAAACTACTTCTTAGACAAGTGCATTTCAGTAGGCAACACTTATGATTAATTCTTGTGTCCTGGTCAGTTTGAATGGCCATACATGCTCCACACATGTACTAGATCCGTATGTAGGTCAGCTATATTACACATCGACCAGTGCACATCGTACCTATATACAGGAAACATTATTTTTTACAGATAAAAAATCAGTCTTTCAGTGCTCGAACACGCGACCTTCTGATTTCAAAGAGTATGTTAATGGACCTTTGGAAACGGACGAGCACGACACATACGAAATATTGCAGTCTCGGATTGATTGAGACTGTTCATGAGCGGTAGTAAAATATGCTAGCTACCGTTCACGCCCTCTAGCCCCGGGTTAAGCAGAACTCAATATTCATAAATGAGCAGAACTCAATATTCATAAAATCAATAGTACACAATTTTAACCATCCCGAAGATGGCATGCATACGGCGGAGGACATGGAGTTATTTGCTTCCCCATGTCGTACGGCGTATGATCCCAGTATCTAATAAAATTAACTGCCCCGAAGAGCGAAATAAACATAATGGAATTTATTTGGGAGCAGCGGTTATGAAGCCTGCGTATCACAAGTTTGGTGCTCTATCCACTGAACTATAGCGCTACTTGAGAAAATTGTATATTAACTACAATTTATTATGTGGAAAATAACCAACATATTTGAACGCAACTCAATATGGATCAATAAATATGTAGTCCATCTTGTCGTACGTTTAAATTAACATCGCCTTGTGTAATACGGTATGCTATCAATATGAAACTAAAAATTCGCCTCAAAACAACCAGATCTCGAATTGTTATATAGCGCTTGGTGAGTCTGTTTGTGCGCGCCTGTTATTACGTAATGCCTATTTAGTGTTAAAAATGCTGCAGCATACCAATAAATAGTCGTGGTCTAGTGGTTCAGCGTACATCCTTTAAACCTGACAAGTGCAAAGTCATATAATTCAACGAAGTTTTTGTACATTGATTATAAAAAGGAGAACAGGACGTTCATTCCATTTATTGATAAAGTTAAACACACCAGTGCGAATGCACTTTTCAAAATGTAGCTTCCTCGAGCTCATACTAATTATACTACCGAACCAGATATTACTTAGACTGTGTTGATTTGAACTTCTTTTAAATTTCTATAATATAATATAGCGATGTGTTGTGTTGTAGTGTTGTAGTGTTGTATGAACTGAACTGGTCAGACAGTGGTCACAGTTGTCATTTGAATTGTGGGGACATGATGTGGAATACTAGGATGGCTATTTTAGGGACAAATGCTTCACGATAAAAGGTTAATGTTATTTAATTAAAGTTCATAGATACCTCATCTGTTTTAATTATGGTTCAAGGAAGTTTCAGTCATTATTTTGTTGACGAGTATATTAGAGCAGTATAATAGGGGCCCTGTCAGGCCGAATTAAACGTGTTGACATTTGCACCAGTGAGTTTGTCAATTCATTATCCCACAAGGCTGTTGTTCAAATCCCGTCCCGGGAAACTAATTTTTTTATCACATATATATTCTGAAGACGTATATTTATCGATGTTGCCTATACGGAGGCTAAATAAAAATGTGAAATTGTACGCATCGATTTCTGCTTATATACCGAATTTTGGGGTGTTCGTCGATTTGAAACTACTTCGCACGTGACTCATTCATAACTAGTTAAAATAGGGACTGTGTAGCTTTAAAAGTATCATTCACGAGCCAAGCTGCACGTCATTCGGAAATACCACTGAGCTGGTGTGCGGGACAACTATTAGACCATCAGGATTCCTCCATGGCATTTATGTTCATTTAATAGAACGCTTTAATAGTAGGAACTATTAATGTGTCATATATATCTTTAAAATAGTTCACGTGTTAAAATGTATATTTGAATTGCTTTATTCGCTGCCGGAAACAATATATTATAAATTTGTGAATTTAGTTTAAATTTATTTGTTTTACATCGATTGTAAAGAAAGTTCTGAACTTGGTTTAATCGCTCTCGATGTCTTCCTGGGTGTACAAGTGCTAAGCAAATGTAGATAAAATGTCTTGTTAGGGACACAAGCCATCGGTATGGCGGAATTCCGAACTCACGACTTTTCGATCATGGGTCCAACGCTCTACCACTTGACCACAGTGAATTTAAATGGTGTTATTTTTACAGTAACTTGTTTAAAAGGACCTCATGTAAATTGATTGTACCTAAATAATTTACAATGTTTTGATTTAGTTTGGTTCATATTTGAAAATACCTTAACGTTTGAAAAGCGTTAACCCCAAGTTGAGTAGTGAATGTAATGGTAATTAAGAGATAGAAATGTAATCAATAGTTGAAGTTAATGTGTAAATGTCTATTAGAAATTTATTTCGGACGTTGATAACATGTCTCAAGTCAGTTGCCATATAATGAAGATACATTGTAACTCTTAAACTGCTTCAAAACAAGCCCAGTGATCGTATGATTACCAATATCAGCTGTATCACACGTGTAGACCCACCTCATTGTATGCCTAATGTTAACATGTTGATCAGGTGTATAAAGTATGAACGCATATCAGCTGTATGACTCGTGCAGACCCACCTATCGGTGTGAATAGCGTAGTGTAAACTCGGAGCAGCCTTCACATCCTGCAGTTAGTTTCATTCGTTTTAAATATTTTCTCCTTTTACAGGGTCTTTACGTCATTACCGAGCACATCAAATATGGTATATATGCGGCCAGCTTAATTTATGCGAGAACGCTGGAGACATTTAAAAAAAAAAGATACCTGAGAAGAACGATTATACTTCCGTAATTAAATGGCAAACTACGCTTATAAAACAGTGTGGCAAATAGGACTGAATTTGGTTTCTGAAGCCCTCAAACGCATTATAAAATTCAACGGTCCATTAGCGATATACATCAGTACTAATGTTTAAATATGACTGTCCGATGCCAGTGGACAGTCTAAGCACTGATCGGTCTTTAATGCTGTTCAGACTTATATGGGTTTAGATTTGTCGCAAAACATCAGTCGAGTTGTGAGGGATGTTTTAGGAAAATAATTCTGCTTGCTCTCACCTGTTCCATCCGACGAGTGGTCCAATACCAATTGCGATGCTGAGTAACCATCCAAGACAGCAAAACGTGTTACTTTCTCCACTCGATGGGGCTGTAATGTAAAACATGTATAATGAGCAATTACACATATGTGTTACTGCCGCTACACGTCGTTGTTGTAATTTAATAGCATAAGTAAACTAACGTATTTTTTTATTGGCTTGCACATACGAGTGCTAGCCTATGTATTAACTTCATTATTAAAGTATTAACATTTTTACCGGAAGTGGCCGGTTCTTTGCTCAAAAGTTGGTATGTTCAACAGCGTGGGGACCAATACGTAAATAACTGATTCTTTGCTCAAAAGATGAACGTTTAACGAATTCAAAAGCGCTGGAACCAATACCAGGTGTTCGCAATGTTTTTAAATCTGCATCTTTTAGTAAACATTACATGATGTTTATTATCATTCATCAATCTGTTTTAAACAGGGATATTAGTTGTGGTATAATTAAATATCTATCAAACGGTACGACATGACGACCATAAAATAGTAGTATACACACGGACAAGACAATCCTGCTGTATAAACAAGATTGAGAAAATGTATCCTATAGTAACCACAGCTATCAAATTGCTAATGTCGCCCATATATTGTGCAAGGATTTGCGTAATCGATGATAGTTGTATTCCCGTTCCTGCACAAGCAAGCGATTCCTTTTAAACGGAAACATTATTTTATTTATAGCGATCTCTATTATATACGGATAACCTCTTGGGACTCTATATTTCAATTTCTGATACCTTCTGAGGTTATGACCAAAGTAACCTTCGACATTCTGCAGCTTAAATATGCGACCATATGTTTCATTTGGGTCCGAGGAACATGTAAATAAATACTTGTGAGATCCTTTGGAAGCAACAAACACAACCCAGAGAATACAGCAGCAGACTTGGTTATATCTTGTCTGTTAATGAGAGGTAATGTAAGACGCAACACCTCTCACATCCCTTAACCACCTATACTAGGCTCGTTGATCCCAACTTACCAGTAAAATAACACTACTGATTAGTAGCAAGGGGAAACTTTTTCAGCTGCCTTACTGCACTAACCGAACGCTAGTGTGACATCTTACCTTCATCCGGACCATATTTACTAAGAAATCGTTGTACACAAATGAGGAAGGCAAACATGACCACGCCCATTCCCCCTATGTAAGTCTCCGTCCCGTAACTCCAACAACCTTGTTCTCCCCAAAGCCATCTGCAAAACACATCACAAAAACGTTAATGATAGACGATAATGTAGTACTCTGGTGTTGTTTGTGGTTGGGACAAATTTTGTGGTTTATGTTATGCTGTGTTGTTGTTGATGTTGATTGTGGTTAGCATGTCATTATATTACTTCCCTTATTTTGGTTGTTAAGATTTAGAATACCAGCAGGCAAGCTGGTGCAGCGGGTTCGAATTCCACAGTACTTGTGCCAGGAAAAATAGGACGGTCTGCCGTTATCATAGAAAAAATGACCGTCATATATGGCCTAACATGTGCTAAAATTGACGTAAAAACATCTTCAAACCAATACATTTTATTTTGTTTCGACGTCAAACGTGGCTGCTAGAGACTTTCTTAATTTACTTAGAGTTATATAGTAAAATACGTGTGATCGCCATTCCTCAGAAACTGTTATATTCTCAGATTTTCGTCAGACTGGAATATCGCATTTAACGTCCAGTTGGCCAAAATTCCAAGACAGCCATCACGGCTAAACAAAGATGTATACAACACAATTTTATGATGAGTACATCTCTAAAACCACGCATGTTTTTGACATTCGAAGGTATTCCAAAATGATTTACTTGACATGTAATTGACTCGTAACAAATTTCATTATTATTTAACGTCAAACATGGCATCCAGCGGCCATAAGAGTTATGTAATACAAACGTGCGATAACTACTCCTTACAACTATTGTCTAGATCTTCCGCAGATAATACTAAACAAACCAGCGGCAACAAATGTTTATCTATTTGCACAAATGCAATAGTACTTAGTTCCCATGGCTGATATGACTATCCGAAAACCGATCAGTTTTTTTTTCAGAAGAGAGCTTTAATGTCGTTAACATCTTGTTAGATAAACATTTAATGATTCAGAAATTTGTGAAAGTAGACGTAGCCGTGGCTTGCTTAATCTAGTTAGTTGAATTTGGTTTAGACTTAAGCCGTGGTTGAAAAGTTGACACCGCGAGTGGAGTATCAGTATATGATTGATATACCTATATATACTTTGTAATAGAAATACATTGCCTATTATGGCCGTTAGTTGCTAATTTGGAGTGGAGTTTCGAGTCGAACATGAAGAGTGTTGATAACCTTGGGGCCTAATTCATTTACACTCACTTTGCTGCAAAAGCCGAACTTGCGGAAAACGGGGTACCAGCAACGACCATTATATTCCCGATCGCTAACTGAATGTGAAGCTTGTACCGATTGCCACTTAACCGCTTTTCGTGGCAAAATATGCGAAGAAGTACTATGTTGCTAATGAGTCCCACAACACCTGAAAAATAAAGATGATACTGTTAAAAACTCATCCGTATTTATTCTGTAACTGCATGCGTCCTTACTAATTATTTAAGCATGTAGATTTTCGTAACTCTTGTGTTTTTGTCTTTCTGTTTTGTTATGTTGTTGTCTTGTTTTTATTTTTGTTCAAGTTCAAGTACTTTTTTCTGTTAGTATTCATCAGCACAAACTATAGGAATATCTGTGTATTTAATCTAAGCAAATACAAAATCCATGAAACCAGTCAAATTAAAATAAAGAATCCATTAGACAATTGTGACTGTAATCTGCAATGTTGCCGTGACTTGAATTAGTTGATTAATCAAATGTGAAGGAAACCAAAAATGACATCCACAAATACATAAATAAGCAAGCTAATCTAAATGTAAATTTGCACCCCGTCAGCTTTTTCAAATTTGTGGATGGACTAAAGGTTCATGCATTTCGAATCACTTTGTAAGATTTTATGTGACTAACTTGATTTAAACTTCGGCGGCCTTTTTGTCATTGAGTGTTCCAAAGCGGTAGCGTTATTGTAAACCCGTTCGTGTTTGTGACGTCACATGCTTCTTACTGACACTGTAACTGCTGTTTGTGTTAACGCATGTTTGGTTGACTGTGAAAGCTACATTTCCTGTTTGACTTGTATACCTACTGGCATGTTATAATATGTTATACAACATCAAAACCGCAACAAGTGATACAATATACTAGCATGGATGAAAACAACATGTTCATACTTTGTGGCTTTAAAGTAGAATACCGCTTAAGCCGGTTGTAGGAGGTGTTGCACTTTCATGTTACGAACAGACTCAATAAACGCGAATCTGCTACTTGTATCTCTTGTTTGTGTTTGTTCAAGTGATCCCATTTTCAGTATTTATTTAGACACTTACTTAACATACTTGTAGTTGTGGTTGTGTATTGCCTTAGTAAAATATTCGGTTGTTCCCGTTCTCTTTTGGATAGTGATCAGTCCCAATAATGAGCGTCAAATTGCCGGCATATTTTTCTGTCTTACTTTTACATACATAAATGAGGAAGAAGTGAGAACACAGCTTTTGCCACTGTACCATTTGTACTTTGTATGTTCTTTTACGTCATTTTCAACACATGTAAGATTGCATATGACTATCGATTGTTTTTGTGGTCGAGACAGACCACCCACGTTTCCTGGGTAGAACCAGTACTGTAAAAAATCGACACTTCGTCACTTACAAGTCGAGCTCCCAGTGGGAGCGGTGAGAGGCGAGTACGTTTCCAACGCAACGTCGTTAACCACTCGACCACGATTCAGTTGAAGCTGTACATAATAAAACGAACTAATTATATATGCTTAATAAAAATGCGTTTAATGCTTAAATTATGAAACTGTAGTATGTGTTGAAATTGTTTAATAATACTACTACTACTACTAATAATAATAATAATTATAATAATACTAATAATACTAATAATAATAAATTAAGCAATAATTAAAATATAAACGAAAATAAATAACTGAAAATAATAATAACAAGCGAATAAATCAATAAAAAAATGAATCAGTAAATACATATTAGTTGTTTTAGATAAATCCAATTCAATGAAAGAATACAATACAATTAATGCTGTCTTACCTGCGATGACGTAAAGAACGCCGACCGTGCGATGCTCCATCAATGAAAATTCTCCAACGCATGGTTCTGGGGCCATAATGCTACAGTTGTATCTCTCTCTCTCTCTCTATCTCTCTCGTTATAAAACTGTATTTATAAGGAATTTATAACGATACCTGAATATGAGTTTGCACACTTTAAACACTTGAATTTCAAACTTTTGTTTCAAAAATGCCTCTAATTTCCAAATATTTTCGGACACCTAGGAGACCTCAAATGAACATCCTCCTCCTTGGTTATGAGTTGATCCTCGCCAAGCGACTGTTTCGCGATGTATTGGACATCGATATTTGTGACACTTGGGCAACTAGTGTATAGCTCAGAGCTGTCAATCAAGCTTAACTATCCACAGACACTAGAGATGGAGCCAATCAAAGTTGACCCTGATCAAAACGCACATGTCTCACAAGCAAATCAGGATCCTTAGCTTAGTGTCGTGCTACGCTAACTCGTTTCCAGTGTTTCGGTTTTCGACAATACGATACAACCTATGCTTCTATGAGGTTATTTAGCTATGCTTTTTTCTTTGAATTAGTTTTAACATTCATTTTCTAATGCTTGCCCTTAATCTTTTTAGACGTTTCAGTTTTTAACGTGAAACTGAAAAACATGATATTTTAATATTATTATCTTGCGCCATGTTCTAACTGGATAACCATACAGATAATATTCTTTTGGGGACACCTTTTAGGTATACCTTTCTGGGAATTACAATCCATCCCGAGTATTAATTACCACCATTGAACCAGCTCGGCAATTAAACGGACTTTATTGCAATGGCATTACTGAGAGTTTGAGGTAGGGCTTTTCAGATTGTGTATGCGAGAAATAAAAACTGTTAGACACGAGAAAGGTAAACACAACTGTGAATGATAATTTTCTTTGTATTTAATACTGTTTTCAAAATTAAAGGATTAAACGGTGATAGCCAATAGGTAAAAAAGCAATCAACCCCAGAATGGGATTGTTGATGACAGTGTAAATTTAGATAAAGGATAGATCGCATGAAAGATGTCCATCGTCATATTTGTATATTCATACCTTAGTATTTTGTTTAAATCTTCCATCAATAGATTGTTGTTTTACTTCTGTAACATTTGAGACACAAATGTCGTAGTTCGAATAATGAATACTCGCCCGTTGGCCTTCTATGCTACTACGAGTCTACCAAACCCAATTCAGATATATATTTACCGACACTTGTAAACGTGTGTCGGTGTTGTGTTAAATAAATGTCTGGTGCACCCTAGAACCAGTTTAAACCTCCAGTGGCCTACTTTGCCACTGACCGTTCCAAGGCGGTAGCCCTATTGTCAACCCTTTTGTGTTTGTGATGTCGTTTGAATTTATTATTACTTTTGCCTTTTTGTTTGTCTGTTTGCGTGTTTGTTTCTGTGTTTTGTGGTTGAATGTCCTCCTTGAATGCTATATTCCCTGTCCGATCTTTTTATATTTCTTTGTATAAAGATACATGTAATTAATCAATATGCATATATATATATATAATATAAGGAAATGCCCATGTGTACTATTGATTATTGAACTTTTGTCCTTTGGTTATGACCTATCATTTTGCAACGCACTGCATGTTTAGTGGTTGTCCATTTACAGCTCGCTACCATGTTTTTGTCTTTAATTTTTCGATGACCGGGCAGGTTGTGGACCCGATTAATACTTGTACCTAAATCCTGAAAGGTATGGTAACCTTTGATGTGTGTCTTTAATTTTTGCTTATCGTGCCCTGAATGTTTTTTTCTCTTGTCCTGTTAGTTAGTCTTCTTCCAAGTTATTGAATACTTGCTTTGTGGCTTTCTATTTCTTTTATTTTATCATATACATAACATATTCCTCTATTATTTTAGAAAAAAAAAGAAATGTTAAAACAAAACTCGTTCACAACTATGACAATATACCTCAATTCTAGCAATTGTTTTTACACGCGTGCACAACCTGAAATCTTCCTCTTCTAATTATTGGTAAAATAAAAGAAGAACTGTGCGTGTTGGATGAACATTTGATTGTAATCTTCTTACAGCGAGTCAAGCAGAAATGTAGTTGACGCCCAGTTCTGCATAACCATCTTAGCGAACGTTAACAGCCAACATGTAGATGATGCTCCTTTTATGGCGCTACATGTTCGAATTAATCTGCTTAATTAACATGCATGACATAAAATGCTCGCCAGATAGCCTTAAGTTAAGCTTAAATATCACGTCAAATCAAGTTGCGCTAAAACCTATGAAAACTCTGGAATTAATTTATTGATTTTGGTCTATTACAAATTCAGGAGATATATGGTTAGGGTTATGTGCTTGATAAACTTTGCAAGATATTTCATATTTCATCTATAACTAATTATGTCTTTCTACATTGTATATAACGTTAGCGCACAACCTTATTAAAGACTAACTATTGTTATTATTAAAAAATACTTTTGCTATATAAAAATCTGCACTATTGACAACCCTTTTGTGTTTTTGATGTCGTGTCTTGCCTTTTAGGCCTTGACAAACTGTTTGTGAATCAGTTGCAATCTTATAAGATAAAATCTAATGATTATACACAAATTGCTGTCATCCCCCGTGTCGCAGACTTGATTTTGTATTGCCGTGAGATTTTGTGAGTCTTTCACCAGATACTCAGACAGATGTCACCGAAGACTTTAATGACACCTCTCTGTATCTGGATGCTATATTAAACGTTGACCACTCTTTACTTTTACTATGGTAAATATACTGAACAAAAATCAATTTAGCACGACTTTTTAAGATCATAGGTTAAACGTATGAACATTGATATAATTGTTTGGAGATATTCGACATGTTAGGTAAGAATGTGATTTTTAGAAAAATGTGTAATTACCTCCAGTATATTAAAAACAACTTATTTCATTATACAAACGTATTGCTTCAAACACATTTAATATTTTGCATTGACAAGAACTACCCATTTTGTCAGTGTTTAAAAACCGCTGAAATGTACACAAGCGATTGTTATTCTCAAACAAAAATATTCCAAATTTCTTTATTTTAAAATTACTTGTCCTTTTCATTAAAACGAGAACGCTTTTCGATAAACTATAAAAGTGTGTTCCCATTATATTTACTTAATTGTTATCACCGACTTTGTTTAGAAATAACTTTGTAGCATTATTATTGGTAATATCTATGACACGTTTTCATTGACACCGAACATACCCGGCTTTGTATATCGTCAATGCACATGACATACATTTTATATACTAAACTTATTTTGCTCAGTATAATATATACCCTAAGGAAGTTCAATTTGGCAAAGCTAATATTGTGTATACTGATGCTTTTTACGCCAAATCTATGCTAAAAGGGATGATTTTAATTTCGATATCACTAATTATACCTACTTTTAATTAGAGGGGGATATTCCCAGAGCAATCTTAAATATTTCTCCAACTAAACGTCTAAAGCGTTTAGGCGAGTAGAATACTTCAATATTCGTAACCTTCAAAAAACTAAAAAGCTACTCCAGCGGGACTACCTTTACCATAAACTTAAAAATATTTGCAAAATTGTACAACTCTAAAAAGAAATATAAAAAGATCGGACAGGGAAAGTAGCATTCAAAGAGAACAGTCAACCACAAACCACAGAAACGAACACGCAAACAGACAAATAAGAAAGCAAAAGTAATAATAAATCCAAACGATATCACAAACACAAAAGGGTTGACAATAGGGCTACCGCCTTGGAACGGTCAGTGGCAAAGTAGGCCACAGGGGGTTTAAACCGGTTCTAGGGTGCACCAAACCTCACACTTACCCTACTGTCATCCCATTAAAACAGGATAGTGTAAATAAAGAAATCCCCGCCATGGTCTAATCTCTAACCAACAAGGCAGCATCAATAGGCAATATAAGTAAAACACAAACATGCTCTTGTAAATAAAATACAAAAACAAGATAGTCTAGAAAGCCACACTGAAGGTAATCAATGACTTGGCAGAAGACAGAGCAAGAAGAGAATAAACTATTAAGGGCACGACTAGATTACGAATATTAAAGTCCTCAGCTCGAGTACAAATCTTGAAAAATAAGTTGAGAAACATAAACACCATAAGAAGTTGCTCGGGGAACATCCCCATCCATGTGGGGATATAATTAACAATGTCAATATTAAAATCATCTCTCTCAATCGAGAGATCTAAATCAAGAAAAGAAGCGTTATTATCAGATATATTAGCTTTGTTAAGCTGAAGTTCTTTAGGATAAATATTATTAACCATAATTGGAAAGAAAGGGTTGTCAATGTTCAATATGTCATCCAGATACCGAGAGGTGTCATTAGAGGCTTCAATAACATCTACCTGGTTATCTGGTGAAAGACTCAACATGAAATCTCTTTCATAGCAAAATAAAAACCACAGTTCTACCCATAGTGATACCACCAATTTGTCTATACACGTTGGTTCCACACATGACGAAAATATTATCAAATAGGAAGATGAGTGCTTCAAAAACTTCATAGAAATTCCACATGGTGTAATTGTCTAAACTGCCGTTAGTAAAAAACGCTTTAATATTAGTACATGCGTAACCCTGATTTGCTTTTAAAATATGAAAGTATTTGAAAACTCTTCTGCGACAAGGATTATCTCACCCTTAGTGTTATGTGACGGCTGTAAAACGTCGCCCAGTATCAGTAGATGGTATCATCGAAATAAAAATAATTATAAAAGTCTAACAGGAAATGCAGCTTTCACAGAACACAGTAAGTCCATTCCCTGTGTCGTTAAAATAGAATACCGCTTACACCGGTGCGTGAGGGTTGTGGACCTAAAATTACCTCTCACAAACAGGCTCAATAAAATCGAGTCTACTTTTCTCTTTTTTTTGTGTGTGTTGATTCCAAACAATCCCTTTTTCGTATTTATTAGTTACTCCAGATGGGTCAGTTCCGAAGGCCTGTTGCTGATAATGTTCCCTCGTCATAAAATTCATATCGTAAAAACATTGTAAAAAGAACAACAACAACATCCTAATCAACAACAGAAACTTAAACCCTTGACCCATGCTATCAATTTAAACAAGAGGCCCTAGTTCGAATTTGGTATGGTTATTTAGGGACTCGATGCACAACAATTGTATAAAATAGGTTTTGACCGCCTGTAGAGGGGCCCCTAAATAACCGTACTACATTAGAACTGGGATTGTTTTAGTAAAAACAGATGTCTCCCCTACATGAGAAAGGGCCATAAATCCGCCAAAAATCATTTAACTGGAACGCGACGAAGGTATGTGCAACTAGACTTACAAATGGTCATCCCTAACAAGTTTCATGGAAATCCAGGTAGGGGATCAGAAGTAGTCAGGACAAAACGTATGTATTAAAACCTTTAAAGCGCCATAACTCCACCAAATATCATTCAACTGGAACAAGACAGTGATTTACGCTGCCAAGTTTCGTTGAAAGCCGAATGGTGATTGAAGAGAACTAGTCCGGACAAAAATCGTGTATTAAAACGTCTTAAGGAGCCTAAACTTTGTCAAAAATCATTAAACCGGAACATGGCAATGACATGCGCAACTAGTCTTGGTACTGATCATTCTTGCCAAGAAGGATAAAAATATCGGACAGGGAAAGCAGCATTCAAGGACGACAGTCAACCACAAAACACAAAAACAAACACGTAAACAGATACACGAAAAGGCAAAAGTAATAAAAAATGCAAACGACATCACAAACACAAAAAGGTTAACAATAGGGCTACCGCCTTTTAACGGTCAGTAGCAAAGTAGGAAGTTTCGTTGAAATCCAGCCAGGCGTTCAGTAGAACTAGTCTGTACAAAGTTAGTGTATTAAAACCTTTGAAGGGCCATAACTCCTAAAAACTCATTCACCCGGAACACGACGACGATATGCACAACTAGTCTCGAGTTTTTATCTATATTGATACTGATCATCCTTGCAAAATTTCGCTGAAATCCGCCCAGGAGTTCCGAAGAGACTCGTCTGGATAATGTTTCTGTATTAAAAACCTTTAACGGGCTTATCTCCGCCAATAATCATTCAACTGGAACATGGTGAAGATATGCACAACTAGGCTTGATACTGAACATCCTTGCCAAGATTCGTTTTAATCCGGGATTCAGTAGAACTCCGCCAACATTGTTTCAACCGGAACACTGTGATGATATGCACAAGTAGCCAAGTCATTGAGTACCTTCATTGTGACTTTCTAGACTATGTTTTTTTTGTATAATATTAACACGAGCATAATTGTGTTTTACTTATATTGCCTATTGATGCTGCCTTGTTGGTTAGAGATTAGATCATGGCGGGGATTTCTTTATTTACACTGTCCTTTTTTAAAGGGATGACAGTAGGGTAAGTGTGAGTTTTGGTGCATCCTAGAACCGGTTTAAACCCCCAGTGGCCTACTTTGCCACTGACTGTTCCAAGGCGGTAGCCCTATTGTCAACCCTTTTGTGTTTGTGATATCGTTTGAATTTATTATTACTTTTGCCTTCTTGTTTGTCTGTTTGCGTGTTTGTTTCTGTGTTTTGTGGTTGACTATCCTCCTTGAATGCTACTTTCCCTGTCCGATCTTTTTATATTTCTTAGTACTGATCATCAATGCAACGTTTCCCTGAAATCCGGTCAGGGGAACATGGTGAAGATATGCACAACTAGGCTTGATACTGAACATCCTTGCTTAGATTCGTTGAAATCCGGCCAGGAGTTCAGAAGAACTAGTGCGGACAAAGTTTCGGGTAAAACACAGTAATGGGCACAATTTTATTGCCCCAGGGGTTAAAATTCAAAGTTCTTTAAAATATCTCAAATTGCATTTTCATAAAACTTCATGGGGCCAATGTTATCGAAACTCATTTGATATAAAGATTGTCCGATCGCAATTTGTTTTTTAAAGATATTAGAGAGGCTAGTGTAATTTGGTTACGGACACTACATATCATTGATATAACATATATTTTAATGTTTAATTAATAACCTTAATCAACGTGACACACAATATTATCAATCAAACTCTAACAACATGTTATTCAGAAGTATTTCCTCTAAAGAATGCTTGGTCATTACTCCGCCAAAAATCATTCAACCGGAACACGGTGGTGATATTCACAACTAGGCTTAGTACTGATCATCCCTGCAAGGTTTCGCCGAAATCCGCCCTGGGGTTCAGGAGAAGTAGTACAAAATATGTGTAGTAAAATCTTTTAAGGGCCATAATTCCGCCAAAAATCACTGCACACATTTTGTCCTCACTACTTCTCCTGAACCCCAGGGCGGATTTCAGCGAACCCTTGCAGGGATGATCAGTATCAAGCATAGTTGTGCATATCACCACCGTGTTCCGGTTGAAGGATTTTGGCGGAGTTATGACCCTTTAAAGGTTTTACTACAAAAGCGGGTAAACACAGTAATGTGCTCAAATGAAGTCATTAGCATGTTATGCAGGCATGATAACAACATAATCTACTGTGGTAATCAAGTTTTAAGTTAGGTTTGTGTATCTCAGTCTTGAGTGTGGTGGCAGTAAAACGTCTCCCCGCGCTTGCAATCAGTACTGTTATTCATTCGATCTTTGGAGATCGCTGAGCCCGATACTTATATTTAATTATCGGTGGTACTTTTTGTTTCTTACTTAATTTTCGATTCAGTGGTTCCACTACTCCGGCCGATTAAAGGCTCTGGATATTGTTAAACCACTTATAGGATATGTTGTCTGTTTTTTAATTTAGTCTTTTGACTGTTACTTGTGATATGCAAGCTTCATAACCGCTGCTCCCAACTAAATTTCATTATGTTTATTTCGCTCTTCGGGGCATATATTTTCATTAGATACTGGGACCATACGCCGTACGATATGGGGAAGATTAATCTCCATGTCCACCGCCATATGCATGCCATCTTCGGGATGGTTACAATTTTGCACTATTGGTTTTATTAATATTGAGTTCCGCTCAACCCGGGGCTAGAAGGCGTTAGCGGTAGCTAGTATATTTCACCACCGCTCACGAACAGTCTCAATCAAACCGAGACTGCAATATTTCATATGTGACATTTTCGGCCGTTTCCAAAGGTCCACTATCATACTCTTTTTTTGAGCAAATAAATCAACAAAAATTAGGTTCCTAGGTTTGATAGTTTGTTTAATGATTTAAACAGTAAGTAGAATTTAGGTAGTCTTGGGCGTTATGCGGTTGCACTTCAATTTTACCCTTTTCTACATGAATGATTAAAAAACTTCAATATAAATTTATTGAAATTTGATTATAAGGCTGGATGGAAAATTTAAAAACAAATCCTACGGTATATACTCAATATATTTGACATTTTATAGCGGAGATATGTTATTATTAATTATAAAAGTTGTCCTTCGCTATACATGTTCATCTTTCGAAACGATATTTCTTAGACTCAATAAAAAGGAAATATTTTCTATATTTCCTGGATATTTTGGGGATTTAATTGGAAATGAACACTTCTTATTGAAAAATAGCTTTAAAATGGACTGATTCAAGATGCAAATGTTATAGTTTCCTAAAAATATGCAGTGTCTGTAACCACCTCACCTATTCATAATATAGATGAAGGTATGACATTTCTAACTTTCTATATTAGTATATGGTCCAATTTAGATTTAGAAAGTATGTAAAAAATGTGTGCTTCTATTATTAGATTGGCACTGTAATGGACAGAAGGTTACAGACACTACAAAACACATGTAGTGTCCGTAACCTACATGTTGGACATTACAATTAACCCTTTATTTAAGTACTAGTGTTTGCTTATATATTGACCAGTATTGTTTTACTTGTTGCATCATAATCACGGAAAACGTTTTAACTAGAAGGCAAGATTTTGGTGTCACACGGTAAGTGAATGCATTATAGTTATTGTCCTCACACATGTACAAAAGTATGTATTGATTGGTTGATAATGAATAATGATAATGATATATTTGTGTAGTGTCCGTAACCTCGTATTTAAATATATCTGGATATTTATAGGGCAAATAATATGTCTTTTAACTTGCATATTATGAATTTTGGAAGCTGTGTGCTATAACCACATGAAACGAATTGAAAATCAAGAATTATCTATGTTCCTTTGTTTCTTTTTTTTTGAAAATTCTTAGAAATATTGACCCTAAAAGCAAAACGAAAAATAACTTTTGAAGAAACATCTACTTATTTTACAAACTATGTAATAGAATCGTATATATCAGAAACTCTTAATACCATGACCAAACTAAAAATAAACAAACAATCTATAAGTTATACTAGATGCATATATAGTCCTGGTATTTGACATTAGAAAGGTTACGGACACTACATTAACTCGTTCTATCAACATTTTATCTACACACATTTTAACATGTTTTACTTTTGGTTTTAATAACATTGATGATAGTATTTGTTTAGAGCCAGTTTTAATTGTGAAAATAAATATTTAAACACCATATTCACATTTAATAGGAATATATTTTTTTCAAAGTACACATTGTGACACAAGTGTCAGTGTAATTTAAAAGTTAATGGATGACTTCGATATGAATTAATGTGTCTTAGTTGCCATAGAACAAATCATGTTTGTTCATATTTACGTCAAAGTCTCTTCTGTGTAGAGTCCGTAACCTCTATAAAAAGAATGCAAAATGGTCTTTAAGTATGAAGATAAATCCTAACCATTAAGAAACCAAAAGGGAGGGAGCGTAGCGACCGAACGCGGTTTCTTAATGGTGAAGATTTCTCTTCATAGACTCTATCCGGCTTAGTGTTTACAATAGGTTTTATCGATAGTCTCTATATAGGTCACTCTCTTCACCGCGAATATTACTTGTTGTAAAATCTTCATGAATAAATGGTGCAAATATTTGAAAATCTGAGACAGCTGATTGGTTGAAAAAGTAGGGCAAACACTAATTACTTTAAATCACTATATGTATATTTATTTTGTTGTGATTAACTAAATCACTATTGATGTTAATGTATTTATAATAATCTGTAATAATTAATAACAAAACGACTTTATGTGGAATATAATTCATAGAATTTTAAGCATTTTCACACTTGACTACATTTTGAGATAAAAACAAATCCAAGCATTTTTTAGAGGAAATACTTTTTAATTACATGTTGTTAGAGTTTGATTGATACTATTTTGTGTCACTTTAATTAAGTTTATTAATTAAACATTAAAATATATGTTATATCAATGATATGTAGTGTCCGTAACCAAATTACATTAACCTTTTTAATATCTTTAAACAAAACAATTGGGGTCGGACAATCTTTATATCGAATGAGTTTTGGTAACTTGGCGCATAAAGATTTACGAAAATGCAATTTGTGATCTTTTAAAGAACTTTGAATTTTGACCACCTGGTGCAGTACAATAGAGCACATTACTCTGTTTTACCCAAAACTTTGTCCGCACTAGTTCTCCTGAACCCCTGGCCGAATTTCAGAGAAACGTTGCAGGGATGATCAGTACTAAGCCTACTTGTGCATATCATCACAGTGTTCTGGTAAAAACAATTTTGGCGGAGTTATGACCATTTAAATGTTTTAATACAAAAACTTTGTCCGGACTAGTTCTGCTGAATCCTTGGCCGGATTTCAACGAATCTTGGCAAGGATGTTCAGTATCAAGCCTAGTTGTGCATATCTTCACCATGTTCCAGTTGAATGATTATTGGCGGAGATAAACCCTTTAAATGTTCTAATACATAAACATTGTCCAGGCTAGTCTCTTCTGAACTCCTGGGCGGATTTCAGCGAAATGTTGCAAGGATGATCAGTATCAATATAGATATAAAACTCGAGACTAGTTGTGCATATCGTCGTCGTGTTCCGGGTGAATGAGTTTTTGGGAGTTATGGCCCTTTAAAGGTTTTAATACACTAACTTTGTACAGACTAGTTCTCCTGAACGCCTGAAATGTTGCAAGGAAGATCAGTATCAATATAGATATAAAACTCGAGCCTAGTTGTGCATATCGTCGTCGATAACACTAGTGAAACACGAGAAAATCCTAAACTCTCTTGTGAAACCTCACTAAATGCAAACAGCAAATTGTCCCAATCTTTGGATCTCTCTGTACACATACGCCGTAACATTTGCTTTAACGTCACGTTAAATCGTTCGACTAACCCGTTACACATAGGGTGATACGGTGGTGTCGTCATTTGACGCAGAGACAATAACCTGCGTACTTCAGCCATGAGTTCTGACGTAAACTGTGACCCACAATCAGTCAGAATTTCCTCAGGTACACCTAGCCTACTGAACATATCAACTAATGCCTCAGCTACTCTCTCAGTTTCAATTGAATGCAATGCTACTGCCTCTGGATACCTAGTTGCATAGTCTACCATGGTTAAAATGTACCTATTTTTCCTATCCGACACTGGAAAAAATGGCCCAACTATGTCTACGGCTACCCGCTTAAATGGTGTATCTATCAGTGGCATCTGACCTAAATGTACTTTGATCACTCGACCTTTTGGTACTGTCCTTTAGCATACATCGCAGGACCTACAATACCTAGTTACATCTCCACTAACGCCTGGCCAATACAATTCTGCCAATACTCTATCTGATGTTTTATTTACGCCTAAATGACCTCCCATAATCGACTCATGAGCTACCTTAAGCACTGTCGTTCTATACTGGGTAGGTACCACTAATTGGTGCAACTGTCTACCACCACTATCTTCAAATTCACTGTACAATAAACTATCTTATGTACAAACTTAGAACTATCGGACCCTTTACACTTCTTCACTACACCATCCTTGGCCTTCACTTTACAAGGATCTAATGACTCGTCTTGATTTTGTGCTTCTATAAACTCCGCTTTGGATATGTCACCTACGGCTGCAGGAACCTTTAATTTTCTATAAGCCTGAGCTTGCTTCTGAACCTGCGCTCTAGTCTCTACTGCATTACTTATGATGCTACTCCTAAAATTGGACACTACCAGAAGTACTGAACCTTCTATGTTCCCTATCGTTAAATCATACATCGGGTCGTCCATACATAGTGCCTCTGTAGTCCCTTTAAAGAAAGATGTATCTACATCTATTCTCGCTATTGGAACGTACTCTGCCGAATTATTTAACAACATGCACGTTGACTGTTTACCTACCAACTGGTCATCCGTAACTAAACTACGCTTACCTACCACACCTGTACAACCTGTATCCCTCATTACAATTACGTCCGTGCCATTCACTCTACCATCTGCCGTTGGAAGATTTGCATACGGAAAGAGACATGTTCCGATCTTCGATTACGCCATCCGATTTAACACGACAGCTACTACTCTCGGTTTTAATAACCGGACTTTTACCACCTCTACGGTTAGTAAGAGTAAGACGGTTTCAAAATTCCTTTCAGATATTTCTGTGTTGGCTCTAAATAACCTATAATGTGTTGATGAATTCAATTCAATTATATACGACTCCGACATTTGAAATGAGAATTGTTATCTCGGAAGTAGGATACAGCGGACTTACAGAAGTATTTGCAACATCATTTGACAGTAATTTAGATTTAATCTGAAAGTCGTTCTTGCATCATTTCAATGTTTAAGTTATGGTTTATTTATTTACACGGGCAGTATGCAAGTGTGACATAAAACACAATTCGATTTAATATCTACATTTATCACATAACTTACGGAATGGAATAACACCATTGTATATTTTCGATATACCACTAGTTTTACAAGTAGGCAAATAAGCCCTATATGCGATGTCAAAACAAATCGATAATGACTGATCCAATTCCCACGGTTTATGTCGGTTTCGCGTCTTAAAGCCACAGGTAAACTGCAATAATAGTCGATATGTGAGTTATGTGATAACTAGAATCTAACATTCGTTCTCATTCATTATTGAATTTATTAAACTTGTTAGCAAAAATTATATAATGCTCGGCAAGAGCCTCGCATTATATCATTTTTGCCAACTCGTTTAATAAATTCAATGATGAATGAGTACTCATGTAAGATCATCTATGTATGTAACATGACTGCTTTTTTAAAATTACCTTAACTATCTTCTTTCCCAAATGTTTAGCCACATGCCAAATATCATATGAATGTTTCATCTCTGGATGTTGAGTTTCTGAATTTTTTTTTATATATTACAAGTTGATTTTGTAATCAAATAAAATATGTTTCAACTTAATTTATACGTCAAAAAGCACAAATGTCGCATATATACAAAATGCTAAAATGTTGTGTATGTAAAAAACTGCAATATATTTTGGAATATTTAGAGTATAGATGCTGTTTTCCCTGTGCATTGTGAACCAAATAAACAAGACTTATTACAAAGCTGTGAGACAAAAAGTATGTTAATATGATTTTTTTTTAAAGTGAGTAAACAATTCTTACTCATCAAAGATGTAATGATTGTATAGGCATCTGTCACTGTAAGACCCTTCTCTTCCAACTCTTTCAAAGCTTCTTCAAATCCAAGCTTTTCCATATTCACGGACTTCCTCTGTGTCTGCCTCTTATCCAGTGTCTTCAATGTAGTATTTTCTTGGTGACGTGCTCCATAAAGGTGTATGAGCAGTACTGCGCACAGACCGGGGCTATCATTCCGTCCATCTCCTGAAAAAATACATTAAAACTATTAAAATATAAAGAATAACGGCCGAAATACACAAATACCCCCACTTCAGCGCTGTCAGTCACACTCAAAAATCAGTCATTCTTATATATTGACCTTCTTTTATTGTAGAAACATACTGCTGGCATTAAGATGTGTTATAAAGTTTAAAAAAAAAAGAATGGCTTTTGTTTTCTGAGTCATGCCTAATAAAAACAAACTTGAATTATTGTAATTGATCATTAATTGTAAAACAATGTTAATTTCATAACGGTGTATAAAAGGTGCATTTGTTAACATTAGTTAACAATGAGATGAGTGACTAGTATAAATGTTCGACGCGTATGCATAGCGTTGTATAATATGGGCATTAGTTGACATACATGTGTGCATGCATAACTCAGTGAGTGTAATATACGAGTGATTTGATAACGTTGTATATTACATGTATTAGGGGCATTGGTTAACAGCGACGTACATGGCGTATACATGGCGTTGTAGAATATGTATACATTGCTACTCATCATTAGTACAGGTTACATATATTTATTAAATAATGATTTGTTTGGGGAATGATAATTATGCAAGAGTGTTATGTTTGTCAACCGACATCTAAAACGTATGTATAATTACAGCCTAAGCCATCCAGTGATGGATATAAGCCATCCAGGTTTGGATATAAGCCTTCCGGAGGAGAGCTAAGCTTCCACGAATAACGTTAAAGGCGGTGGAGACGGTCCCCGTACCTGCGCGACATGGCCAGGTTCTAGTAGCAACAACCCTCGGGACACGAGGTGGGCCCGTTATCAGTCCTCACTGGACGAACATCATCCACAACCTCAGTGGAGATTAATCATCATACATATCGCGTCATCAACCCTTATAGAAGCATTTGATGACAATCTTCATGAGCTCTCGCGCATCACAGTTATCGCGCTAACAACACTTTAGTGTCGTATATAATCAGTCGACACATTCAGTATTTGTTACAATACTATGAGAACATTCTTTTCATATTTCATCTGTGTATTTTCTTGATTTTTTTAGATAATTGTATATATATTTATCATATTTTAAAAGTTGCATAAAGCATTCACCGTCATTGATTCTTTCCTGAGTTAGCCCCAACCACTGGGTTCATCCTGCGACAAGGGTACCAGTATTATGATGTAGAATACCAGTAACAGTATGTAGAGTACCAGTATCAATATGTAGACTTACAGTTTCAGTATGTAGGATACCAGTATCTGGATGTAGGGTACTGGTATCAGTATGTTATGTACCAGTGTCAGGATGTAAGGTACCGGTATCAGGTTGTGGGGTACCTGTATCAGTATGTAGGGTACCGGTGTCTGGCTGTAGGGTACCAGTATCAGTATATAGGGTACCAGTGTCAGGATTTAGGGTACCAGTATCAGATTGTAGGGTACCAGTATTAGGATGTAGAGTACCAGTAACAGTATGTAGAGTACAGGTATCATTATGTAGACTAACAGTTTCAGTATGTAGGGAACCAGTATCTGGATGTAGAGTATCAGTATCGGTATGTAGGGTATCAGTATCAGGATTTTGGGTACCGGTATCTGGATGTAGACAATGCAGGTCACACATATCATGATTTAGGGTACCAACATCCGGATGTAGGTTAACGGTATCTGGATGTAGACTATGTAGGTCACAAATGTCAGGATGTTTGGTATCAGTATCGGTATGCAGGGTACTAGCATCAGGATTTGGGTACCACTAACTGGGCGTATACTATGTTGGTCACATATGTCAAGATATAGGGTATCATTATTAGGATGCTTACCAGTTTATCTTTGCATTAACCTCGTGGCAATAGGTCGTTTCTCACTTTGGCCAGTCCATATAGTGTAATTGTCGTTAGTAAAACATGTTTTAATATTGTAACAGGTCAAATATATATTCCTTCTCTAGCTATCGTATGTTGATATAATGCAACATGCATGTTTGTTATTGCAAAGTTAATCAAAGAACATGTGCAGAATGTGTAATTGCCGAATATAAATTAACCATAACCTTTAGCACGACACGGTTTAACGTGTTCTTTAAGGCGGTAAGATAATCAGTAAGATAATCAGTTAACCTTTCAACTAGATTTCGTTGTTTAGTAAGTGACTTGATCAAGGTCAAGGTTAAAATCTAAATGTACAGCGTGATGCAACCAATACATAATCTCCCTGTTAGAATTAGGACTGTTGTACGATGTTGTACCTATGTACTGCGTAGGCCAATGGTATCATTCACTACTATTCACCACGGGTAACTATGTTCTTTAAACGTCCAAAGGAAACAATTGAAAATGTTTAATTCTGATTATTCAGCCTACGTTCAGTCTAGGTACTAGACATCATTTTGGATGTTACGTGATATGAAATTGAATGATGGAGCTGAAGATTAGCAAGAAAAGCGTATATTAACCAACTATTACATAACTAGTAAGTACATTTGTCTTAATAATAACGATATTGTTTGAAAGGTGATTATTTGTGTTACCCACACATTTACTGTTAATAAGTAATTTTGTAAGATTTCACAAAAGATAAAATTTCACGAAGGGTAACTGTTCATTTACAGTTTGAGTATTGGTAAAAGTGTGTTTCCTTTTATAAAAATATGATTGTGTTGGTATTACATGTATTCAACTAATTATATAGACTATAATGAATGTGTCAGAGGTATGTTTGATTCTCGATATGTTACTGTACAATTGTAACTACCCCTCATATAGGCTAATAGTGGAAGAAGTAAGCTTAGGAAGTCAAACAGAGCAAACATTATACCTTTACTATACATTCAGTTTTACTAGTAGCGTATTCTATACATTCTGTTTATGTTTTAAAGAAGGACTACTCTTACCACCCTAGTACGCTTACCATATATTTAAATACACGAGGGCATGTGGACTCTATACGCTATATATATATTTCTATATTTATATCTATATATATACTCGATAAGTTAAGAAATCGACAAAGAGTAATAATTTGCTAAACGCTATATCTTTATCTATTCTGAACCAAACAACTTACGCACCAGTAGACAATCCCTTTAATGTATGAACTTATTATATGCAGACTGGTACCGTTGGAGACAGGTGATTTGAATGATTTTTTTTAATTAACAGTCGTTATTGACAATATACTTGATTAGTTCAGAATAAAACTTGTTTTGATTTATTGATTGTTATTATTGAGATTTTAAAGGTATTGTCTACTGGTGCGTAAGATGTTTGGTTCAGTATATATTGATATTTACATACTCGATAAAATGAACAGGAAAAGTAGCAATCAAGGACGACAGTCAACCACAAACACACACAGAAACAAAGAACAACTTTAAAGATGAATAAAAGACCAAATAAGACATCACAAACACAAAAGGGTTGAAAGCGTTGACAATAGGGCTACCGCCTTGTAACGGTCAGTGACAAAAAAGGTCGCTGGGGGTTTAAACCAGGTTAAGAAATGGACAAAGAGTAAAATATTGTTTTATAAATATATGGATTTTCTTAAAATATACATCCTTTTAATAATTAAGAATATGTTCGAAAAACTAAAAATACTCTTCGTTTTCCAGTCAATAATGAAAACTGACACAGAAAAGGCTCTGAGGAAAGTCCGATAACTCATAAAAAAGTATCATGCGTAAAGCTAGCTTGCTTTAATCCGCACCCGATTAGTCGTCTGCGCCTGAAGTACATGAATAACTACGTGTTTGCAATGCGATCGTTGTCCATTGTTCAAACATAGAGGCTGTAGATCTTTGATTGCGTAGTTTTGCTCATTGTAAATGACTTTCGGGTACTTGTTTGTTTTTACTGTACCATTTTGTGTGTGGTTTTATTATACCCTAGAACCAAGCGGCCTTTGTGCCACTGACTGTTCCAAGACGGTATCCGATCTTCATCCCTTCTGTTTTTGTGGTATGGCATACTTTGCTTCTATTTTTCCTTTTGATTGAGTTGAATGCGTGTTTTTGGTTGACTGTGTTCTGTTTATGCTACATTGCAAGTTAGACGTTAATATCGTCTTTCATAATTCTACATGTCAGCAGCATGTTTCTGAAAAAATAAATAAACATGACCTACTTTTCGTACTCTGTTATTTTAGTTGTTATCGCACACAATATCTGACAAACAGCTTTAAAACTTCATACACACGAACATATACGTGACAGCAACATATTCCTTCTAAACGAAGGTCAATGAATGACCTTGACATAGTTACCCACTTGATTAATTATAAGTGCGACTTACAGCGCCAAAACGGTCAATCCGTGTCCCGTGGACATGCTTTCTAGTTATTATTATTATTATTATTATTTATTATCAACATCATCATTATCATTATTATTATTATTATTATTATTATTATTATTATATCATCATCATCATCATCATCATCATCATCATCGTCATCATCATTATCATCATCATCATCATCATAATTGTCATTATCATATCATTATTATTAGTATTATTATTATTATTATTATTCTGTGTAGTCGAACAGGAAATTAAAAAAACACAAAAACAACAACATTTTAACTGACTTTTTGTTTACACGTTTTGGTAATCGTCATCAAAATATTCTATTTGTTTGCAGCTTTGCATGCACTTTGAATGCTTCGGTATATTTTATAACAAAAGCCCGTACAAAGGCTGGAACATAGTGACACATTGCATACCACAGTCTTTATTGGTGTGTATACAAGAACAAAACATCATACACATTCACCTTTTTGACCCTAGTTTGCGTTCCATTGTTGCACATGTAAGTGTACTTTACTAATAAAACTGTGTCACTATTACACATAGATCTTGATTTAGAAGTATTTCGCTATGGTAAGTATTTTTACTATTTAATATTATTCTTGAATATATTAGAAAATACGTTTGTGCTTATCCATAACACTATTATAATCAATAATAGTGTTATGGATAAGCACAAGCGTATTTAATAATATATTCAAGAATAATTTTAAAAAGTTTTTTTTCTTACCATAGCTGTTAGGTTCGCATTATGACGTCATTCGGCCCCGTAATTCATTTGAAAATGGCGGTTTCATTTGTAAAGTCTGCTAGTGCCGATAACAATTGGCAAAATACTCGTTGTTGTGTGACTTGCTCGTGATACGGACTAAGCAAACTGATAAAATATGGATTTATTTACGTATCAGTGCTTTACGTTAGTGAATTGGTTGTGATTTGAAGCTGGAATACTGCGCCGAAATTAACGGAATTAACGGACCCCTGATTTTCGGTAAAATTCATTTGTTTACATAGGGGACATAGACAAACGACGTGCAGCGTGAAATTGCACTAAGGTGACTTTGAACTCGGATATCTCAGCGAATTTACAAGGGATAGTAAGAAGAATGGTATTGTTGGATAGGAAATTTATTTCTGCACATGTTAGTTTATAGTGTGCATGTAACTGAGATTATTTTAAACGTCTGCTTGACCTCTGAAAAAGAACACAAGCATTTTCCAAAATTTCCCATTAAACTCCTTTATAGACAATTATAATAAAAGATGGCAAAAATTAAAAGTGACCAGTTCCTGTGGGGAAAGTAGCATTCAAGGAGGACAGTCCACCACAAAACACAGAAACAAACACCCAAATAGACAAACAAAAAGGCAAAAACAATAATAAATTCAAACGACATCACAAACACAAAAGGGTTGACAATAGGGCAATAAAGATTGGATTAAAAATGGATGCGCTAGAGTGCTGACCAGACAAATTGTTGTTTTTTATCGTTAATTCAAGGGCAATAACTATGGTGTTACTGGTCCGATCTGGATGATTTTTGAAAGCGTCCGATCTATTATAAATATTTAAAATCTAGTTAAGTTTGGTTTAGATCGTATGAAAAACGAAGGCACTAGAATGCTGAGAGTTAACACATTTTTCAAAAATTCAAGGGCCATAACTGGCTGGTTTTCAATCTTGACCGAGCTGTTGTCAATATCAACAATCTGCCAAAGAGTGGTAAAGGTAGGATGCAAAATGGAGGTGTAAGAGTATTGACAAGACAACATATATAGTTTTTTGTTAATTCAATGGCAATAACTCCGTTGTTACGGGTCCGATCTGTCGGATTTTAAAATTATCTAAGCTTTTATTGATATTAACAATCTGGTAGAGTTTCGTAAAGATCGGATGAAAAATGAAGGTGCTAGAGTGTTGACATCAAAAAGTTAACCATTTTTTCAATATTTCAAGGGCAATAACTCTGGTGCTACAAGTGCGATCTAGATGGAATTCAAACTCGTCCGAACTTTTATTAATATTAATAATCTGGCAAAGTTTGGTAAATATCGGATGAGAAATGGAGGCGCTAGAATGCTGAGAATACAAATATAAAATTTTTCGTTAATTCAAGGGTAATAACTATAATGTTACTGCTCCGATCTGGCTGGTTTTTTACCTCGTTTAATCTATCATTGATATTAATAATCTAGTAAAGTTTGGTATAGATCGGATGATAAACGAAGGTGCTATAGTGCTGATATCAAAAAGTTAACACATTTTTCAATAATTCACGGACCATAATACTGGTCCGATCTGGCAGGTTTTCTAACTTGACCGGGCTTTCGTCAATATCAACAATCTTCCAAAGATTGGTAAAGGTAGGATACAAAATGGAGGTGCCAGAGTGTTGACAAGACAACATGGGCATTTACTGTTCCGATCTGGCTCGTTTTGAGACTCCTCTAAGCTTTTATTGATATTAACAATCTGGTAGGGGGTCGTAAAGTTCGGATGAAAAATGAAGGTGCTAGAGTGTTGACATCAAAAAGTTAACACATTTTTCAATAATTCAAGGGCAGTAAGTCCTGTGTTACTAGAGCGATCTAGATGATGTTCAAACTCGTCCGAGCTTTTATTGATATAATAATAATCTGGGAAAGTTTGGTAAAGATCGGATGAAAAATGGAGACGCTAGAGTTTTGTTAATTCAAGGGCAATAACTCGTTGTTACTTGTCCGATTTGGCTGGGTTTGTAACTCCTCTAAGCTTTTAATAATATTAACCATCTGTTACAGTTTTATAAAGATCAGATGAAAAACGAAGGTGCTAGAGTGTTGATATCAAAATGTTTACACATTTTTCAATAATTCAAAGGCAATAACTCGGGTAGAGTTTAGTAAGGATGACAAATGCAGGCGCTAGAGTGTTGACAAGACAAATATAGCATTTTTCATTGATTCAATGGCAATAACTCCGGTGTGACCGGTTTGATCTGGCTGCTTTTCAAACTCATCCGAGCTTTTATTGATATTAATAATATAGTAAAATTTGATAAAATCAGATGAAAAACGAAGGTGCTAGAGTGTTGAAATCAAAAGTTACATTTTTCAATAATTCAAGGGCAATAACTCCGGTGTTATATTTAGATATCGGTGGTACATTTTCAATTGCTTTTGATTTCTTACTTAAATTTCGATTCGGTGGTTCCACTACTCCGGCGATGAATGCTCTGGGTATTGTTTAACCGCCCATATAATATGTTGTCTCCTTTTTTAATTTAGTCTGTTGGCTGTTACTTGTGATGCGCAGGCTTCATAACCGCTGCTCCCAACTAAATTCCATTTTATTTCGCACTTCGGGGCATAGAATGTTGTTAGATACTGGGACCACACCCGCTGACATGGGGGTGTAATAAGTATAAAGGTCGCTATGTCCAACGCCATTCGGGATGGTTAAAATTCTGTACTATTGAGTTTATGAATATTGAGTTCTGCTCAACCGGGGACAGGAGGCGTCAGATGTAGCAAGCATAACCGAGACTGCAATATTTAGTATGTATCGTGTTCGGCCGTTTCCAAAGTTCCACTCTCATACTCTTTTACAGTCTGCTCTGGCTGATTTTTGAACCCGTCCCAGCTTTCATTTATATTTTAATAATCTGGTAAAGTTTGGTAAGGATCGGATGAGGAAATGAGGCGATAGAGTGTTTACCAGACAAAATATAGCGCTTTTGATTAATTCAAGGGCAATAACCCCGGTGTTACTTGTTCGATCTTGCTGCTTTTCTAACTCTTCTGAGCTTTTATTGATATTAATAATCTGGCAAAGTTTGGTAAATATCGGATAACGAATGAAGGTGCTAGAGTGTTGACATCAAAAAGTTAACAATTTTTTCAATAATTCAAGGGTAATAACTCCGGTGTTACTCGTCCGATCTGACTGGCTTTCGAATTCGGCCGAGCTTTCATTGATATTAAAAACCTGGTAAGGTTTGGTTAAGATCGCATGAACAATGGAGGCGCTAGATTGTTGACAAGACACAATTCAGCACTTTTTGTTAATTCAAGGGCAATAACTCCTGTGTTACTAGTGAACTCTGAGCTGTTATTGATAATAATAATCTGGTAAAGTTTGGTAAAGATCGGATGAAAAACGAAGGTGCTTGAGTGTTGACATCTAAACGTTAACGGACGAAGGACGGACGACGGATGACGGACGGACGGACGAACGACGGACAAAATACCATGGCATAATCGCTACTTGCCTTTGGCCAGCAGAGCTAAAAAAAAAATGTACAGCTTTTCTTCTTTGTGTATTCAAAAATATCGGGGATGCACATGTAAGTTTAAATCCAATCTACTGGAGGGCATCACCACTATGGAAAGCCTTAGGGGACCCCCGAAGTTATTATTTGTTTACTCTATTTTCTATATGATTTTTCTTCGGCGCATTTTTCTATCGCCGAAGTTATTTTCACGTCTTCGATTATCTTCGGTACTATCTTCGGCGCATTTTTTATGGAAAGCCGTAGGGGACCCCCGAAGTTTTGTTTTTTTTACTATATTTTCTTTATGATTTTTCTTCGGCGCATTTTCCTATCGCCGAAATTAATTTTTCACATCTTGGATTAACTTCGGTACTATCCGAATCTTCGATTAACTTCGGCACTATCTTCGGCGGAATTTTTCTATCGCCGTTATTTTTTTCACATCTATGATGTACCCAAGTTAATCGAAGATGTGAAAAAACAACTTCGGCGATAGAAAAATGTGCCGAAGATAGTACCGAAGTTAATCGAAGATGTGAAAAAATAACCTCGGCGATAGAAAAATGCGCCGAAGATAGTACCGAAGTTAATCGAAGATGTGAAAAAATAACTTCGGCGATAGAAAATTCGCAGAAGAAAAATCATATAGAAAATATAGTAAAATAAATAATAACTTCGGGGTCCCCTACGGCTTTCCATACACCACACACCCTGTCCATGTTTTTGATCAATCTTCGTAATTTGGACATGAGAACGTTTTTTAAAATATTCCTAAAATAAATCTACATACAAAAAATAGACATAAAAGTCGAACAGGAAAGGTAGCATTCAAGGACGACGGTCTTCCTTAAACACACAGAGAAACAAAGAAAGTCTTTTGGCTGTTACTTGTGATACGCAGTCTTCATAACCGCTGCTCCCAACTAAATTCCTTTTTGTTTATTTCGCTCTTCGGGGCATGCAATTTTATTATATCCTAGGACCATACGCCGTTGGATATAGGGGATGAAATAAAGATACAAATATTGCTAATATCCATCGCTATATGCTTGCCATCTTCGGGGTTGTTACAGTTCTGTACTGTTGATTTTTATGAATATTGAGTTCTGTTCAATCCGGAGCTAGAGGGCGTGAGCGGAAGCTAGCATATTTCACTACCGCTCATGAACTGTCTCAACGCCGTTTCCAAAGGTCCATTATCGTATTCTTTTTTTAAAGATGAATAAAAGGTAAATAAGACATCACAAACACAAAATAGTTGTCAAAAGGGCTACCACCTTGGAACGGTCAGCGACAAAAAAACGCCGCTGGGGTTTAAACCAGGTTAAAGAGTGCACCAAACCTCACTCTGACCCTAATGTCATCCCAATAAACGGGACAGTGCAAATAAAGATATCGCCTCTAGGTTATAATCTCTAACAAAGCATACGCAAGATATGCAATTAGCAATACACCTGCACAATGATATTTATCAGAAAATCGCATCCGAAATTAATATGAGCCGCAACACACGAAAACGTCCCTTCGGACGTTTAGACGACAACGTCATCAAGTAACAATGTATGACGTCGGCCGGTAATCAATGAATTACTTATCAAATTTCTCGTCACTTCTGTGTTTTACCATTATTATATCATAGGGAATATGTTTCTTAATATCAATAGTTGATGCTATAGAAAATGGTAATTATTTATGTTTTTTGTTGTTATTTAATCAACGACGTCGTCCAAGACGCCGACGTCAACGTCAAAATTTATGGTGAGTACAATCATTAATTTTCAAATGGAGATGAAATCATTTTAAATTAAGATATCAACATAAAATAAAGAGATTTTATAAGAGAAAATCACCGTTTTTCATAAATATAAAAAACATAAAATGTGAAAATTGTGTCTGAAGGGTCGTTTTCGTGTGTTTCGGCTCATATAATTAACAAATGTATAATGTTGATGCATTTTATTTCATCATGATTTACCCATTGTGATCGAAGTCTTCCAAATATCTGGTTGTACAGCCTGGACAATGCGGGATATGAAATAATAGTACCCGTACATATATACACATTAACGTACATAACTAGATCAAATGCATACATCATTCTTTAGACGATTATTTAACTACATCTTAATATGACCCTCATAGGTAAATATGCTTGGTAGTCCATTGGACTAAGAAACTACCAATACAGTTTATACAGTTTATGCATACAATATACAAGTGATTCCAAACATGCCATCCAGGTACTGTGTTGTCGAGTGTAAAATGAGTCGGGATGTGTACACACCGCTTAAGCGTATTCGTGAAGATATTCAGTAAATATTTAACATTTGTCAATCGTGACTTGGATTAACTCGCGGTAGTAAGACGTGTGAAATCATCTTATTTTGATGCTTCGTTTTGCTACCAAGATGGCTGTGTTTAATGTTTTTGTGATTATATGTGCACTTTGCAATGGGATAACAGCAAAGGTTTTATTAATATCAATGGACGGTTTTCGATGGGATTATATCAACAACATAGACACTCCGAACTTTGATATGTTTGCTCGGAAAGGGACCCGGGCACCGTATATTAATAACCCCTTCCTCACAAAGACATTTCCCAGCCATTACACTATTGCCACAGGTATAAAGCTTAACATTTAACTAATTAGATTTGAAAAATGTGGGCCTAGCTACCACGTCTTTAACTTGGTTTATTACATTTCTATGGGTGAAAGATTGAGATTTCTCAGTGAAAGAATATTCATAATCGCTAAATATTAATGACTAACTCCGAACACAAAAATAACTAACTGCGACGTTGAGTTATGACGTCAATAACGGGGTGGTGACGTCGACGTCACCACCGGTAACGCTAAATAAAGCGAATAATTATGGTTAAAATCATACATAATCCGATTAAAATGTAATAAATATATTATTTTACTGTTGTGATCGATTATAGAGAAATACTTCAATCGATGGTAGGCGTGTGTTGTTTTTCACTCACTCACTTACGCTCATTCGTGAAAAGAACCACACGCCTATCATCTCGTGAAGGATTTCCCTATAATCGATCCCAGCAGTTAAATAACCTCTATATATTTTTTCGAGGATTTTAAAAAACGCCTGAATGATATTGTAATAATTCATGCACCTTTTCCTCTTTTCAGTATATTTATTGTAAAATAATTATGCCCTTGAATATCACCTTTCAAAGTCGTGTTTTTTTCACAATAAAATCAATTTTGGCTTTTATTTGATGAAGTGAAAACGAAATGATTTATACACAGAAGTGGTTTTGAAATAAGGTACTATTACGGTATAATCTTCTTTTTTTCAGTGAGGCATTTTTATAGTCCACGAGTATAGTTAAACGAATCTTCGATACATTTATGATTTTGTCTTTGAGTCCGTGTGTTATGTCGTTTCCCAGTCGATAATATGAATTTGTAAGGATAAGGATTTAAGTAAGGTCGAGATTTAGTTCTCGTTTGATCAATCTTGATATTAAAGACCAACAGGAAATGCAGCATTCAAATACCAAAGTCAGTCACAGAACACAGACACGCACAGAAACAAACGACATCTGCAAATATGAATAACAAGCAAGACATGACATCACAAACATAGAGCCTTGGCAATAGAGACTATTCATATCATTTCAATATCGATTTCATTCTTTGAAATGCGTAAAGACGCTTTGGTATTCATCATCATCATCATCATCATCATCATCATCATCATCATCATCATCATCATCATCATCATCATCATCATCATCATCAGCAGCAGCAGCAGCAGCAGCAGCAGCAGCAGCAACAACAACAACAACAGCAACAAAAACAACTTCATCTTCTTCTTCTTCATCTTCTTCTTCTTATCATCATCATCATCAGCAGCAGCAGCAGCAGCAGCAGCATCAACATCATCATCATCAATAACATCTGCATGATCTTCATCATAATACAGTATATAGGTATATATAACCCAGTAAAATAAATCATTATTTTCTATAAAGGATGAGGTTGGTTATTACAAGTATATGGTTGTGATATTAATTGTCTTTCGTCGTCGGTCAGGTGTGTCCAGTATAATCTGAAATACCATCACGGCCCACTCCCATATATTTTTTGTTCCGACTGCCAGGCCTGTAGGAAATGTTTCGGATATGTGGCTGCTATTGTCATTCAATAGACGGTTTGGCGGTTTGTTTAATGCAGTTTGTCGCACCGATAACAAATTAGTAGTGTTATTACCTACTAGTCGTTTGTGATCTTCAATCCCATTCTTTGGGGATTTAAAGTAGAACACCGCTAAAGACAGTGCTAGCGGGCACCTTATATTACCTCTCATGACTCCATTAAACTGAGTCTGCTACTTTTCTCTCTTGTTTGTGTTTGTTACTTCCAAGGAAACCCATTCTTAGTATTTATTGACGAGTCAAGGGTTCCACTGGGGGACATGTCACGTGTGACCGTGTGCAACTCATTTAACTCATATTGCTTCGTTCATCTGATGAGGAAGTTAGTTGGAATGTCGTGTGTATAATAATGTCTATCAAAGAACCAGACAAAACTGATATATACGGATAACTATTATTTTATATACACCTCAAAGCATCTCTCTATATCTAATTTGTTTCAGGGTTGTACGAAGAGAGTCATGGTATTGTAGAAAACGACATGTATGACCCAATCTTTAACGAATCCTTCAACATGGGCAATACTGAAACGAAATGGTGGGATGGCGGCGAACCCATATGGATTACGGCAAGAAAACACGAACTGAAAAGTGCAGTCTTTTTTTGGCCAGGGAGTGAAACAGAAATTAGCGGAATGCGGGCAAACATCTGGAATAAATATGATGATAGCATTAAATTTGAGTATAGAATAGATCAAGTGATTCAATGGCTGTCCAACGACACGTTTTTCGACATAGAACTCGCTATGCTTTATTTTGAGGAACCAGATAGAACTGGTCACTTGTTCGGTCCAAATTCCGAAGAAGTGAAAGCAATGGTGAGAGAAATGGACGGTTACATAGGCGATATCGTACAGAAATTTGAAGACTACAAACTTTGGGACAAGGTTAACGTCATTGTCACTAGTGACCACGGCATGGCCGAAGTTGATCAAAACAAACGGTTGATAGATTTGTCCAAATATATTGACCTTGATTTAGTTGACAGAGCTCCTACGCAGGGTCCAACAGTCAACATACTTCCTAAAACGGGACAAGAGGACAATCTTTATCACTCGTTATTAAACATAAGTCATTTGACAGTATACCGAAAGCCCAATTTCCCACAACGATGGCATTATCAGGACAACAGACGAATTCTCCCAATACTTGCTTTGGCGGAAGAGGGTTGGCTCATAGCATTGGTAGGTATATACGTCATGTGTGTCTCGCTAATGTCGGAGGAGGGTTGCTCAAAGCATTGGTAGGTATATACGTCAAGTGTGTCTCGCTAATGTCGGACGAGGGTTGTCTTATAGCATTGGTAGATATACTTCAAGTATGTCTCGCTAATGGCGAAGGAGGGTTGTCGTATAGCAATGGTAGGTATATACGTCATGTATGTCTCGCTAATGGCGGAAGAGGGTTGTCTTATAGCATTGGTAGGTATATACTTCATGTGTGTCTCGCTTATGGCGGAGAAGGGTTGGCTCACAGCAGTGTTCTTATATATTTCATGTAGGTCTCGCTAATGTCGGAGGAGGGTTGCTCAAAGCATTGGTAGGTATATACGTCATGTGTGTATCGCTAATGGCGGAAGAGGGTTGGCGTATAGCATTGGTAGGTATATACGTCATGTGTGTCTCACTAATGGCGGAAGAGGGTTGTCTTATAGCATTGGTAGGTATATACGTCATGTGTGTCTCACTAATGGCGGAAGAGGGTTGTCTTATAGCATTGGTAGGTATATATGTCATGTGTGTCTCGCTAATGGCGGAAGAGGGTTGTCTTTTAGCATTGGTAGGTATATACGTCATGTGTGTCTCACTAATGGCGGAAGAGGGTTGTCTTATAGCATTGGTAGGTATATACTTCATGTGTGTCTCGCTTATGGCGGAAGAGGGTTGTCTTTTAGCATTGGTAGGTATATACGTCATGTGTGTCTCACTAATGTCGGAGGAGGGTTGTCTTATAGCATTGGTAGATATATATTTCAAGTGTGTCTCGCTAATATCGGAGGAGGGTTGGCTCGCAGCTTTGTTATTATATACTTCATGTGTGTCCCGCTAATGTCGGAGAAGGGTTGGCTCACAGCCTTGTTATTATATACTTCATGTGTGTCTCGCTTTAGTCGGTTGAGGGTTGTCTTATAGCATTGGTAGGTATATGCGTCATGTATGTCTCGCTAATGTCGGAGGAGGGTTGGCTCATAGCATTGTTATTATATACTTCATGTGTGTCTCGCTAAGGTCGGAGGAGGGTTGGCTCACAGCATTGTTAATATATACTTCATGTGTGTCCCGCTAATGTCGGAGGAGTGTTGGCTCACAGCATTGTTATTATATACTTCATGTGTGTCTCGCTAATGTCGGAGGAGGGTTGGCTCACAGCATTGTTATTTAATAAGTCATGTGTATCTCGCTAATAGCGGAGGAGGGTTGGCCCAAAGCATTGTTATTATAAACGACATATGTGTCTCGATATTGGCGTAAGAGGGTTGTCGTATAGCATTGGTAGGTATATACGTCAGGTGTGTCTCACTAATGTCGGAGGAGGGTTGTCTTATAGCATTGGTAGATATATATTTCAAGTGTGTCTCGCTAATATCGGAGGAGGGTTGGCTCGCAGCTTTGTTACTATATACTTCATGTGTGTCTCGCTTTAGTCGGAGGAGGGTTGGCTCACAGCATTGTTATTATATACTTCATGTGTGTCCCGCTAATGTCGGACGAGTGTTGTCTTATAGCATTGGTAGGTATATACTTCATGTGTGTCTCGCTAATGTCGGAGAAGGGTTGGATCATAGCATTGGTAGTTATAACACGTCATGTGTGTCTCGCTAATAGCGGAGGAGGGTTGGCCCACAACATTGTTATTATATACGTCATAAGTGTCTCGATATTGGCGTAAGAGGTTTGGCTCATAGGATTGATAAGTATATACGTCACGTGTGTCTCACTAATGTCGGAGGAGGGTTGGCTCACAGCATTGTTATTATATACTTCATGTGTGTCTCGCTAATGGCGGAGGTGGGTTGGCTCACAGCATTGTTATTATATACTTCATGTGTGTCTCGATATTGGCGTAAGAGGGTTAGCTCATAGCATTGGTAGGTATATACGTCATGTATGTCTCGCTAATGTCGGATTAGGGTTGTCTCATAACCTTAGTATTATATACTTCATGTGTGTCTCGCTAATGGGGTACGGTCCTTTTACCTGTACAACCTAGACTCAGATCAGTGTTTACAATGTTAGCTATTCCGTCAGTTCAAAGGAATTGAGGCTCCTAACAAGCCGTATAAACCATGATTAGGTTGCAAGTTCTGCAAAGGCTGATATGACTCTACACCGGTCACATAGGTAATACCACCTTCATTATGGTGTTTAAGTTCACTAAGTAACAATACATGATGTATTATAATTACTAGATACATACATATCATGTTTAGTACAAAAACTGTATTTAAACTATAGAGAGACTATATTTAAGCGATATAATTTACAAATCAAGTTATATAGAGATTTATAGAATTATTTTATTGATGAAAATGCAGTTTTTATCAATAGACGAAATGCATTTAACATATTCATAAACAATATGCTTATCTTTTCCAGAAAGGAATAATTGATAGTTTGTGTATCTGCCTTATTATAAAATAGGTCATACACTTTTTTATAGCACAGTGGCGTTGCTTGTGCAGTGTGGCGGCAGTAAAACGTCTCCCCGCGCTTACAATCAGTACTGTTATACATTCGATCTTTGGAGATCGCTGAGTCCGATACTTATATTTAGTTATCGGTTGTACATTGTCAATTACTTTTGTTTTCTTACATAATGTTTGATTCGGTGGTTCCACTACTCCGGCCGATAATAGGCTCTGGGTATTGTTTAACCACGCATAGGATATGTTGTCTGCTTTTTAATTTAGTCTTTTTGCTGTTACTTGTGATACGCAGGCTTCATAACCGCTGTTCCCAAATAAATTCCATTATGTTTATTTCGCTCTTTGGGGCATTTTATTTTATTAGATACTGGGATCATACGCTGTACGACATGAAGGGGTAGTGCACTCCATGTCCTCCGCCATATGCATGCCATCTTGTGGATGGGTAAAATTGTGTACTATTGATTTTATGAATATGAATATTGGGTTCTGCTCAACCCGGGGCTAGAGGGCGTGAGCGGTAGCTAGCATAATTTCACTACCGCTCATGAACAGTTTCAATCAAACGTAGACTGCAATAGTTCGTATGTGTCGTGCTCGGCCGTTTCCAGAGGTCCATTATCATACTCGTTTTTTTAGGTAACACATGCAATAAGACACACATGGTCACTGTGTATCGTAGGAGACGAGATAATCTAGATAAATAGTCGAATATATAATAACTCTGCTGTCCTGGAGTAAGAAGGTTTTAGGTTCATTCTGCATACGTTTATCTCATTGTAATTATGGGGAGAAGTCTGTAAGTGTTTTTCCTTTCAGCGCCGGATGAACATTGTGTGAGGTACACTGTAAAACGCAAATCAATCAAAACGTGGTGTGAACATAGATAATCAAACACATCTTTATATTTCAGAATCAGAGTAACTATTCATACACGAAGAAAGGCACTCACGGTTTTGACAATAATCTCATGTCTATGAAGCCGATCTTCTACGCACGAGGACCGAATATCAAACAGAACTTCGAAGCCGACCCGTTTAATTCCGTTGACATTTACCCGCTTGTCTGCAAACTGCTTGGAATTACACCAGCTCCAAATAATGGCACTCTGGAACACACCAAACAGTTTCTTGTAGGTTTTGTTGATACATCATCTACCGCGAGTACCGTCTATACGTCACTTACATTCCTCTGGCTTGCATGTGGTCTGCACATTGTCTTATAAAATGTAAATAAATTTAATTGCATTGTTTGCATGCGTGCATGCGTGCGTGTGTCCGTGCTTGCTTGCGTGTGTGCGTACGTGCGTGTGTATAGTTATAGTTATAGTTATTTTCGATAATAGTTTTCTTGAAGGATATTAATAAGCTTGGCAAGACGAAACGGTATGCTTGTCTTAAGTACCTCGTAAAAATAAAACATTTCTTGATTCAAAGAAGTTATAAAAGCTGAACTCATTTAGATTTAATCCTATTTTATATCTGTCACTTATTTGATGCGTAATTATTTTCATAGTTTAGATTAATTTAATATAGAGTAAAGGACGCATTTAGTATAGGTTTTCTAAAATAAATCGACTGAATTCTGGCATTTGTTATTGTTATGTTGCACATGCATACATTGTAATGTTTGCGCTACAGTCCCGTGTACATATATAGCAGTATGTTGCACATGCATACTTTGTAACGTTTACGCTACAGTCCCGTGTACATAAATAGCAGCATGTTACACATACAAACAATTAAATGGTTGCTCTAACGTCCCATGTACATAGATAGCAGCAAATTACACATACATACATGGTAATGTTTGCGCTACAGTCTCGTGTTAATATATATCAGCATGGTACACACACATACATTGTAAAGTTTGCGCAACAGTCCCGTGTACATAGATAGCAGTATGTTACAGATACATACATTGTAATGTTTGCGCTACAGTCTCGCGTTAATATATACAGTCCCGTGTACATAGCATGTTACACATACATACTTTATAATGTTTGCGCTACAGTCCCGTGTACAGAGATAGCAGTATGTTACACGTGCCTACATTGTAATGTTCGCTCTACAGTTCCGTGTACATATAAAGCAGTATGCTGCACATGCATACATTGTAATGTATGCGCTACAGTACCTTGTACACAGATAGCAGAAGTATTGAACATGCATATTTTGTAATCTTTGCGCTACAGTCCCGCGTACATAGATAGCAACATACTTCACAAACATACATCGTAATGTTTGCGCAACAGTTCCCCCATTGTACATAGATAGCAGCATGTTGCACATACATACATTGTAATGTTTGCGCTACAGTCCCGTGTACATATATAGCAGCATGTTACACATACATACATTCAGTGTAATGTTTGCGCAAAACGCGCGTGTACATAGATAGCAGCATGTTCCACATACATACATTGCAACGTTTGCGCTACAGTCCCATCCCATGTACATATATAGCAGCATATTACACATACATACATTGTAATGTCTCTCTACAGTCCCGTGTACATAGATAGCAGAATGTTGCACATAAATACATTGTATTGTTTGCGCTACAGTCCTGTGTGCCTAGATAGCAGTATGTTACACAAACATACATTATAATGTTTGCGCAACAGTCCCGTGTACATATATAGCAGCATGTTACACATACATACAGTGTAGTGTTTGCGCTACAGTACCGTGTACATATAGAGCAGTATGTTGCATAAGCATACTATGTAATGTTAACGATAACGTACCGTGTACATAGACAGCAGCATGTTACACAAACATACATCGTAATGTTTGTGCAACAGTCCCGTGTACATAGATAGCAGCATGTTACACAGACATACATTCATTGTAATGTGTGCGCTACAGTCCCGTGTACATAGAGAGCAATATGTTGCAAGTGCATACTGTGTAATATTTGCGATAACGTCACGTGTACATATATAGCAGCATGTTTTACATATATACATTGTAATGTTTGCGTTACAGTCTCTTGTACATAGATAGCAGCATGTTACATATACATACATTCATGGTTATATGTGCGCTACAGTCCCGTGTACATAGCGAGCTGTACGTTGCGCATACATACTTTGTAATGTTTGCAATAACATCCCGTGTACATATATAGCAGCATGTTACACATACATTCATTGCAATGTTTGCGCTACATTACCGTGTACATAAAGAGCAGCATGTTACACATATATAGATTGCAATGTTTGCGCTACCGTCCCGTGTACATATATAGCAGCATATTACACATACATACATTGTAATGTTTGTCTACAGTCCCGTGTACATAGATCGCAGAATGTTGCACATAAATACATTAAATTCTTTGCGCTACAGTCCCGTGTTTATAGATAGCAGTATGTTACAAAAACATACATTGTAATGTTTACGCAACAGTCCCGTGTACATATATAGCAGCATGTTACACATACATACAGTGTAATGATTGCGCTACAGTACCGTGTACATAGAGAACAGTATGTTGCACAAGCATACTAGGAAATGTTTACGATAACGTCCCGTGATGTACATAGACAGCAGCATGTTACACAAACATACCATCAGTCCCGTGTACATAGATAGCAGCATCTTACACATACATACATTCATTGTTATATGTGCGTTACAGTCCCGTGTACATAGAGAGCAGTATGTTGCGCATGCATACTTTGTAATGTTTGCAATAACATCCCGTGTACATAAATAGCAGCATGTTACACATACATACATCCATTGTTATGTGTGCGCTACAGTCCCGTGTACATAAAGATCTCTATGCTGGACATGTATACGTTGTAATGTTTGCGATGACGTGCCGTGTACATATATAAAACCATGTTACACATGCATACATTGCAATGTTTGCGCTACAGTCCCGTGAACATATATAGCAGCATGTTACACATACGTAAATTGTAATGTTTGCGCTACAGTAATGTGAAAATAGAGAGCAGTATGTTGCACATGCATATTTTGTAATGTTTGTGATAACGTCCCGTGTACATATATAGCATTATTTTGCAAATGCATACTTTGTAATGTTGGCGATACAGTCCCGTGTACATATATAGCAGCATGTTACACATACGTAGATTGTAATGTTTGCGCTACAGTAATGTGAAAATAGAGAGCAGTATGTTGCACATGCATACTTTGTAATGTTTGTGATAACGTCCCGTGTACATATATAGCAGTATGTTTCAAATGCATACTTTGTAATGTTGGCGATAACGACCCGTGTACATATATAGCAGCATGTTACACATACATACATTGTAATGTGTGCGCTACAGTCCCGTGTAAATACAGAACAGCATGTTACACATACATACATTGTAATGTTTGCGCTACAATCACCTTTGCATATATATCAGCATGGTACACATACATACATTGTAATATTTGCGCTACAGTCCCGTGTACATAGATAGCAGCATGTTACACATACATACACTGTAATGGTTGCCCTAACGTCCAATGTACATAGACAGTAGTATGTTACACATACATACATACATTGTAATGTTTGCGCCACAGTCACGTGTACACAGACAGCAGTATGTTAAACTTACATACATTGTGATGTTTGCTCTACAGTACCGTGTACATTGATGGCAGTGTGTTGCACTTGCCTAAATGGTAATGTTTGCCCTACAGTACCGTGTACATAGAGAGCAGTATGTTGCACATGCATACTTTGTAATGATTGCGATAACGTTTCGTGTACATCTATAGCAGTATGTTCCACATAAACACATTGTAATGTTTGCGCTACAGTACCGTGTACTTTGATGGCAGTGTGTTGCACTTGCATAAATGGTAATGTTTGCGCAACAGTACCGTGTACATAGAGAGCAGTATGTTGCACATGCATACTTTGTAATGTTTGCGATAACGTCCCGTGTACATATATAGCAGTATGTTCCACTTACACACATTGTAATGTTTGCGCTACAGTATCGTGTACATAGAGAGCAGTATGTTTCACATGCACACATTGTAATGGGTGCGCTACAGTCCCTTGTACATAGAGAGCAGTATGTAGCACATGCATACTTTGTAATGTCTGCGATAAAGTCCCGTGTACATATAGAGCAGCATGTTACACATGCATACATTGTAATGGGTGCGCTACAGTCCCTTGTACATAGAGATGAGTATGTAGCACATGCATACTTTGTAATGTTTCCGATAACAAATAACAGCATGTTACACATACATACATTGTAATGTTTGCGCTACAGTCCCGTGTACATAGAGTGCAACATGTTACACATACATACATTGTAATGTTTGCGATAAAGTCCCGTGTACATAGACAGCAGCATGTTACGCATACATAAATAAATTGTAATGTTTGCGCTACAGTCCCGTGTACATATATAGCAGCGTGTTACACATACATACATTGTAATGTTTGCGCAACAGTACTGTGTATATAGAGAGCTGTATGTTGCTCATGCATACTTTGTAATGCTTGCGATAACGTTCCGTTTACATATATAGCTGTATGTTGCAAATGCATTCTTTGTAATGTTTGTGATCACGTCCCGAGTTCATATATCGCAGCATGTTACACATATATACATACATACATTGTAAAGTTTGCGCTACAGTCCCGTGAAAATAGAGAGCAGCATGTTACACATACATACATTGTAATGTTTGCGCTACAGTCTCTTGTACATTGATAGCAGCATGTTACACATACATATATACATACATATATACATTCTAATGTTTGCGCTAAAGTCCCGGGTACATATATAGCAGCATGTTACACATACAGACATTGTCATGTTTTCGCTACAGTCCCTTGTGCATAGAGAGCAGTATGTTAAATATACATACATTCATTTTTATGTTTGCGCTACTGTTCCGTGTACATATATAGCAGCATGTTACACATACATACACTATATTGGTTGGCCTAACGTCCATTGAACATAGACAACAGTATGTTAAAAATGCATACATTGTAATGTTTGCGCTACAGTCCCGTGTACATAGACAGCAGTATGTTACACGTACATACATTGTAATGTTTTGCTACAGTACCGTGTACATAGAGAGCTGTATGTTGCGCATGCATACATTGTAATGTTTACGCTACAGTCCCGTGTAGATAGTGAGCAACATGTTACAAATGCGTACATTGTAATGTTTACGCTACAGTCTCTTGTACATAGATAGCAGTATGTTACACATACATACATACATTGTAATGTTTGCGCTACAGATCCGTGTAAATATATAGCATCCTGTTATACATGCATACATTGTAATGTTTACGCTACAGTACCGTGTACATATAGAGCAGTATGTTGCACATGCATACTTTCTAATGTTTGCGATAGCGTCCCGTGTACATATATAGCGGCATGTTACACATACATACTTTCATGTTATATGTGCGCTACTGTCCCATATACATAGATAGCAGCATTTAACACATACATACACTGTAATGGTTGCCCCAACGTCCAGTGTACACAGAAAGCAGTATGTTACACATACATACCTTGTCATATTTGCGCTACAGTACCTTGTACACGAAGATAGCAGCATGTTAAGCATATATACATTGTAATGTTTCCGCTACAGTCTCTTGTACATATATTTCAATCATGTTACACATACATACATTGTAATGGTTGCTCTAACGTCCCGTGTACATAGAGAGCAGTATGTTGCACATGCATTCATTATACTGTTTGCGTTAAAGTCCCGTGTACATAGACAGCAGCATGTAACACATACATACATTGCATTGTAATGTTTGCGCTACAATCTCGTGTACATAGATAGCAGAATGTTACACAAACATACATTGTAATGGTTGCGCCACAATCCCGTGTACATAGATAGCAGAATGGTATACAAACATACATTGTAATGTTTGCGCTACAATCCCGTGTAGAAAGAGAGCAGAATGTTACACATACATACATTGTAATGTTTGGGCTACAATCCCGTGTACATCGGTACCAGATTTTTACACAAACATACATTGTAATGTTTGCGCTACCATCCCATGTACATAGATAGCAGAATGTTACACAAACATACATTGTAATGTTCGCGCTATAATCCCTTGTACATAGATAGCAGCATGTTACACATACGTACATTACATTGTAATGTTTTCGCTACCATCCCGTGTACATAGATAGCAGAACGTTACACAAACATACATTGTAATGGTTGCGCTACAATCCCGTGTACATAGAGAGCAGAATGTTACACATACATACATGGTAATGTGTGGGCTACAATCCCGTGTACATATATAGCAGAATGGTATACAAAAATACATTGTAAATACCGTGTAGTAAGAGAGCAGAATGTTACACATACATACATTGTAATATTTGGGCTACAATCCCGTGTACATAGGTAGCAGATTTTTACACAAACATACATTGTAATGTTTGCTCTACCATCCTGTGTACATAGATAGCAGAATGTTGCACAAGCATACATTGTAATGTTTGCGCTACAATCCCGTTTACATAGATTGCAGAGTGTTTCACATACATACATACATTGTTATGTTTGCGCTCCAGTCCCGTGTACATACTCTTTCCCAGGATTAGAAACTGTTCATTTGGAGGGATTGGTAAGATTTGTAAATTAATTAATTTTTTTTGAACTGATATAAAGTGTTGCAATGAAGAACATTGTCAATAATTTGTCAATAAACATGACACAATGAAAGAGGGCAATAAGATGGCATACAAAGTGTAATAACTTGTCGCAGATTTGTTTTTATACTGTTATGAAAGATATTTCGTGTTGAGTATGTCACCTGCTAGCCAGAGAGACATTAGCCATGCGTTTAATAATATACCTCGGTATCTGGATGACATACTCAATATTGATAATCCGTTCTTTGCTCATATGGTCACTAATATTTATCCATCAGAGCTCACGTTGAATAAAGTCAACAGTTCTGATTCCCTAGCAGCATTTCTCGTCATCATCCCTCGATTTCAAATGATTACATACAAACGATGTTAAAGATTTTAATTATCGAAATAAAGTTATTACAAGTAAACTTCTTCAGCACGGTTTTCGCTATCATAAATTACTTAGATGTTTCGCAAAGTTCTATTGCCGGAACAAAAACCTGCTGGAAAAGTACTTTAGTATTACAGTGCTCGTCATGTTTAGTGATTGACCCCTCTACAGTCAGTCACTACTCACTACGCTTCATTTTTCCCTTGTGCGATAATCGGAGAACCTCGTGGGACTCCATGATTGCACCTTCTGGTACCCTGAAAGGGGGGTTAGTGCATGAACCTTTGTCCCGCGTAAGGTGTTTCTACTTATGTTTTTATATATCTTTACAATAACATATACGTGTATCATTTCCTAATTTCTCTGGATGTGGACTTTTTTGTTGGAGATTTCCTTATGATGGGAAGTACTTTTATTTAAACTGTCTCTATCAATCTGAGCGCTGAAGACAGGATAATAGCGAGGTTGTGTACACTTTAAATCGATTTATTGCCCACTGACCGTTCTAAATCGGTAACCCTGTCTTCACCAGTCTGTTTTCTTTTTCGTTGTGTAGTTAATCTGCTCTTCGTTTGTGGTATAGTGAGGCACTACGGTGCCTTTGCGTTTGGGTGCTTTGATTTCTATGAGATCATTTTTCTTATTTTTTCTATCTTTATTAAACTTACAGTTATTTCTCATTAATTATATATTTATTATTCTTGTCCGGAGCCTGAAAATGTCCGGAGCCATTATAATGGGACTGTGATAACACCTAACCCAATTATAGAGGGCATGTGTACAGAGCACAAGAATTACACACATATCTTTATTTAAATTATAAATATTTCCCTTTGTAATTTTATTTTTATACTTTTTTGACTGGAGTATTATTTCATGTCACTGATACAACTTCATTTACGCAAAGCATCTACTTCGGGAAGCATCCATCGGTTCTACCAATATGCTTGATTGTGTTTTAATACATGACGGATTTTAACAGTTTTAAGTCATTTTCAATTTAATAAATTGATGAATTTATAAATGAATGATTAGCCCTGCTGGTATTTCGACTTAACTTTGGTTAAACTCATATCTTGAGTAGTACAACTCATTTTGACATTTTTATATTGCATCTCACCATATACCGTGGTTATATTGCACCTCACCATAGACCTTGGTTATATTGCACCTCACCATAGACCATGGTTATATTGCACCTCACCATTGACTGTAGTTAACAAGTGATACATGTAATATACGTTTATATTACACCACTCCATTGACCCTGGTTAACTAGACTAACAAGTTATGCATGTAATATACGTTTATATTGCACCTCTCCATTGACCGTGGTTAACTAGAATAACAAGTGATACATGTAATATATGTTTATATTACACCTCACCATTGACCGTGGTTAACTAGAATAACAATTAATACATGTAATATACGTTTATATTACACCTCATCATTGACCGTGGTTATATTGCACCTCACCATAGACCGTGGTTAACTAGAATAACAAGTGATTCATTGTAATATATGTTTATATTACACCTCACCATTGACCGTGGTTAACTAGAATAACAATTGATACATGTAATATACGTTTATATTACACCTCATCATTGACCGTGGTTATATTGCACCTCACCATTGACCGTGGTTAACTAGAATAACAAGTGATTCATTGTAATATATGTTTATATTACACCACACCATTGACCGTGGTTAACTAGAATAACAATTGATACATGTAATATACGTTTATATTACACCTCATCATTGACCGTGGTCATATTGCACCTCACCATTGACCGTGGTTAACTAGAATAACAAGTGATTCATTGTAATGTATGTTTATATTACACCTCAACATTGACCGTGGTTAACTAGAATAACAATTGATACATGTAATATACGTTTATATAACACCTCATCATTGGCCGTGGTTATATTGCACCTCACCATTGACCGTGGTTAACTAGAATAACAAGTGATTCATTGTAATATATGTTTATATTACACCTCACCATTGACTGTGGTTAACTAGAATAACAATTGATACATGTAATGTACGTTTATATTACACCTCATCATTGACCGTGGTTATATTACACCTCACCATTGACCGTGGTTAACTAGAATAACCAGTGATTCATTGTAATATATGGTTATATAACACCTCACCATTGACCGTGGTTAACTAGAATAACAAGTGATTCATTGTAATATATGTTTATATTACACCTCATCATTGACCGTGGTTATATTGCACCTCACCATTGACCGTGGTTAACTAGAATAACAAGTGATTCATTGTAATATATGTTTATATTACACCTCACCATTGACCGTGGTTAACTAGAATAACAATTGATACATGTAATATACGTTTATATTACACCTCATCATTGACCGTGGTTATATTACACCTCACCATTGACCGTGGTTAACTAGAATAACCAGTGGTTCATTGTAATATATGTTTATATTACACCTCACCATTGACCGTGGTTAACTAGAATAACAAGTGATTCATTGTAATATATGTTTATATTACACCTCGCGATTGATTGTGGTTAACTAGAATAACAATTGATACATGCAATATACGTTTCTATTACACCTCATCATTGACCGTGGTTATATTACATCTCACCATTGACCGTGGTTAACTAGAATAACAAGTGATTCATTGTAATATATGTTTGTATTACACCTCACCATTGACCGTGGTTAACTAGAATAACAATTGATATATGTAATATACGTTTATATTACACGTCATCATTGACCGTGGTTATATTACACCTCACCATTGACCGTGGTTAAGTCGAATAACAATTGATACATGTAATATACGTTTATATTACACCTCATCGTTGACCGTGGTTATATTGCACTTCACCATTAACCGTGGTTAACTAGAATAACAAGTGATTCATTGTAATATATATTTATATTACACCTCAGCATTGACCGTGGTTAACTAGAATAACAATTGATACATGTAATATACGTTTATATTACACCTCATCATTGACCGTGGTTATATTACACCTCACCATTGACCGTGGTTAATTAGAATAACAAGTGATTCATTTTAATATATGTTTATATTACACCTCACCATTGACCGTGGTTAACTAGAATAACAATTGATACATGTAATATACGTTTAAATTACACCTCATCATTGACCTAGGTTATATTACACCTCACCATTGACCGTGGTTAATGAGAATAACAAGTGATTCATTGTAATATAGGTTTATATTACACCTCACCATTGACCGTGGTTAACTAGAATAACAAGTGATTCATTGTAATATATGTTTATATTACACCTCACCATTGACCGTGGTTAACTAGAATAACAATTGATACATGTAATATACGTTTATATTACACCTCATCATTGACCGTAGTTATATTACACCTCACCATTGACCGTGGTTAACTAGAATAACAAGTGATTCATTGTAATATATGTTTATATTACACCTCACCATTGACCGTGGTTAACTAGAATAACAATTGATACATGTAATATACGTTTATATTACACCTCATCATTGACTGTGGTTATATTGCACCTCATCATAGACCATGGTTATATTGCACCTTACCATTGACTGTAGTTAACAAGTGATACATGTAATATACGTTTATATTACACCACTCCATTGACCCTGGTTAACTAGACTAACAAGTTATGCATGTAATATACGTTTATATTACACCTCACCATTGACCGTGGTTAAGTGGAATAACAATTGATACATGTAATATACGTTTATATTACACCTCACCATTGACCGTGGTTAACTAGAATAACAAGTGATTCATTGTACTATATGTTTATATTACACCTCACCATTGACCGTGGTTAACTAGAATAACAATTGATACATGTAATATACGTTTATATTACACCTCATCATTGACCGTGGTTATATTACACCTCACCATTGACCGTGGTTAACTAGAATAACAAGTGATTCATTTTAATATATGTTTGTATCATAGTATTTAGGAGTCCTACTTTCTGACCGTTTGATGACCTTTTAACCAGTGAGCTGACGACTATCATGCAGTTATCTCACACATACACCCTTTTAGTGACATCATGTATTTAGCTCCATCACCTTTTCAATAAAGTCATAGGTTTAAGAGTTTTAAGTTTGCAGAACTTCTATTCAGTTACATATTATTCCGAGAGGAGACTCAGATATGACACTGATATACTACTTGTGTTCAAAAAGTGTATGTGTTAAACGGCATGTGAGATATGTAGCACTCTCGTGATAGTTAATTAACCAATCCGTAACAATAATACCAGTAAGTAATGTGCACGTTCAATTAAGTTCATGATTTGTGTTATATTGTCAGTTAGAAAAACTTTTATTAGCTTCTTTAAAGGTCTATTTGGGTTGAGACCATCCCAAATAAACATTATAGAGTACCTACATATTATGCAATGTCACATTTGAGCACACTGTTAGACAATTATATAACCAATAGTACTATTAGTATAGCGAAGTCAATTTTCAGCGCGTTTTGATTTAGCACGTAGATCAATAATAAGGATGGGCTCGCCTTGATATATATATGTGTGTCAAAGCTATGAACTGACCTTAATAATCTATGGAAAAAAAGATAACAATTCCGCTAAAGGTAACAACCTTCGTTAAAGTTAACATTTTCGACGTTAAAGGTATCAACCTCTGTTAAAGGTAACAATCACCTCTTGTTCGAATGTCAATGTTAAAGGGATGCATGTCAATCGTCTTCATTTTTAAACACACCCTGTTTGTTTTTCTTCATAACTTGTTTTTGCATATTACTAACTGTTTATAATATTGCACCAATTATTTTAAAAAAACAACTTTGGTAGAAGAATGAAGAAAGACTGAAAGCTCAGAACTTTATTAAATTATATGCAAGCAGGTTTAATGCCAACTAATACCGGAGTAATACAGCGACGCGTTAACTACATTATTGCCGTGTGGTCCTTTAAAGATAACACCTGTCTACGCTAAACGAAATAATTTTTAGTTTCAGTTGAAAATTGAGTTCTGATCATATGACCAGAAACGGTTTTGATGTGGACTTTATTGTTAGAGATTTCCTTTTGATGGGATGTAGTTTTGTTTACACTGTCTTGTCTATTTGGACGCTGAAGCCAGGATAATAGCGAGGATTATGCGCATATAAAATCGATTCAAGCTAACCAGTAGGCCTTATTGCCTACTAACCGTTCCAAGTCGGTAAACCTGTCTTCACCATCCTTTCTGTTGTTTTTTGTCTCTTTCATTGTATATTCAAGTCCTTGTTTGCAGTACAGTGCGGACCTCCGATGCCATTGCGTTCGGACGCTGTGGTTTCTATAGGACTCTATATCTCATTGTTGACATTTAAATGATATTTCCGCCCGTACATCACACTACCTTGTGGCATGAACTAGTTATTCAGGGCTGAAGAGTTTTAATTCATATTTGGTAAGATTGTTGGTCATCACGTGAAGATGATCATTTTGATTATACCACAGTATTGCCCTTTTTGAACTTTAGGCCCAAATGAAAACAATGTGGCCGAAACTTGTCAATCAGCTTTTTATTTGCTTCAAACCATATTTGGGGGATTGCTCGCCATCATGACAAAATGATCATATTGCATCGTCATTGGGAACCGACAATTTGTTTCGGAGGTACGGCCCTTTAATGATTTCGTCATTTGATAGCCCCATACGAACATTCTGACCCCAACTAGTAATTCATGTTAGAATGGATTCAGTCGAACAATAAGAACCTTGTGACCGCAATTAGTCATTCTGTTATGAACTGATTCAAAACAGGATTGTTTGCCATCATTAGAGGAAGATCATAGTTCATCGTCATTGTGTTATCATACATAGTTCATGAACAGTCTAAATCTAACCGAAACTGGAGTAGTTTTTGTATTTAACGTGTTCGACGATTTCCAAATTAATAAAGCTACCTCCTTGGAACGATCAGTGGTAAAAAAGCCACTGGGGGTTTAAAGTAGGGTCTAGGGTGCAATATACCTCACTCTAACCCTATTGTCATTCAGTAATAACATTTCTACAAAAGAACAGTAACTGTTTTAAAATTGAAAAAGACACATTGACATGCGATACATAAGGGTTAAACTAATGAAGATTAGAATTGGTATTGTTGACATCCACACAATTCTTCACCGTCCTACACACACGTATAGAGATATAAACAAAGATCACACGTGTATAGGTAAACATTATATAATTATTACAAAATGACCATAATTTCAATGCACTTTGCTTGTCACACTTACACTTGCAGATGAACCAAGTAACTTCATAGTTTTCATTCATTTGTAATTGAGGTGTTATCCTTTAAATGTACTCTTTAGTATAACTAAACACCGTGTACTGCATCAGTGCATTTAAATGAAGTGTTGTGTATTCTTTGAAGTGTTATGTATTCTTAAAGTGTCAAATACAAGTTTCCAAAAGTTACACAAGCATATGATGAGAGGTGTACTTTATCTACCTGTAATTGATAGATGATACATGCAACACCTGTAATTGATAGATGATACATGCCACACCTGTAATTGATAGATGATACATGCCGCACCTGTAATTGATAGATGATACATGCCACCCCTGTAATTGATAGATGATACATGCCACACCTGTAATTGATAGATGATACATGCCACACCTGTAATTGATAGATGATACATGCCACACCTGTAATTGATAGATGATACATGCCACACCTGTAATTGATAGATGATACATGCCACACCTGTAATTGATAGATGATACATGCCACACCTGTAATTGATAGATGATACATGCCACACCTGTAATTGATAGATGATACATGCCATACAAGTATCCACAAATATATAATTCGCTAAAAGTATCGAGATAAATGTGCTGAAAATTAAATAAAAATGCGAATATTTTTGTAGGTATGAGGTAATAGTCAATATGAAATAATTACCCTTAAACTTGTCGTATTGGAAGAAAGTATTATATACTGATTATGATCACATACCATACGTGTAGGAAGTAAACCATTAATCATTGTTGATAATCCTATAAGTGATATATATTTCAACTACATGCAACACTTTTGGTATGCACTTCCTATAAAAGTATATTAAACGGTTTAATAACCATAAAGAGAAGGATAAAAATATCGGACAGGGAAAGCAGCATTCAAGGACGACAGTCAACCATAAAACACACAAACAAACACTCAAACAGACAAACGAAAAGGCAAAGGTAATAAAAAATGCAAACGACATCACAAACACAAAAGGATTAAATTTACTCTGAGTTGAATACAAATCAGAAAACGGAGTGCTTTTAATGTTTTCTTGTAGTCCCTTAGTCATTGCTTATTTATGTATAAAATCCCAGACATGCTTTTAGACCGCCACGTTTCACATGTTATGCTCTTTTTTCGCAGAAAATGGCTATATTTTGCATTGTGACCATTGTAGCAGCTTTAATTTATAACATACTATAACCAAACGTATTCAGAACATAACCAGCATTAGGCTAAAGACGTTGTTTTGCTCCACAACTCTGCATTTACCACTAAAGGGGAGCAAATCATGTTATTCTACAGGCCTATTGAATGTGTCTTAGTGCTGTTGATGTGGTGTAAATAATATATATATTGTCCATTTTAAATGTCTATTGCAAAATAATCATTCTCTGTGTATTGATTGTATTTATGCCGGGGTTTGTTCCTTGCCTAATTCGAGATACATAATACTGCGTTTGTGTGTTTCGTATTTTAAATTGTATCAAAGGAAATGCGTATAGAAACAATCAACCATTACAAAGATGAATAAAAGGCAAGATATGACATAGCAAGCATAAAAGGATTGACAATAGAGCTACCGCCTTGGAACGGTCAGTGGAAAAAACAAAAAGGTCAGTGAAGGTTAAAACCAGGTTCTAGGGTGCATCAAATCTCACTCTTACCCTATTGTCATCCCAATAAAACGGGACACACAATTTCGTACTATTGACATTTTTAATATTGAGTTCTGCTCAACCGAAGGTCTAGAGGGCATGAACGGTAGCTAGCATGTTTCACTACAGTTCATAAACAGTCTCAATCAAAGTGAAACTTAAATACTTTTATATTTATCGTGTTCTTTTTATTGAGGCACATGGTATCGAGCGAATGTATTGCTGCACGTTCTCCAGATTTTAATTGGATTGAACATGCTAGGGACATACTTCAGAAATAAACTTTTTCACTTCGTTAACTAAAGCCTGAAACTAGGGCAGAACTTACGGCAGCCCCTGTTGACGATCGTAGCCAGATACCATTGACTGAGCTCAACGCTCTCATTAGGAGCTTGACGTCACGTTTTCAGGAGCCAATAATACCCATAATAAATTCAATAAAACGTCATTATTTAATAATTTGTTGTTAATAAATATATTATTTTACTTGATAATAAACTATAATAAATTGTATACTATTAACTTTCGATCCTTGATTTATTATGATGAGTATATGGTGACTATGAGTTGTTAATACTGTACTATTAGCCAATTGCATATTTACGACATATCCTCTGACTGCGGTATAGATAAATCTGAGTGTGGGAAACCTCTATTAAGCAAACATATGCCTGCTGTGTGGCGGCCGTAAAAAGTCGCCCCGACTACAAAATAGTAGTGTTATTACTTACTGGTCTTTTGTGATAATCAAGCCCGATCTTTGTGGCTTTAGAGTAGGATATCGCTTAAGCCGGTGCTAGGAGGCTTGAGAAGTGTTGCACGCGACATTACCTCTCATGAGCCGACTCAATAAAACCGAGTCTGTTACTTTTATCACTCGTTTGTGTTTGTTGGTTCCAAGGGATCCCCTTTTATGTATTTAAACAGCAACAATTTCAAACTTCCATTTTCATCAGTTTTGTTTTAATTGACCAATATTGAGCAGTCACTTGCTTTAAAATGCCACGATTCTTCTGTTCCTTGAACGACATGTTAGACTACATTTCACAATGTATGGAATTTCGCAATCTCGAAAATAACTAGAGTCTCCTAAATTATTATTTGCAAATAGGAAACAGAATAGTGTGTTATTGACTTCTTATCTAGCTATATGTCGCTGGACGTATATGTCTGTTTAGTACTCAAGGAAACAGAGGGCAAACATCCTGGTACAAATATGTTCACCTATGATACTAAATTTGAGAAAGATAAGACACATCCGCAGGGTTTGTCTGGAGTTGTCAATAAACAATGCTTGTTTACGTATTAATACTATCGTAATGCACTTATGTGGCGTAAACTGAACTGAATATAAGTTTGATGAGCTTAAGTTCCGTTTACATTTATTATTAAGTGTTGCTTGAACTCTTAAGTATAAAGGGGTAGGGTTAGGGTATAAAGTATAAAGTGTAAAGGCCTAACCCAAGTATAAAGCAATAATTGCCAGACGCAAAACCGAAAGACAAAACACGCAATTAAATGGCATGGCCAACACTATTTTCACATATCCACTCTATACATGTATGTACTTAAAGCTACATACATATATTACCGTAACTCATATACACACAGCTGCGTACACATATGTGATAGTGTTGAGTACTTAGCCAAGCTGGACGGGTGTGGATCACTAGTTATTGAAACTCGGACAAGCCAGGCGAGTCTTATTAACTAGTTCTGGGTACTCGTACAAGCTGGAATAGTGTAGGTAACTTGTCCTTTTTACTTGTACAAGCTAGACTGGTGTTAGTTTAGGTATATGGCATGCAAACTGGACAGGTGAGGGTAACTAGCTATCGGTACTCGGACAATATTGATTTGTGTGGATAATTTGAACTTAGAACTCGTACAAGCTAGACTGGTAAAGGTAACTAGTTATCAAAACTCGGACAATACAGATTTATGTGGATAACTAGAACTTGGAATTCGTATAAGCTATACTAACTATATATTGGTGTGGATAACTAGCTATCGGAACTGGACTGGTGTGGGTAACTAGTTATGGGTACTCGAACTACCTGGACTGGTCTAGGTAACTAGTTATCAGTATTCGGAAAAAATAGATTGGTGTGGATAACTAGCTATCGGAACTCGGAAAGCTGGATAGGTATGGTTAACTAGTTATGTAACTCGAAAAATATAGACAATAAAGCAGGACTTGTGTGGGTACGAATTCTATGTACTCGCACAACCGCGACTGGTATAGGTAAATAGTTATCGGAACTCGGACAAGCTGAACTGGTATGAGAAACTAATCCTGGCTACTCCAACAACCTGGATTGGTATAGGTAACTCGTTTTCGGAACTCGGACAAGCCGGAATGGTGTGTGTAACTAGTTCTGGGTACTCGGACAAGCAGAGCTGATGTAGATAACTAGTTCTGTGTACATGGATAACCTGAACTTATGTGGGTAACTGGTTCTGGGTACTCGCACAAGCTATATTTGTTTGGGCAACCAGTTATGGATACGCTGGACTGTTGTCGGTAACTATCAATGGGTACTTGGACACTCTAGACTGCTTGAGGTTACTAATTCTGTGTAATCAGACAAGCTGGTCTGGTGTGGGATAGTAGTTATGAGTACTCGGACAAGCTGGACTGGCGTGGTTGACACTTGATTGGTACTCGACAAGCTAGACTTGTGTGATTAACTAGTAATAGGTATTTGGTAAAGCTGGACTGGAATTAATAATACTAGTTTTGGTTACTCGGACACGCTGTACTGGTGTGGGTAAATAATTCTTTGTATTCGGAAAAGCTGGAATAATGTAGGTCTCTCAAAGTACGCAGACAAGCTGAAATGGTGTTGATAAATACTCAAAAAATGATGACTTGGAATCAACAAGCGAGAAAAGTAGCAGACACGGTTTGATTGAGCCTGTCCATGAGAGGTTATATAAGGTGCAACCCCTCTCACGTTCCCTAGCACCGGCTTACCCGATATTCTTCTTTAAAGCCACAATAAATGGGCTAGGGTTATGTGTTGTTATTCGGACAAGCTGGTATTCAGTTTTTGAAACTTGGACAAGCTGTACTGATGTAGGCAACTAGCCACAAAGAATGGGCTAGGGTTATGTGTTGCTATTCGGACAAGCTGGTAATGAGTTTTTGAAACTTGGACAAGCTATACTGGTGTAAGCAACTAGTTCTGTATATTGAACAATCTTTACGGGTGTGTGTTACAAGTATATATACAAATCGAACAGATAAAGTAGCATTCAATGACGAAATTCAACCACAAACACACAAAGAAACAAAGAACAACTATATATAAAAATTAATAAAAGGCAAGATAAGACATCACAACACACAGGGGTTGCCAATAGGGCTACCGCCTTGGAACGGTCAGTGGCACAAAAGGGCGCTGGGATTTACACCAGGTTCTAAGGTGCACCAAAACTCACTATTACCATAATGTCATCCGAATAAACGGGACAGTGTAAATAAAGATATCCCGACAGGTTATAATATTTGGCAAACAAGGCAGCGTTAATAGGCAATATGAGTAAAACACATAAATGATCATGTATATATAATATATAAAACAAAATCCTAGAAAACCACAAAGTAGGTATTCAATGACTTGGCAGAAGCCAGAGCAACAAGAGAATAAACCGTTAAGGGTATGACAAGACAAGATTAAAGACAAACATCAAACGCCACCGTTCTATAAGGATTTAGGTAGACGTCATCATAGGGTCCACAATCTTTCCGGTCATCGCACAATCAAAGAGGAATCATAGTGGCGAACTGTAAATGGGTCAAACGCTAAACATGCCGTACGTTGCAAAATGATAGGGTCATTAATCTGTGTTGATAAACTTTTAAACAAGTTTAATAAATATTGTATGAAAGTGATTATTACCGAAGATCTTACGAAGTTTGTGTGTAAATCACATCACCATAGAAGTCAGGTTGTGATAGTTGTTTTCGCAGAAGAGTTCTTAAATTACTTTTATATTTTAAAAGTAGATCAGGGTTACGATAATAAAATGTTGGAAAGTATTTTTCGAAGTTTATGGTAACGGTATCCCTGCTAGAGTAGCAACTTCTTGGAGCTCGGGCAATGTTTTAAACTCGGACAAGCTATACTGGTAAAGGCAATTAGTACTGTAACTCGAACAATCTTGACGGATGTCGGTAACTAGTTATTGGTATTCGTACAGACTAGACTGGTGTTAGTTTTAAGTATGTATCATGCAAGCTGGACAGATGATGAAAGATAGTAATGGGTACTTGGACATTACTGATATAAAAATCGAACAGGAAAAGTAGCATTCAAGGACGACACACACAGAAACAAAGAAAATGTTTAAAGATGAATAAAAGGCCAAATAAGATATCACAAACTCAAAAGGGTTGACAACAGGGCTACCGCCTTGCAACAGTCAGTGGCAAAAAAGCCGCTGGGGGTTTAAACTAGTTTGTACCAAACCTCACACTTACCTTACTGTCATCCCAATAAAACGGGACAGTGTAAATAAAGAAATCCCCGTCATGAACTATTCTCTAACCAACAAGTCAGCATTAATAAACAATATAAGTAAAACACAAAGATGCTCGTGTTTATATAAATACAAAAAATAAATAAAATAGAAAGCCACAAAGAAGGTACTCAATGACTTGGCAGAAGCCAGAGCAACAAGAGAACAAACCATTGAGGGCACGACAAGATTGCAGACAAACATCAAACGTCACCGTTCTTTTGGGCTTAAGTTAGACGTCATCATAGGGCCACAGCCTGTCCGTCTATCGCACAATTAAAAAAGGGAAATCTTAGTGGCGAATTGTAAATGGGTCCACCACCAAGCATGCAGTGCGTTGCAAAATGATAGGGTCATAACCTCTTTTGATAAACCTTTTAACAAGTTTAACAAAGATAGTATGAAAGTGATCAAGCCAGAGTGGTGTGGGAAACACGAACAAGTCGTACTTATCTGGGTAAATATAAATTCTTGGAACTCGGACAAGCTAGACTGGTGTAGGTAACTAGTTCCTGGAACTCAGACCTACACGTTACTATTTTGTGATACTCGGACGAGCTACAATGGTGTGGATAATTAATTATATGAACTCAAAAAAGCTCGACTGGTGTAGATAGATAACTAGTATTGGAAACTCAGACAAGCTGGATTGACTTCTACGGGTAACTCGTTCATGAAACTAGGGCTAGTTGGGCGTGGATAGCTTGTTGTGGAAAATCATGGACACATGTGTGAATAGTTGAGTGGTCAATGCTCGCGGGAAATGAATGTTATTTGTCAGTTACTGCACAAAAGAAGCAATATGTTAATTTCACCAGTCATACGTAGTCCACAAAACTCTTATTCCCTCAGTGATTGTAAATTCATGAATGAGAAACACAAGTTTAATGAGTTACTTTTATTTCAAATGACCTATACATTGAATTAAATAACGTAGAAATTGCGCGCGACAAATTTTCTTCTTGTTGTTGATATTTCCATTAAATATCATTAAATGTATGTTATGTAGTTCTTTAAAATATGTATGAGACTTGAAATGTCAACTTTGACATATGGCATTGTATTGTAGAATCTAGAATGTATGCGCGACATATCTTCTCATTAAAAGCTAAACAAATACCATTGGTATTATATTGTTTGTTAGACGTTCTTTTTCACATGTGACCTTACTTATAGACCAACATAACTGATCTAAAGACTTCATTTGTGTTTGTCTTATATTGTTGTGTACACATACATTATTAGAAATAAATCAAAACGATATATACTTGCTTTAATTTTAACTGAATAAAAAATAAAAAATAAACATTTGAGTGACCAATGAAACATTTTGTTGATTGTATATACATTCATTTGGGTGACCAATTAATAATTTGAGAGAATATAGTCAGCGCTTCGAAATGAATGGTTTCTGTATATATAGAAAAGTCATTGGTCATCAAGGTCAACTCATTCCTTCCCTCAAATAAACTTTAACTTCAGCAAAATGACTCTAAAAAGTGTAGCACTGTGTTTTCCAATACTATTTTTATACCATACATTACGGATTGACTGTCAAACTATTGTATCTCATATGACATAAAGACTGATATACAGTATTTGTAGCAAGTAGGCGTTTGTGTAGGATTCGTTAGGTCCTATATAGTAGGGCATGTTCAATATCCTATATGGTAGGGCATGTTCAAAATCCTATATAGTAGGGCTTGTTCAACATCCTATATAGTAGGGCATGTTCGATATCCTATATAGTAGGTCATGTTCAGCAATGTTCAAACCTCACGCTTAAAATTGAAAATACAATTGATATTTCAAAATACACATTCAACATTGCTGAAACATAACATAATATCGACGTAAATTATTTCGAACTGTTCTAGTTCACCTTTGTTTTGATGTTTACGACTCTTAAAGATAATTTCACGGAACGATATAAAAGGAAACAGTGACATGACCTTAGCCTTTATTTTCAGCCAACGCAATTGTCGTTTTTTTTCTGCGCCCTCTGTTGGAACACTCTAGCGCAGATAGTATATATAAGGCTATGTCGCATATGTAAAGCTATAAATTTGCTGGATTTTACCAGTACAATTATACATAGAAGCAAACTGTTTTTGGTAATCAATTATCTTCTATCGTAAAGCAAATCACAGGTATGTAATATTATATTTATAACAAGTGTATCTTTAAAATAAAAGGGTTGGGATAATCATATTTGGAAGTCATTAGGTCTGAGTCCATATTTCGCAATCTGCTTCAATTTCAATGAGCATAAAAATGTCAAAATATCTCAATTGCCATTAGATAAAACAAATAGGGTTATCGAATAAATGTTTAAATTATACATGCGTACACTCTTGTAAACGTAATGATAATAGCGAGGTCTTTGCAGGGAATAATGAAAATTAAATGGCGTTTGGAAATAGATATTTAAAGGAAAATATATGATGTTGTTTTACGAGTATAAGACATAGAGACATAGGTAAAGTATGTGAAGATCTATTCATATAATTGTTAAATGTAATTTTAGATAAACTTCCGGAAATGAAGCTGTTAATGTTCCTTGCAATCACGTGCGGGCAGGTGTTATCAATAAGTAAGTGCATACATATTGTTCTAGATATATGAGCTTGAGGCTAGTTCATCCTTTATAACACTTATAATTTCACCTATTGCAAGCCCAAGGAATCATGCATATAAAACTGATCTCCTTTTTAGATGAGAAATATCCGATATTCACGAAAATCTAATAATGTGTAATAGTTCATTTATTTCATTTATTAATTGTTCAATTTATATGTGTGTTTATCTTTTTATTCCTGAAATAGTATTAATAGTGACATAAGTCCTTGCATATAAGTGCGTACTTTGACTGAATATCGCCAGTGTTTAACTCTGAAACTTTAATAACTGTATTTGTTACAAGAAAGATATATGTGCTAGATTTCGTATCGTCATTATTACACGTGCGAGTCTGTGCAGTATGTGTTCAACGTTTTAGTATGATAGGTTGTTTGGAAATTTTGTTCAGCACGTGCACCATTTTATTATTTCAGGTTGTTTGAGCACTCTTTCGCGTAAGCACGTGTGTGTTTAGTTTTCTACGGCTGAAGATTGTTTGGACTGTTATATGTGTCTTTCTGTCCAATATCTGTTTAATCTTATTTAGTTGCAGGTTGTTCTCAATACTATAGGAGCCAGTCCGTGCGACTGTTGTTGGCGGTGTTATATGTGTCAGTCTATGACATATGTTCAACTTTCTTCAGTTGCTGGTTATTTGGGCTGTTAAACATGCCAACCCGGATAAGATGTATTCAAACTTACATCGTTGCAGATTGTTTGAGCTGTTATATGTGTCACTTTTTGCGATATGTGTTCACTTTTCTATCGTTAAAGATTGTGTTAGTCCGCGAACGCGATCTCTGACTATATACTGTGTTTCTATGGTTTCAGGTTGTTTTGATTGTCATTCGTGTCATTCTGTGACTGCTGTCTCTGACTGTATACTGTGTTTCTATGGTTTCAGGTTGTTTGTATTGTCATTCCTGTCAGTCTGTGACAGCGATCTCTGACTATATACTGTGTTTCTATAGTTTCAGGTTGTTTGGATTGTTATTCGTGTCAGTCTGTGACTGCAATCTTTGACTGTATACTGTATTTCTATGCTTTTAGGTTGTTTAGATTGTTATTCATGTCAGTCTGTGACTGCGATCTCTGAATGTTTACTGTGTTTCTATGGTTTCAGGTTGTTTGGATTGCTATTTGTGTCAGTCTGTGACTGCGATCTCTGACTGTATACTGTGTTTCTATGGTTTCAGGTTGTTTGGATTGTTATTCGTGTCATTCTGTGACTGCGATCTCTGAATGTCACCAGGTGGATGTTTGTCACGGTAACGATGACGTAAGAAAGAACACTTTTAGAAGCCGTTTCGATGATGAAAATATAATTATGTTAACGCCATGCCGTACAAGTTGTAATGGGGCCAATAACAGGACATGTCTAAACCAATTAAAACGTCTAGTATATTACACCAGGGATGCAACGATTCATCGCGATACATATATAAATATATATCAATATATTATTTGAGGAAATATGTATCGTCTCTTGTATCTTGTACTTCGATGCTGTAGCAATGCAATATACTAGTTTTTCAATTAAAATCTAATTTATTCTTAATTCTTGATAGAGTTCTCCTGTCAAAAATACTCTTCAAAAACGGACTTTTAAATATAAATTTGTATAACTTAATTACGGCTTTATTTAATTAAATTATGTTTTGATGTATGTGTTTGTTTTCAACAATGTACATGTATGTATTATAGAAATGTATGCATCACGATGTGTATCGAATATGATATAGCCCTATGATATATACGTATACTTCGAAACATAATATAGTTATACCCTTTACACTTTTTAACCTGTAACTGGGATCATTATAGACAATTATTGTGTTATGTTTTCGTATTAGGTTGAATTACTTGACACTGAATCTTCAGACAAGAGTGTCACCAATACTTCGTCCAGTGGCATTGTGCCATAAGACGAGAGCGTTACCAATAAATCATTCAGTGGCACCGTATCATAAGACGACAGCGTCACCAATACATCGTGCAGTGGCACTGTGCCATAAGACGAGAGCGTCACCAATACATCATCCATTGGCAATGTGCCATAATGACACAGCCTATATGTCACTCAAATGTATCTAAAACAATGATGGACCCGCAAAGTACTTTGTGGAATAACGTCAAGCCTGACATTAAAATGATCCATCGAGAACAGTTGAGCATAGGTCCATCATTTATATTCGTGACCTGCATACAATGAACAAGTGCATTATGTTACAAATATATACATGATATTTGTTTTGAAGCGAACAACAGTTTTATTTCATCGAGAAGTAAGAAAAGCATATATATAAATATAAAATAAACATGACACTTTTCTCACTTTGAAAATGAAACCGTTATTCCCGAGAAAACAACACATTTTAAATTTATTTATAAGCTTTTTCGTTTTTATTGAAAACGATTCTTTTACACCTGTAATGTCTTCAACATTTTAATTGACAATGCCATTTGCGTGCAAAGGGTTCATTTTGTTAAAAAAACAACTAATTGCACTGAAAAATAACAACGAACACTAATGAAAGTAACACTTTTATTTTACAACTTAAATGCACTTCTTTATAAGTAAAAATAAATGCAGGTTCCTATTTCAGTTCTGTTTCACTGAATCCACAGTTACCGGTGGTAGTACAACGTACAGTCTCGGGTGTCGTCCCAGACAGGTGAGGCCAGTTCCTTCCAAAAGTATGCACGTTTGCGATAACATAAATTATAATCAAAGATGACTACAAAAACTTGTTCGGTGGTATTTTTATTCAATCCAAATGTTCTTACATTAAGATTTACACAAGTAAATAGCAATATATGTTACAACCGAAAACATCATTTAAAAAATTTAATATGGACTATACGTCTAGGAAATAATTGGTGGACGAGTTGTATATTGGTTATACACTGAACTCTAAGTTCAGGCGCCTCGAACTTGACATATCGCTTCTCCGGATAACAGTAGGTACAGTCGAACAAGAAAACTAGCATTAACGGAACACAGTCAATCCAAATATTACATTCAAACCAAACAAGTACTACAAGGAACCAAACAACTACTACAAGAAACCAAACAACTACTACAAGGAACCAAACAACTACTACAAGGAACCAAATAACTACTACTAGGAACCAAACAACTACTCCAAGGAACCAAACAGCTACAACAAGGAACCAAACAACTACTACAAGGAACCAAACAACTACTACAAGGAACATAACCACTACTACAAGGAACTAAACAAATACTACTAGGAATCAAACAACTACTACAAGGAAAACAGAAGAACAGTATGCGACATACCAAATATACAAGTCAACAGGAGTACCGCCTTGGAACTGTGGCAAAAAGCCAGCTGAAAGTTTAAACCAGCTTTGTGAGTGCACTAACCCTAAAAAGTATGAAAATCGTTAAACACGATAAATACAAAACATATTGCAGTCTCGGTTTGATTGAGTTCATGAAGGGTAGTGAAAAGTGCATGCTACTGTTCACGCCTTCTAGCCCCGGGATGAGCAGAACTCAATATTTAAAAAGTCAATAGTACTTACTATTATGTATGGCATACGGTCATCTCAATAGAACTGGACAGAAGCAAATACTCAGTGACTTGGCAGAAGCTAGTACAACAAGAGAATAAACCATTAAGAGCACGAAAACACAAGATTGAAGACAGACATCAAATGTTATCACCCATTTCTGGATGTAGGTAGAAGTCATCATAGCGTTTACAATCTATCGTGTAATCGCACAATCAAATAGGAAGGTATAGTGAAGAGCTGTAAAAGGATCAACCACTAAACATGCACTGCGTCATAAGCTCTCCTGATAAACTTTCTAACAAATTTAACAAATGTGACATGATTATAACTAAGGATCTTACGAAGTTTGCAAACCATGTCACCATAGAATTGATATTGTGATAATGCCTGGATTTCTTTATTTACACTGTCCCGTTTTATTGGGATTGCAATATGGTAAAAGTATAACTGGAAATGTGTACTCCCCAGAACCTGGTTTTAATCATCGTTCCGGTATCCATGGTGTCAACCCGCTAGTGTTTGTAAACATTTTTTCCTTGTAATTGTGGTTTTAAAGCGTGTTCTTTTAAATATTATTTTCTAATAACATGAAATGGCCACCCTTAAACAGAACTCTACTTATTTTATGAAATGATATATTTACTAGATAGGCATTATATAATTATGAACATACTGACCGGCTTGTGATGATCCAAAGGTCCAGGACAGTCACTGGTGATATACCTGCTATTTTCAGCTATGTGGCACAGTGTCACCTATCGTGGGTCGAGATGTCGAGCGTCGTGCCTCCCCTGACTGTGATCACTGTTGTCAGACGGATGCATGCAACAAACACTTATGTGCACCAGGTGAGAGCCTTGTTAAAGTATTAATATTTTTCAGAGTATGTGTTTTTCTCTCTTTATCATCATGCTTTATTTAATTCGTTTTGCAATGCCTCATTTAATTTGTCATTCCATAACATATTTTCGTTGTTGGATTATATTTTGTTTACATTGGTAACTAACCAATCAATGGTCCTTAGTGCAAATATGTAACTTTATATGTATAAACCGGATCTCAAATGAAATTAATCCGTTAGGAAAAACACATCACATTTATTTTGTAGTACTAAACATTTTATACGAGTTGAAATAAATCCATTCCTTGAATATATCCATTTAATGTATACAGGTTTATCCATAAAAGTTGCAACCGACGTTAGTTCTTAAATAATATTTAATAAATTAGTATTGCAATCAGTAAGGTTATTGATTATCTTTAAATCTGCTTGAATACGGGAAATAAAGCACCATAGCTGTTACTGTATGAATTAGTATGTCACAGCTGCAATTGCAATAATAGAGCAAAGCGTGTTGCTCGCTCATTACGTCATAGGAGTGTTAATAAATATATCACTGCAATTGGCATTATGTAATTATAAATGTAATCGTAATTATGAATGTTAAAATGTATACTGTTGGATATTTGCATCATCTATGTATCCGCCTTGTGTACGGGGACTGACATGCAGAAATGTTATACTGAAAAAACTCACATTAAATTAAATTGAATTAACATGGCAATATCTCCATACACTGTGATATCGATTAAAACCTACTAATTGTCATTGGTTGTACATTTTACCATTTGGTTGTAAATTTTACCATTTGGTTGTTCATTTTACCATTTGGTTGTACATTTTACCATTTGGTTGTAAATTTTATCACCATGATGGAATTTTAATAAAGATGCCAATAAGGGCGGTAGCTCTATTGTCAACCTTCTTATGTTTGTGATCGCTTTGCTTTTTCCTGGTAATTGTTGTTTGTTTTGTGTGTGTGCCTTTGGTTGACTGTGTTATACCTACTTTTATATATATCTAGAGTCGTATTGTTTTAATTGCAGAAACGATTTCATTTAAAGAAATGCATACATCTGTAGCTCTACATTCAAATACTGGCGTATGTGTATATTCGAGTATTTCTCACAGAAGCAAACATATGCAAGTCAAGAAAAGTAATAATGCCCGAGGTGATCCAAAGTTATGTAAATCGCAATTTCTCATTTTTTGTTTATATAATGTATTAACATCAATATTCACAACCTTGGGTAAGTAACGACATTTTTATTAGAAAAAAAGACAGACATTATTACCTTTTTGCTACAGCTGACAACTTCCTATTGTTTACTGATACACATCGTCAAGGCCTATTTCGCATGGACATCACAACACACCTGTACGTTCAAATCCCAATACAAGGCAGCAACCCCATAGCTATTGATTATGACGGCGTCGATGGACGGATTTACTGGACCGATGTTGCCCTTCAACTTATACGAAGTGCAAAACTGGACGGCAGTGATGAGAAAACGATCCGAACTCTTTCAAGCAGTAAGTTTAATACTTGGATCCACGAGTGCTCATACACTTGATCAAAATACTGTATGGACATTACCTTTCAAGTGGTTATATATATGCTAGACATAAAACAACATTATGGGTTTATACTGACCAAGAGAAATACCTGGTGGACGGGACTTGAAGTCCACCGATACCAAGGACCGCTTGCCCGCGGTTTCGGTGTGTCTCAAGTCCCAAATACCAGGTTTTGATCTCGCACAGTATATAACTCTGCTGAACATATAGTATATGTTATCTAACATGAATTGTTATGTATCATGATACATTTTGTAGATATATTAAAATGCAAATTATTTGTTATGCCCAATAACGCATTCTATTGCAATGTTGTTTAGGCTCGCTTGCATTTAGAGATGTTTTGTTAATTGGATATTTTTGCTTACCTTTAGATGCGGTACCTGATGGAATTTCTGTTGACCCTGTCTCTAGGCTGGTGTTTTACACAGACACCGGAAATGACATCATTGGATTGATGAAGATGGATGGGTCTGACCATGTAACAATTATTAACTCAGGTCTAGATGAACCAAGAGCCATTGTGCTTGATGTCTTCAATGGGTAAGTGGGTTAAGAGCCAAACTGTATCAGGTCATATTACATGGAGGCGACAGGTTATATGGAATAAAACAAAACAGCCGGTAGCTGTAAAACTTTAGATTCAACTAAGCATTTGTAAAATTTCACTGCAAAATATTTATTCGGGAAGAAAATCAAAAACTGAAACGTTTTTTTTTTGTTGTTTCGATGTTTTCAAAAAGAATTTTTGAAGATATTCTTTCTATATATGCGACACTTGACGAATTAACTAGTTGAGTTTTATTAAAAAAACAGATTTGAAATTAAACATATCATTACTTTTTTTGCATTTGTATATCTTTTAATTGTCTTATGTACACATAAAAACTAGGACGGAAAGACATCACCCCATTTGCCTTTTCATGATAAAATGTAATGCCAATAATATACATATACCGCCATATTCCTTTCTGTATCGGTTTTGCACTGGCACACACATGGGGATATTTTGAGTATACTGGTTTTCAGCAGGGTGTGTGACACGACTTAAACCTAAAAATACACAAACACCTTGCAGGAAGTGTTGACACAACGTCGGGAACACGCCATGAAACCGACGGCAACAAACTTATTAATTTACATAATTCAGTATATATTATTGTGTTCCACTGTTTAATATCAATTTCTAGATTTGTTGTAATTTTGTCTTAACTAGATGCATATCTTCGTATATTTAATGATCAGGTAACTTATCAGCGATAACACGCCATCTATGCATGACATTTAAAATGTGGCTACTAAGACATGGCGTTCTTAGATGTGATGCTAGACACAGGTCGTGACCTAGATTGGTTTTCTTTTTGGCTGCAACTGCTGTGGTTGTTCAGTAAAATTCTGGATACATACAGAGGTTTTTCTAATTATGTTTCTTATATATCGTTACAACAACATTTAAGTGTATTGTTTGTTTGCTAATTTCTTTGGATGTGGACATTTGTTTTCTATTTCTGGGATGTAGCTTTTTTACACTGTTTTGTCAATTTGGGCGTTGAACACATGATCATAGACAAGTTGTGTACACATACACATTCAATCCATTTAAGATAACCTGTAGGCATCATTGACATATGCTGACCGTTCCCAGTCGGTAACCCTGTCTTCACCATTCTTTATGTTACGTATTGTTAATTGCATTGACATTTTAAATATGCTCATATTTCCGTTTATAGTGCAGTGCGGACCTACTGTACCATTGCGTTTGATTGATGTGGGTTTTATAGGAACATTATTTCTCATTTCTGTCTGTATGCCCACCAGCTTTTCAATATGCAAACTCATCTGTGCTGTTTGTTTTCAGCATCATGTATTGGTCGGATTGGGGCTCAAGTCCAAAAATTGAATCGTCGAACTACGATGGTAGCAACAGAAAGACAATAATTAGCACGGGCCTGAGGTGGCCTAATGCATTGGCTATTGATGTTCAAGGTAGTACTATGTTTATCAAACTGGCATGTGGAACTATATATCCATTAATGGCATTATATTGCTATACACGTATTAATGAAAACTGAAAATCAAAGCGATGCGCCCAATTAATGGTCAATGGCGATCAGACCCTTATATCTATTCATGGACACTGACAACCAGAACAACATATGTAATAATGGTCTTTTTCTCTAAATTATGTATATATACTAAGCAAAAATAAAAGTAGACACTTTTCCTTCCTTTCTTTTCTGGACAACAATATTTATCGACACTTAGTAGAGTATTTGGTTCTCAATTAAATGTTCCTACACACATCAAAAATTGTTTTGTTAAAACTGTTTATGCTTCTATTCTCACTCAAACTCGGGCCTGTTTGAAATACCAGCATAAATAGTGGTTAGTTATTTTTTTGCTCAGTACATGTTGTTGTCTGACAATTTCAGGAGGAAAACTGTACTGGGCAGATGGTGGAAATAATCATATAGAGGTTGTCAATCTAGACGGGTCAAACCGACACGTACTACATACGGAGTTTCTCGGTCACCTGTTTGGAATCGCTCTCCTTGAAAACACTCTGTTTTACTCGGATTGGACGGAGAGGTAACGCGACATATGTATTTTACAATAGTTCGTCCAGGTTCCTCAAATAGGAGACAACAGATCTCGATTCATAATATATTTTATTAAAATAGCAGACATCAGTTTATTGTATGCACTTAAAATTGGAGCAAGAATCGGGGTTTGAGGTGCATCAAGATCGTATTGATCCTGAAATCGTGGGTATGTTTCGTTTTATAGATAGTTATGCATATGGAGAGTGTTATCCGGGGATTTTCAAGGTATGTTTTTATAGTAGGACTTTTATTCGGGTACCTCACCGAAGGTTCTTTACTGGGAGAGATACATTGAAATAACTACGATATCAATTTCAGAACCATTATGAGTATTTCGACCTCTGGCTCTACAACCGCTTCCCATGTTGGTCCTCCAGATTTCGGCCGTATAAATGGAGTACATGTCCAAAAAGAAGGATTCAGTCCCTCAGGTACGCCGTTTTGTGTTTGTGATGTCGTTTGCATTTATTATTACTTTGCATTCTTGTTTGTCTGTTTGCGGCGTGTTTGTTTCTGTGTTTTGTGGTTGACTGTCCTCCTTGAATCTACTTTCCCTGTCCGATCTTTTTATATTTCTTTTACTCGTTTAAGAACTGTGATACAGACTAGTCCGTATCCTGGCAAATTCAGTAATCGCCCTTAATTGTAGGTTATAAAATCAGCATGATCCCACGCATGATGTCTTCCATGAAGGGTATATTGGATATAGTCTCATACGGTCACTATAAAATCCTCAACATAATACAAAGATGAGGCATTCTCTATGTCATTTGGTACTATGTTTTCTGATATACAGTCGTTACAAATACTGACAATGATCTGTATTGTGGGAAAGAATGAATTACACGTATTGAGAACGGACGTCTTCTTTAAGCAGTGGAACAGAAAACACATTTTTGTCTCCTTTGTAGTTCTCAAGTTAAAATAAAAAAGGCTTTTTACTTTTCTTTAGGGCATGTATACCGATATCAAGGAAACCTGAAATAGTAGTAAAACGACTACAACATATATGGTGATCATTCATTTTACACAGGATAAGACTGTAAAAATATCTCTTATAGATTAATTGTTTGTGTTTTTCTTTATTTAAGCGGTACAAATATACACATATGGCACATAGAGGCATAAACACCTCATGTCTAAACTATTCGTGCACTGTGCTATTATATTTAGGTGAGAATGCATGTACCAACGCCTATGGGGGTTGTGGCAATATCTGTGTACCAGTCAGCGGGAACAACAAGAAATGTCTGTGTCCGGATGGTATGACACTACAGAGTGACCAGGTGACCTGTGCATCATGTAAGTACACTGTACAATACATTATGTACACTTGTACTATAAATCATTTCAAACGATATGGGTAGAATATAATTATATAATAAATGTTTTAACTGCATTTGTTTAACTATACCGATTCTGAAAGTTTCTTAAAAAATATATAATATTGCAATTTTCCAATCCATATCGATTACTAGTATTCAGAATATGTCAGAAACCTTTTTCCTTATAAGTTGTATTATATGATTGTTTTATGCAAAACAAAGATCATCGTCGCCGATTTTATACTCAGAGGGCGATATAATTTGTATTACTTCATTCAGTTCTTAACATTATAAAATGCATTAGTAATATTTACTAGTATTGAGCAATGTTTGTTTTATTTTACACAATTCATATACCGACTTGGATTGGTCAGTAGGCAATAAGGTCTACTGGTCAGCTTAAATGGATTGTATGTGTAAACAAATTAGCTAGTGTCCTGTCTTCGGCGTTCAAATTAACAAGACATTGTAAATAAAAGTACATCCCATCAAAAGGAAATCTCTAACAATAAGTCCACATCCAGAGATCCAGAGAAATTAGAAAAATGTATGTTTATGTAAACTATATAAAACATAACTACCTACATCATGTTTAGACTAGTTCTTCTCCTTACATGTTTCAGACATTCCAATTTTGAATCTTTCAAATGCAGTAAAACTGTCGAGATTTCAGTTCTTTCATCAGGATGTTCGCATAGCTGTGAAGTCATATTGTAACGGGCTGGGTCACGCAATGACTGTTAATCGCAATGAATCTCTGCAATTTGGCATTTCGATTCTAACACGATGAGGATGACTTAATATAATTTGTGTTTACGATTCTGTTATATGTGCGAACACGTATACAGTGTTGGCTCCAATTCCGTCGCCACACGTATTCTATCGTATGTTTTCTAAATATACACTTTATATTGTCGTAAAATAGCAATACACCAGCTTAAGTCAAGTAATACACCTATTAGAGTACGTACACATTATTGGTAATATATATTTTATATTTTACTCACTGTTACAATAATGTTTCGCGTTTTTGTGTTACAGCTGGTCGTCGAAAGAGAGAAGTCTCCAACAGAACTATCTGAAATAGTATCTATGTAACCAATATTTGCAATAAAACGTCCAACTTTTCCCAATGTTTGTAATCAGTTTTACCAGAAATGTATTATTCATCGTGCAGTTGTCTTATTGGCATATATGTTCCAATGCGGTTGGCAACCCTTTTATGTTTGTGATGTTATATCTTGCCCTTTCTTTATCTTTGTAATAATTGGTTGTTTCTGTGCGTGTTATTTTTGGTTGATTGTGGTCCTTTAATGCTACATTTCCTGTTCGACTTTTATATCAACTTTTAGTATTTTTTTAAATTAATTGTTTCATCAGACATGTCATATCTCAGAATATCTTTATCTCTTTAAAGAAGTCAATGACACATCACAATTGCATTCATTTTCATGTTAGGAACGCATAGAGACAAGTGACTTTCAACTTAGTACCCAAATTGGGAGTAAATAGACAAGGCCTCCAAAGTCGAGTGAAGTGCTTCTTGTTTTAATTTGTCCCACTTTATTCTATGACTTAGATAACATAATGAAATAAAACATTATAAAAATAAGTATAAAAAGTCGAACAGGAAATGCAGCTTTCACAGAACACAGCAAACCCAAAAACACGCTAAACGGCAAACATGAATAGCAATGTAAATAAGAAATAAAGGCAAATGACGTCACAAACACAAAAGCGTTGACACTAGGGCTAACGCCTTCGAACGCTCAGTGGCATAAAAGGCCGATGGGGGTTTAAACCAGGTGCACCAAACGTCACACTTACCCTACTAACATCCCTATAAAACGTGACAGTGTTAATAAAGAGATCCCCGCCATAAACTATTCTCTCACCAACAAGGCAGAATTAATAGGCAATATAAGAAAAACAAAAAGATGCTCGTGTATATATAAATACAAAAAAAAAAATAGCATAGAAAGCCACAAAGAAGGTATTCAGTGATTTTTTAGACGCCAGAGCAGCAAGAGAATAAATCATTGAGGAAACGACAAGACAATAATGCAAACACACATCAAACGTCACCGTCCTTTTGGGCTTTAGGTAGACGTCATCATAGGGTCCACAGCCTGTCCGGTCATCGCACAATTAAAGAGGAAAGCATAGCGGCGAACTGTCAATGTGTCCACCACCAAGCATGCAGTGCGTTGCAAAATGACAGGGTCTTAAACTCTTTCGATAAACCTTTTAACAAGTTTAACAAAGATAGTATGAAAGTGATAATGACCAATTATCTGACGAAGTTTTTAAATCACGTCACCAAGTTTCAAAGGTTTTACGAAGTTTATGGGTATCCCTGATGGAGTAGCTTTTTAGTTATACACACATTATGAATACTCGAGTACAGGCTCTGGAAAAATGAATAAGTTGAGACACATAGACCCCATAAGAAGTTGCTTGGGGAACATCACCATCTAAATGGGGATAATATTAACAATGTCAAAATTAAAATCATCTCTCTTGTCATAGAGTTTGCTAATTATTTCACCATTTTCAATAGAGACATGTAAATCGAGAAAAGAAGCGTTAGTATCTGAAATATTAGCTTTATTAAGTTGAAGTTCTTTAGGATATATATTATTAACCATAGTAGAAATGAAAGGGTTGTCAATGTTCAATATGTCATCCTGATACCCAGAGGTGTCATTAAAAGCTTCAATAACATCTGCCTGGGTATCTGGTGAAAGATCCAACATAAAATCTCTTTCAAAGCAATATAAAAAAAAAATCTGCGACAAAGGGTGCACAGTTCGTATTCATAGGGATACCAACAATTTGTCTATAAACGGTAGTTACATACCTGCCGAAGATATTGTCTAATAGAAAAATAAGTGATTCAATTCATGGCAAGTCCGCATAGTGTAATTGTCCAAAATGCTGTTAGTAAAATCTATTTTATATTGTTACAGGCCCAAAATGTAGTATTTGCCCTAGCAAACGGTTTTTTACTGAGAGAAATAATCTTATCTTTGATAAGGTTGTGTGTGGTAAAGTTGTATATAATGTAGAAAAAGTACTTATAAATGAAGCCTGACGTTTATTGTAAATTTTATCAAGAACGTCGCCTGAATTTTTAATAGACTAAAGTAAATTAATCCCAGAGTTTTCATAAGCTTTAGCACAATATTGTTTAACGTGATCTTTAACGGCAGTAAGACAGTATGCTAAAAGTTTGGAGATATATGTAGTGGTGCAAGAACTAGAATTGGAAATAAAACGGGCTTTATATGGTTGTTTGAATAATTTGGGAATCCAGTACATCGTGGGAAGTTTGTTATTCCAGCCTTGAAAATCACTGAGTGATATGCGTCGAAACAACTTTATCTTCAGTAGATTTCACTGAAATATACGAATTAGTACTCCCGAGTTCCTGAGATAAAACATTGGCGTAATGGAGGCGTCAAACAATAATTATATTATTAGCTGCTTTATCAGCAGGAACTAAAGCAAACTTATCTTAACCCTGATCTGGTTTACAAATATAAAAGCAATTTAAGGACTCTTCTGCGACAAGGACTATCACAACCTGACTTTTATAGTGATGCGATTTACAAACTTCGTAAGATTCTTGGTCATGATAACGTTCATACTATCTTTGTTAAACTTTTTAAAAGGTTTTACCAAAAGAGGTTATGACCCTATCATTTTGCAACGTACTGCATGCTTGATTGTGGACCCTTTTACAGTTCGCCACTACGCTTTCCTCTTTAATTGTACGATGACCGGACAGGCTGTGAACCCTATGATGACGCCTACCTAAAGCCCATTAGGACGGTGGCGTTTGATAAATACGGATAAATGTGATCCTTTGAGAGCTACAAACACAATTAAGAGAATAAAGCAGCAGACTCGGTTTTATTGAGTTTGTTCATGAGAAGTAATGAAAGAAGCAACCCCTCTCACGCCCCTTAGCACCGTCTTAAGCGGTATTCTACTTCAAAGCCACCCATATTGGGCTCGTTGATCCCAAAAGACCAGTAAAAATAACACTACTGATTCGTAGCACGGGGAGACTTTTTACAGCCGCCACACTGCACTAAACGAAGTTTGATAAAAATGAGATATAGGGTGCTATAGAAACCACAGCGTCCGAACGCAATGGCATCGTAGGTCCGCACTGTACTGCAAACAAGGACTTGATAATACAATGAAAGAGACAAAAAACAACAGAAAGGGTGGTGAAGACAGGGTTACCGACTTGGAACGTCAGTAGGCAATAAGGCCTACTAGTTAACTTTTCAGAAACGATCCTAAAGATCAAATAGAAAATGGAGATACAATCCTCTAACCGAGGCAAAAAATAGCATATTTAACTAGATGTGTATTAAACAAAACTGATGTTAATAATATGAGTGAGATGGTATTCTAACTTTCATCAATTTGAAAATGAAAATCAGGGCAAGTTTAGTAAAGATCAGATAAAATCCATATTTTCTTTACACAAAATATGGCATATTTAACTAAATCAAGGGCGATAACTCCAGTGTTACTTATTCGAATTGGTTGGTCTTCGATTTTTTTCGAGCTTTTAATAATTTATTTAGGGCAATAGCTCCAGTGTTATTGGTCCGATCTGGCTGGTTGTCGAAAAGGTTAATTATTATCAACAATCTGGTAAAGATAAGTAGAAAATGGAAAACTCTAATGTCGTAACGAGGCAAAAGTTAACAGACGGAAGACACACGACGGACAACACACCATTCCATAACTGGCTAGAGGCCAGCATAGCTAAATATGAATAAGTTGCGAAACATAAACTTCTTAAAAATTGGATCGGGAACAGCCCGCCTAATAGTCCTTGAGCTGGCTAAAGACCCCTCTCCCCCACCGCCCCTCATTTCTGAAAGTTCATACAAAAAGCTTCAAAGTGAGACATGTGTGCCATCTGAGCGTTGGGGCGTTTGTGTGGTGTAACGCACGTGACAATTACGTTACCGATATACTGTAGTTTACGTTACATCCTGTTTGTTACCAAAAAATCATAAATACAGTTAATAATAACTAGATCGTAAGTTACCAAAAGAGGCCATCCCCACTCTGGGGGAATTTTGAAGGATATATTTTTTCTGAAAGGGTATGCATTTGCTACAAATGAATTATTTTTGCCAAATGAAAGTGGGGATATAAGGCGTGACATCTATTTGAAATATGTTACCATTATCATGTTTTGAAAATGTAATACTCAAACATTGTTTATATGCAACAAAACGGTATATATATTCTATATTATTTATCAAACATGTTAAAAACCACAATTTAGCGAAGAAAACAAATTTCCAAAAGACAATGTAGTTTACGTTACGTGACACTGACACAAAATTTACGTTACCGTCATACATACTGAATGTTTTCCAGAAATAAAGGCTCTAATTCTTTACTGAAACAGTGGCTATTTAAATAATAAAAAGTTATTTATCAAATGAATATATAAAATAATGAATAAATAAATAAAATGTGTATATATGGATGAATAAGATATGTAAAATAAACACGAAAATTACGTTACCATTTAAAGTTACATGTAATATTGGACATTTCCAGAAATAAAGGTGCTAGTATTGAACTTTTAATTATGATCTGTTTTAAAACAAATGTAATAAAATTCATTAGTATCAGTAAATAATAAATATAATGTCTAAAAATAAAATAAATATACACTAGATAAATATTTTAAAATGGCTCATAAATCAGAAAAATAGTGATTGCACAATAAACTATTGGGAGCTTAACCGTTATTGACAATGGTTTGTTTTACTAGTTTTGGCATCTTCCAATACAATGTATCCTGCTTTTCAGACAAACCCCAAAGAATAATAATATTTTGTCCCCATCCACTGTAAGTTAGTCTTGCTTTATTCTGATTACTAGTATTTGGACAACACAATGCTAATAATACTAACTCTTATCAAAGACAGACACAAAGGAAAATGACCTTGACATGCATTTATCTTCACTCTAACGCCTATGTCCAATGTTCTTTGAGTATGACCATTGGAACTATGCCAGACACATTCTAGCATATTTACTGACACCCTGAGTCTTGACACAACCCATTCCCGGGTCAAATGAACTTTTCCAAAGCTGGAGAGTCAGTGTCCATCTTCCACAAGTCACATAACTATTCAAAAACTATCAATCAACAAGCAAATTTTCAGTTTAACATCACTGGATTCAGTAGAAAGTATGCAGCATGCCGGTAATACCACTGGGGCATTAAACGTCAATGTAGAGCAAAACTGCTAGAGGCCACTCTCCAGATGGCAAATATGGCATCATGAGTTATTTCTTTGCGCAAAGAACTGCATCCATCCCAAACAAAGAACAATGAGAAAGACTTGAGAAGAGCCACAGAATCTATCATTGATTTCACAAACCCAATTCCGAGTTGATATCAATAACTATGAGCTATACCTCCGATTGTCCGTATTTCAGCATAGACAGATGTAAATGATGATCCATTACACCATCAGGCTGAGAAGACCATGACATACACTCAGTACATTTGAAAACGCAACACTTTGGTTTTTGTAATTTTTTGAAAAGTATAAAAGCTAGAACAATACAATTTCATATAGTATATATTCAATCATGACTTAATAGATGGTCAAAATTTCATTGCCAACATCAATATATTTCATATGAAAATCAACGTTTCAATTACCCCTATCCAAATTAAAATAAACACTTTCAATACCGAGTGTGCCACCACGAGCGTCTATTAAAGCTTAACATCTACGGTGCATAGACAGTATTTTGGATGCAATCACTTGCTGTGGCATACGCTGCCATTCGTCTTGTAGCGCTACACGAAGTTCCTGCGGTGTGGTAGAGGGGTTTACGCGGCAATAAACACGTCGCTCCAAGTCATTTATTGTGCGTCTGAAATGAAACGAACCATCAAAAATTAAAAAAAATCTAACATTTTCCCTTTTTTTTTAATTTATGACATTTATGCTGTTTTTGCAGTTGTTACGTTTATTGGCCTACTTACAAACCAATTATGGCTGAATTAGAATGCATTCTGCACAAACAAGGTGACGCACCACCATTCAAAATTTGAAAATAAGGCAGTTTTATTTTTAGTTATTTGAAAAAAGTGACAATGCTTATTGGTTATAGTGGATGAAAACACATACCCATGAGTCCCAATCGTGTGTCTGGCTGTATCAGAAGCTGGCAGGAATCTGTTTCTGCGATGTGATACCCTCAGTCTGATGTCCTGCCTGGGGTGGTTACTCGCTGCCTGCATGGTCTAGAACGGTCCCTGACAGTGCCTGTCTGTTGGTAGCGTGTCTGTAGCCTAGATATAGTTGAGACATGGCAGCGAAGTCGTCTCGCTACCTCTATTTTAGTGGCACCAACAGCCGTCATCCCAATAGCCTGATTTCGCACATGTTCAGCTAAACGTAGCATAATGATTTGTGGATAAAATCAAATCATGTTGTGTTTTTATACCATACCGATGTTAGCGCTTTTAAGATAAATAAAAATAAACTTGCTTATGTCGTGATTATTCCAGTTCTCGTGCAAAATGTGTTTTCAGTGTTTCAGGTAGTGTAACTCTTGTGTTATTCTAAATTGTTAAATTTGAACAATAGGCACCAAGGAATATGTATATTTTCCTAAAATTCAATGTTTGTTTGAACGAAAACCGCGTAGATAAAAAATATATGAAAGTCAAAAATGTTGCGTTTTCAAATGTACTAAGTGTATTTGTCAATGACTTGTTAATTGACACGCCGAACTATATTTGGTTAATTGGTTCCTTTATTAATCAAGTGTAAGACAGATCTTAAGTTGAAGCTGTCATATCTTCTAGGATCAGTACCATGGTCTCTTGCAACAGCTGATTGCAATTCAGTTAGAAATGACAAAGCCAAATTGCTCCACTGCTTAGAAGTATCAGTTGAGCCAGCTACACAAAGCGACCTACTGAATATGTGTATGTGTGTGACGGTAACGCAACACCTCACAATCAGCCCTCAGTTCCTTGTACGTTTGACGTCAGGGCCGAAAACGAAGACTTATTGTGATTTGAAGAGTTACACGAGTAATCGTGACAATACGACACAATTCATTAATCGCACGTTCGGCCGGTGGAAAACGGATAGATATGCACCTAACCTCCAAGGTCATGAAACCTCCTCTGTCTGGGAAAAACTGTCCTCGGCTTACCGTTGCAGATGACATTTGTCTTTGCTGATGGTCGGGAAGATCTGTTTCATCACAGGAGGAAGCAGACATCAGAATGAACCAATCCTCACCAACATCAGAAACAATCGTGGTGCATTCTCCTGACACAGGCATACTGATCCTCCTTTCAAAATGTGTTTCAGTAAAACAACCATTTGTCATATTTGGCACTGGGATGATTAAAATAGGAGATGTTGAATTGAAACAAATTGTAGAGGTTTGGGGGTCAGTTATTTGCTCTTCACTACCCACAATACATTGCGTTACAAGCTGTGTTACAATCAGTGGCTTTGTAGGGAGGGGCAAGGCTGTCCCATTGAAGATCATTAAAAAGCACAGAGAGTTTGTGTCAATTTGGATTGCTCGAACAGCAGCATGAATGTTCGGATGATCTTCAAAAAAAGTACGGAGATCACGGAGAGGATAGTGGGCTGCCATGGCAAACCTCTTTACACGGATGTCAAATACGTTTTCGCGAAAATTCAAAGGCCACAACTTTTTTCCACCGTGTCAATTTTCTATAATCATGTATTTGAACATGCACACTTTCAAGTGCTTTTGTGAAGCCATATTGACCAACATTAACCAGACGCAGAAACAAATGGGAGAAGATAAAAGTTATTAATTTTGACTGGACTATTGGTGATATTGCGTCACAATTGTTGGTTGATATCAAATTCAAAGAGCCTGACACTGAAGAATGAAATACTAATGGGTGGAAAGATATGGCAGCCAACAAACTGATTGATATTGAGTCTGAGGAATGTGATGACAATGTATAGATGGATTATGAGCTCAAATGATGTAATATATGTCCATAACAATGCATGCTATCTTACAGAGCTATACATTTATATTTGTTAGTAACGTAAGTAAAGTTCAATTCATTTTGTGAATATGTTGAAATTGCCTAATTTGTTACATTCGATTAATATATGAATACATTAGCAGTTAAATTTGTGCATATAATTTGCTTTTTTTCTTTGAATTTGGTAACGTAAAAAATACGGAAGATTTGTGTAAACTATATACAAACTTCATTTCATTCAATGTTTGCCTAAGTATAAATAATATATAAAGGAAAATAAAGATATATATCCATGTTTTTATTTGATACTTAGATGTGGTATTTAAATAATATGATGCGAACGTAACTGGTAACGTACTTAACGTTTAATACATGAGGTAACACATATTAGCTGGCACAATTTCATGTCTGTTCAAACATTGTTGTTACCATCGATGATGTTTAGAGGAATGTTGTATTAACATCTTTATAAGCTAATTGGCTGATTTTTCTAGATTTCTACTAAGACACGGAAACTTATTATTAATTATTTTAAAAACGGACAATACAAGAACCAAACAATGCTCACATCATGGATACGTATGCTGTTATAACTAAGATGTTTGAAATAATTTTCGGATATAAAATACTTATTTTCTTAATTTCTTAAACCAACTACCTTCATTCAACAAGGTAACGTAAATTACGGTAACGTAGGCTTAATAATGCAGGTATCAAAGGTATAAACATTAAGTGAAACACAATTTTGTAAAAAGCATAAATAATGAGGCCCTCCCATGGGGGTCCTTGTTCCCCAAATCCCTTAAAATAATGGCCATTGTTCCTCGATTCCCAAAAGTATTCGCCAAAGTTCCCCAAAAGTCCATGTTCCCTAGATCCCTAAAAATATTTACACTGTTTCCTACATCCCCAAAAGTGTAAAACATAGTTCTCTAAAAGCATAAGGGTCCGGCTCATGTGATTTGTCGCTAAATACCAGTTGAAATCAAACAAAATTATCCTACATGAGTTAGGAAGACATCTGAGTCCACCATGTTCTTCTTTTCTACCATAACTCAGATGTCTTCCTAACTCATGCAGGATAAGAACATAGTGGACTCAGATGTCTTCCTGACTCAGGCAGGATAAGAACAGAGTGGACTCAGATGTCTTCCTAACTCATGCAGGATAATTTTGTTCGATTTCAACTGGTATTTAGCGACAAGTCACATGAGCCGGACCCCTATGAATAACCCTGATGTAAAACGTATACTGAAGTCTTCTCTGGACTGCTTTTACCTTGTACACAATACAAAACACCAGCATTTTGTGGGTGTTTCTTTGCCATGTTTTTATATAGCCACATTAACAGGTACAGTTAAAACGTTCAGATTCTTCGCATTGACGTATTTGGCTCCACTTTTTGTTGTTTACATTTTCACAAAACAATTGATGATGAAACAAGAGGTCCATGACGTTGAAATGCTCTCCTGAATATATCTAAAAAGCTAGGCATTGGAAAGGTATCATAACCTTTTATATGCTTGTCATTATTTGAAGGCGTAGTGCTTGTTTTGTCAGAGTTAATACATTTTGTTTTTCCCTATGCAACTCGGTGTAAACACAGATGGCTGGTGGTGGCCATGTTTGATGTCAAATGCAGTAGTCGCCACAAAACTGTATTTTTAAAATATATTTTTTAGCTTTTGTGGCGATATTAAAGTTTCGGCCAATTTGATATTTACTTAGAACCAACTAGACATCAAGAACAACATTCCTATAAAGTTTCATGACCATCTATCATGCAGTTTCAGAGTTTCAGTAGTTGCAACAAGTTGTTCCTATATATAACTATAAACATAGATGTCTGCTGGCGGAAATGATTGATATTGAATCAAAATGAGTTTTGTTTAGGACCAACTACATGTTATGCCAATCAATTTGGTACAGGTTTCAAATAAATAATCCTTATGTTTTTGGAGAAGTAGCCACCACACAACTGTATTTTAGAATATATATTTAGCTAGATGGCCATCTTGAAACTTCGGCTTACCTGGTTTTTACTTGGAACCAACTAGACATCAAGAGCAACAGTCCTATAAAGTGTCATGGCAATCCATCAAGTAGTTTCAGAGGAGCAGTCGCACCAGGTTTTTCCTATACAACTATATTAATCAAATATGGCCATTGGAGGCCATCTTTGACATAGAATCAAAATTAATTTTGTTTAGATACAACTACACGTTACGTCAGTCATTTTGGTATATGTTCAAAATCAATACCACTTGTGGTTTTTGAAAAGAACTAGTCGCCACAAACTTCTATATTTAACAAATATTTTTTGAGCTATGGTGGCCATCTTGAATTCCCGGCAGACCTGCTTTTTTTACTCAGGATCAACTAGACTTCAAGAGCAACATTCGTGTAAAGTTTCATGAAAATCTATTAAAAAGTTTCAGAGGAATATTCCCAAACGTGTTTCCTATATAACACTATGTAAACACAGATACTTAGCACTTCAAACTAGATATTAAGAGCAACATTCATGTGAAGTTGCATAAAAATCTATCAAAAGAATGTCCACAGGCAGCCATGTTTAATATCGAATCAATGTTAATTTTGTTTAGGATCAACACTATGTCATGCTAGTCAATTTGGTAAGATTCCAAATCAATACCCTTATGGTTTATGACAAGCAGTCGCCACAAAATTGTATATTAAAATCTATTTTCAGCTTAGGTAACCATCTTGGATTTTATATCAATCTGATTTTTTTGTTTGTAGGATCCACTAGACCTTATGGGCAACATTTCTGTAAAGTTTCATGAAAATCCATCAAATAGTTTTAGAGGAGTAGTCGCCACAAAAACACTTATAGTTTCGGAGGAGGAGTCGCTACAGACGTCTTTTTATGCTTTGGTGGTCATCTTGGATATCACATCAACCTGATTTTTTTTATAGGAATTAACTAGACCTTATGGGCAACATTTCTGTAAAACGAAATATAAAAAGATCGGACAGGGAAAGTAGCATTCAAGGAGGACAGTCAACCACAAAACACAGAAACAAACACGTAAACAGACAAACAAAAAGGCAACAGTAATAATAAATGCAAACGACATCACAAACACAAACGGGTTGACAATAGGGCTACCGCCTTGGAACGGTCAGTGGCAAAGTAGGCCACTGGGGGTTTAAACCGGTTCTAGGGTGCACCAAACCTCACACTTCATGAAAACCATTTAGTTAGAGGAGTAGTCGCCCCCAAAAAAAACTATGGACGGACGGACAAACATACGAACGACGCACCACGACATAAGCTCTGTGATCAGCTGCGCTAAAATGGACACACATGGCAAATGTTCATCGCCGTGCAAACGCTTTCAGTTGAACAGGAAATTTGATATTCTCGGAAGTTAGAATGTGCAGTTGAGCGATAGGCACAACTAAAAACCGTCATAAAAGGTAATACTGAAAGCCGTCAAAAGCAGCCACCAGTGATCAGCAATCCAAATGTCATGTTTTAAAAGTAAATCATAGCAATTATACGTAAAAATAGGTACTTTTTCATTTGTTTTCCTTTTGGACACAGTTCCCTTGATCCTTAAAAGTAGGCTTTTGATCATGGATCCCTTAAAGTAATTGACAATGTTCCCCAGATCCCTAAAAGTAATTGGCCATGTTTCCAAGATCCCAAAAACCCCTGCGAGGGACTCAATAATGTTCAAAATGAGTTGTTATAATCAATTATGTCTAAAGGAATGTTGCAATTAAAACCTAATGTGTATTGGATGATTTGTTCTAATTCATTTTAACATGCGGAAAATAGAAAATGATTTAAAAAACACACAATGTAAAAACACACAATGTAACGGACATTACAAGAACCAAACATTATTAACATCATGGGAATGTATGTCTGTGATATCTGTAAGGGTTGGAATAACTTTCTGATGTAACATCATTAATGTTCTTAATGTCTTACGTTAATAAACTGAATAAAACAATATAACGTAAATTACTGTAATGAAGGCTTAGTAATCAGGTATCCAGGGTATAAAAAGTAAGTAAAACAAACTTTTGTATTATAACTGGCATGAATAATGAAGACATTTTAATATACAAACAATTTCTTCCATACATGTTTAGTTAGTCTTCAAAATACAGTAAAATTAATTATTATTTTATAGGTAACGTATTTTACACCCAGTAACACGCTAAAGTCACAGTCGCCAGATGGCACACATGTTCCAAAATGCTCTACAGGGTAAAAATAGGGTGTACAAAATTCCCCCTAGGGGTGGGGGTGGTGGAGGAAGGTTTCTCCTACTAGCTTACAGTCTATAAGGATAATTAACAATGTCATCAATTTTGCCATATATTTTGTTGATTATTCTCTGTTTTAAATAGAGAGATAGATGAAAATCGAGAAAAGATAAGTTATTTCGGATAGATAGTATTAGCCACAATAGAAACGAAACAGTTGTCAATGTTCACTATATCATTAAGATACGGAGCGGTGTTATTAAAGACTTCGATAGCAATGCCTGTGTATCTCATTAAAACTCAACAATATTCTTCATCATAGCAATACAAACACGGATCTATGTAACAGTAACCCCCGGGGCGGGGCCAGATTAAACCTCAGTCACATGATGTTTACAGGAATGCTGTATTAACATCTTTATAAGTTTTCTAGATTTCTAGAAACACACGGAAACTTATTATTAATTATTTTAAAAACGGCTAATACAAGAACCAAACATTGTTTACATCATGGTACGTATGTCTAGCTGTTATAACTAAGATGTTTAAAATAATTTTCGGATACAAAATACTTATTTTCTTAATTTCTTAAACCAAACACCTTTATTCCATAAGGTAACGTAAATTACGGTAACGTAGGCTTAATAATGCAGGTATCAAAGGTATAAACATGAAGTGAAACGAAATTTTGTAGTTAAAACAATAAACAAATAATGTTCAAAATGACTTGTTATAATGTCTAAAGAAATGTTGCAATAAAACTTTAATAGTGTATTGGATGATTTGTTCTAAAAAAAATTAACACTCGGAAAATAGAAAATGATTTAAAAACACACAATGTAACGGATATAACAAGAACCAAACATTAGTAACATCATGGGAATGTATGTCTGTGATATCTGTAAGGTTTGGAATAACCTGTTAGAGATAGATTACGATACGAGCAATATATGGGAGCTCTATGATGTGTGGTTATAGAGTAGAATGTTTGTCCCCTATATAGTCTTTGTAAAACCTGTATGAAATATGTCGCATTTAATTATGACCCCAAGGGTACTACATGTATTTAAAAAAAAAATGGCAGAGGACCTTAAGCATACGGTACATGCAAAATATTAGATCTAGCTCTTGTAGTTATAGAGAAGTATGTTTTAATGACTTTTCTATATAATTATGTACATCTTTGACTCATACGGCAGGGCTAAATTGTATCCCAGGTTCGCTATTAAAATAAAGAAATATAAAAAGATCGGACAGGGAAAGTAGCATTCAAGGAGGACTTTGCAGAGGACTATATAAGCCTATACTACAGTATGTACAACCAACGATGTTAAAGTATGGTCACTTTATCCTTAATAGTTTATGAAATATGTCAATTCCGTGGAATTGAAGCTGTCGCCTAAAGTTCTTGCATTGAGGGAAAGTGAAAAACAAATGAAACAAGACAGGTCAATATGATTTTGACTCTTTACCTACTGACCCCAAAAGCAATAGGTTTCTCTCACCAAGAGCAATGCACCTATGAAGTTTTATTAGTGCAGATGTTCCAAGGGCAATATATGTGTAGAAAGAGTAGAACAAATGAAACAAGAGTCATTATACGGCCATGACAGGTCAATATGATTTTGACTTTTTACCTACTGACCCCAAAAGCAATAGGGTTTCTCCTCTCACCAAGGGCAATTTACCTATGAAGTTTTATTAGTGCAGGTGTTTCAAGGGCAATATATGTATGAAGTTTTAAGAGGGCAAGTGTTTCAATTTCGAAGTTATTATGAGGAATGTAACTTTCTATATAAGGTGATGGTGACCTTGGCCTTTGACCTACTTACCCCAAAAAGCATTGGGGTTTCTTCTATCACCAAGGTCAACTTACCTTTGATTTTTATGAGTGTAGGTGCGTCACTGATTCGTGACTGATGTTGAACTTTATTAAAGGGACACACGGCAATCTTGATTTTTTTAAAAATTCTCGACGTAAATGTTGTTGTTAATATATATATGAAAATTGTTCTTTCTCAAAATGGAATGCGACATTATTGTTATCATTGCAGTATGGATATAGACATACAATCAAACAAGGTTAAATCACAATTTGCATTAAGGGCACCAGTTATCATCAGTAAGATATGCGACCCAGCAATATTAACTTCATTCACAGCAAGTTTCGTTTTTGTTTGTTTTAGTATCAGCGACATTGACCTCGATCCCAGTAACCTCAAATGAAATTTCAAGCTTCCTTTCAATCTATGCTACAAACCTAATAAGTTTAGTTTCAATATTTTATTCCTAACACAAGTTATTTCTAGGAAACGTTTTTTTTAGTAACAGCTACTTTGACCCCAGTGATCTCAAATGCAATTCCAAGTTTTGTTCCAATATCTCATTCCTAGCTCAAGTTATCGACTGGAAACTATTTTGTGAGTATAGCTCTTTCTTCAAAAAGATCGAGCTAAAAACAGTTCAGTTACATGAGGCATTTCACTCGATTGATAACAACAGGAGACAAAGCAGAATAAATTTTATTTATCAAAATAAACATTTAATAGCATGAGTTAGAATTTTAGAAAATGTTAGTAACAAAGAAATACTAAAGGGCAATACAAGAGGCCCACGAGGGCCTGTATCGCTCTATTGGCTGTACACATTTGATGGAATTAAAATGAAAAACAACTCTTCCTCGCTGTAAACTAGTGGGCAAAAGTGACATTGAATTGCTCACTTAATGATCGTGGCAAAGATGAAACAATTTCAAACAAGCTTATGACACCGTAACAAAATGAGATGACGTAGTCGATGGCGCGCCGGCGCAAATTCCAGCACACGCCTTAACGTCTTCAAACCCAGGTTATAGGGTGTGGATCTCAACGGTTTCCAAGTTATGACTTCGAGGCTACGTCCCAAGGGGTTAGGATGGATTACGAACCTAATGCTGCTTGGATGTTTGTATCCGTCAGTTCATGCCCAGTATGTGTATAATGTGGTTATAGGCTGAGAATCTTAACAGTTTCCAAGTTATGACCAAATGGTTATGTCCCCCGGGTTGGACCTCAGGACCTATGCTGGCTGGATGTTTCTATCCGTCTGTTCATACCCATTAAGTGTATATATGGTTATAGGGTGGGGTGGGGACAAACCCCGAGGCCGATGCTGTTTGGAATGTTGTATTCTTCTGCTTTGCACATTTTATGTATGGTTATGAGGTGGGGATCTTAACGGTTTCCAAGTTATGATCCAGGGGCTCTGCCTCCATGGGTAGGGACTCACCCCAGGGCCAATGCTAGTCCCCACGACCAATGAGTGTTGGAAGATCAAATACAAAATGAAGATGCTAGAGTATTTACAAGGCAGAATATGGCATTTTTCAATAAATCAAGGGCCATAACTCTGGTGTTACTGATCCGATCAGGCAGGTTTTGGAGTTTGTCTGAGCTTTCATTGATATTAAGACCCTGGCAAGCGTGGTAAAGATCCGAATAATAATGAAGTCCATACTTGTGTCACAATACAAACGTTAGCGACGAAACGGTCGGGTCGGGACGGGCGAACGGACGGGCGGACAACTCGGCACCCATAAGCTCTGCTGTCGTGCGACAATAGAGCTAATAATATGTTTACACTAACATCTACATGGACCTAAATACACTTGAATAAGCGTGAGTTAATATTTTAGAAAGTGTCGGATCGAAATAGTACTATAATAAAATATAATAAACGTTTACATTAACATCTACATGAACTAAATATACTTTAATGAGCTTGGGTTAGTATTTTAGAAAGGTGTCGGATCAAATAGTAATAAAAGGAATTATAATAAACGTTTACATAAATATATATATGAACAAAATACTAGGTACTACATCCAAAAGTATGTCTCAATGTTGGCATATTTTAGAATCCGGAGGTGCAGGATTACTACTTTCAACAACTGCTTTTTTCTTTTTGAATTTTGAAGCAACGACCTCGACAATAGCCATTCACACGTGCTTTAACATTTGATATAAACATATTTTACTGCCTTATATGTACAAGTACAATGCAATCGGGTCGGGACACAAGTGCTACCCACATTAATTACATTTAACATTTGGTTTAAGATAAAAAAAAGTGTACGTGATGCAAACACTGAATATGTTATATACTATATCCGATATATTATATACAAGGAACTCCTAATGCCCCCATATTATAGGTTAAATATATATCTTTATTATTCATCTTCTTGTAATGAAATGTCGTATGGGTACATTTGTACCGTTTTCCGACAAGTTTGCACTTTTTTCCGATTTATTTTTCGGATGAGTTATTTTCAAGCTTTGTGCATGTACATCTCCATCGTTTTCATTAAAACGACCGATGTTTATGTAAACCGATTAAAATGCGAATTTACATTCTACGGAGGGTTAGACGTTCTTATTAGTAAATATATTTATAAATTGGAATTTTTAGATTAGTTGCAAGTTATTCATACATAATAAATAAATATATATATATAGATACACACACTACTGAACGTTTATAATCGCTCACTTTTCAAATTATATAGTTTTTAATAATTCATATTTTCATTTTGAATTTTAACTGGGGTCGTTTAACAAATATCGCTAGCGATTTATAAAACTTAATCTTGATTGGACTAAAATCTTGTTGATAAACTTAATAAAATATTGGTATGTGTTTTGGTGATTTCCAGTTTTTAGTATTCGTTTTTTTTCCAAAAAAAACTGGATAACCGTTTATTAAAGTTGAGTAGTGTATATATACTTAACGAAATTCCTAAGTACCCACTTCAATAAGTCTTGTACTTCTAAGAAAACATATCGACTTGAATGATTTAAAATGTGTTCATGTAATTAGAACAAACGATTTAAACTCCTTTATATTATTCAGTTCAAACGAATCTCCAATCAATCTTATCATGAAATAAACCCAGCACTAGAATATTATCGACATATTCAGGTGGGTACTTAGGTATTGAGACAAGTATATGTTACATATAATTATAGTTAAGATGATTCAATGGGTATGTTGGAGTTATTGTAACAAACAGGTATTTAATAGAGTTAGAACATATTGAACCTATTACATTTAGTAATGGGTATGTTGGAGTTATTGTAACAAACATGTATTTAATAGAGTTATAACATATTGAACATATTACATTTAGCAATGGGTATGTTGGAGTCATTGTAACAAGCATGTATTTAATAGAGTTAGAACATATTGAACATATTACATTTAGTAGTGGGTATGTTGGAGTCATTGTAAATAACATGTATTTAATAGAGTCAGAACATATTGATTGATTGAATTGGATTTTATAGTCGCACCAACAGCTAAGGTCATATGGCGACTTTCCAGCTTCCATTTGTGGATGAAGACCCCAGGTGCCCCTCCGGGCAATTTTCGTGCACGGGCGGGCACCTGGGTAGAACCACCGACGTTCCGCAAGCCAGCTGGATAGCTTCCTCACATAAAGATTCCTAGGCCCCTGAGGGATCGAACCTACAGCGGTGAGGGGCAAGTGATTTCAAGTCAGAGACGTTAACCACTCGGCCACGGACGCCCCCCAGAACATATTGAACATATTGCATTTAGTAATGGGTATGTTTGAGTCATTGTAACAAACATGTATTTAATAGAGTCAGAACATATTGAACATATTACATTTAGTAATGGGTATGTTGGAGTCATTGTAACAAACATGTATTTAATAGAGTTAGAACATATTGAACATATTTCATTTAGTAATGGGTATGTTGGAGTCATTGTAACAAACATGTATTTAATAGAGTTAGAACATATTGAACATATTACATTTAGTAGTGGGTATGTTGGAGTCATTGTAACAAACATGTATTTAATAGAGTTAGAACATATTGAACCTATTACATTTAGTAATGGGTATGTTGGAGTTATTATAACAAACATGTATTTAATAGAGTTAGAACATATTGAACATATTACATTTAGTAGTTAAAGTGATGCCAACGTGCTTTTGAAAGTTAGAACTTATTGAATGTATTCTTCTGAAAGTGTTTGTTTTAAAGTATACTGTATTTGTATTGTATACTGATAGGTCATTGGGTCTTTTGTTTTAAAAAAGGTATCCTTATATCTCAATATAGATACATTATTTAAATACGTGTTTCTATTTTAAAACAGCACACAATTATGTGTTCCCTTACCCTTAAAGGAGGGAAAATAGCCATACAGGTAATATGACCTTATCAATCAATCACAAAACTCACGTAATTGTGGGAAACAATATTTTCAAAACGATTTCAAAGCAAAACATGGCTTGCGTAAAACTTGATTGTTTTAATTTATATATTTCAATTTCTTCTGAGACGTTATTATTCCACAAAGCTACAACTGGTACCAGGGTTCACGTGCAAAGTTCGAATGAACTGACTGAACGTGTTAATTGTGTGCATAATATATAACTATAACTAAAATAAGAGATCGTGACATGTCCAGGTTAATGTTCATGTTGTTTAACCTGCAGCAAAGCACTCTTATCAAGATGTGCCACATATGTATATATAAATGTTATTCAGCGCTTCTTAGACAACCCCTAAAATGCTTTACCCGCACCCCTTCCCCCCACCCACACACACACACATCACATCCCACAACCCTCCGATTAGAAAACGTAAGTTAGCTTCGCCGTAAAAAGGTAAAATGGTTGATGACGCTAGGCCCTAGTTCCGCCAATGATATGTCCGCCAATGATATGTACTGATGTACTGTTTCGTAGTTCGTATACACGTAACGGCTGTTGACAGTTGTTGTACTATTGCTATTCCATACAGTTCAACGGATAATGAATGCTGCCACTCAACTAGACTATGAAACATGTTCATACATCTTGTATGCGAAGACGAAGAGTAAAACAAACTGGATTGAGGTTCTCACACTTACACCGGCCGAGGTTGTCTGGAATGAATAAACATATCATTATTTTAAAATTGATAATAGTGGTAAATGCCGGGATATTCAATTTAGCTAAACATTTGAATATGTACGATATTTTAAAGACCTAGACTTGGCTCTATATAAATTCACCGCTGTAATTATATATTGACCAACAAAAATGACACATTACTACCAGCATGATAAGCATATCATTAATGTTAAATGATTCTATTCTGTATAATATACGCAAAAGTATTGTCCAAAATATCATAAAACATGTGAGAATTCATTACGATTACTAGTACTGGTACTTCAGTTTCAAAATAAATACGTATTGGCGTTACTTTCAGTTTAAATAATATATATGTAATAGTCGGTCTTGAAATATCGAATATTCTCAATTGTGGTAAATGATAAGCACTATTTCAAATGGGGTTTATATTGCTTTTTAATTTTGATTAAAAGTAAATCATTTTCGATCTCTCAAAAAATAACTTCTGATAGCCTGAAAGGATTATGCGCATACATATAATAATTGAGACAACACCAAGACGTGACTGTTACTCTGTCCTAACATTTTCCTAGTGGGGCGCAATATAAATCAAAATGGATGCATCAAGGAAGTGAAACATAAAGTGATTGGATTTTACACACAACTAGCCGACGTAATCGATTATTAGACCTGTAAAAGTAGCTACGACACTGGATTACAGACTTCGGAGTACCGACTAAAACTGAGGGATTTACCCAACTGACAACAATCCTTGAATGCTCGATCAGGCGTTTGCGCAACAATTTATGCTTTTAATATGTATTAGTTATAGAAAATCCAACGAGGTGTTACGAACATATACCATGAAATTTATCGAGGCGGTAGCTGGGAAATTTTCATGATATATGCGTGTAACACCAAGATGAATATTCTTTAACCGTTTTATCGCTTGGTATGTGTAATACAGTATCTACGTCACAAAGTGTTCTGATATTTGGTATAAGGGAACAGTTTATGCCAGATATAAGGACACTCTGCGACGTAGTGATGACTGTTACGGGCATATAACAAGAAGTTCAGGTAAAAAGAAGAAAAGCGCCGCACAATGCGATAAATAGTATATAAAGAAAGTTTAGTAATTAAATAATCCATTTAAACCCATTGGATATTAAATGTTATTTTATTCTGTGACGTATTAAAAATATGTTCTTTTTTTCGCATAAAAATTATCATTCGCGACCCAATGTATCTATCCCCCATATAGTTAAAATAACACTTTTTCATATAAAATCCTATGAATGCTATCAATAAAAGGGTAATAGAAGAGTACAGATACTCCAAGCACATTGTCCAGTGTGACAGACTTCCCTGACTGCTCAGTGTGAAGGAGTCCCCGAGGCTGTCGTCCAGAATCACTCCCCAGTGTGAAGGAGTCCTTGAGGTTGTCATCCAGAATCACTCCCCAGTGTGAAAGAGTCCATGAGGCTGTCATGCAGAATCAATCCCCAGTGTGACGGAGTCCTTGAGGCTGTCATAGAGAATCACTCCCCAGTGTGAAGGAGTCCCTGAGGCTGTCATCCAGAATGTGTACCCAGTGTGAAGGAGTCCCTGAGGCTGTCATCCAGAATCACTGTCCAGTGTGAGGAAGTCCATAAGGCGGTTATCCAGTATCACTCCCCAGAGTAAGGAGTCCCCGAGGCTGTCATCCAGAATACTACCCAGTTTGAAGGAGTCTCTGAGGCTGTCATCCAGAATCACTCCCCAGTGTGAAGGAGTCCCTGAGGCTGTCATCCAGAATTACTCCCCAGTGTGAAGGAGACCCTGAGGCTGTCATCCAGAATCACTCCCCAGTGTGAAGGAGTCCCTGATGCTGTCATCCAGAATCATTCCCAAGTGTGACGGACTTCCATGAGGCTGTCATCCAGAATCACTCCCCAGTATGAATGAGTCCCTGAGGTCATCCAGAATCACTCCCCAGTGTGAAGGAGTCCCTGAGACCGTCACCAAGAATCAGTATCCAGTGTAACAGACTTCCCTGAGGGTGTCCAGAATCACTCTGCAGTGTGACAGACTTCCCCGAGAGTGTCCAGACTCACTCTCCAGTGTTCGATTTCGGTGAGGTTGCAGTCCAGAATCACTGCCCATTGTGACAGACTACCCTTAGGTGTACAGAATCACTCCCCAGTGTGAAAGACCACCCTGAGGTGACCAGAGTCACTCCCCAGTGAGACATACTTCCCTGAGGTTGTCGTCCAGAATCATTCCCCAGTGTGACAGACGTCCCTGAGAGTGTGCGGAATTACTCCACAGTGTGACGGACTTCCCTGAATGTGTCCAGAAATACTCCACAATGTGACAGATTTCCCTGACGCTGTCGTCCAAAATCGCTTCTCAATTTGATCGTCTTCCCTTGGGTGTTCAGAATCACTCAACATTGCGACGGACTTCCCTGAGTGTGTCCAGAATAACTCCCCAGTTTGACTGACATTCCTGAGTTTGTCCAGAATCACTCCCCAGTGTCACAGACCTCCTTCAGGCTGTCGTCCGGAATCACCTAACCCCCACTCCAGTCACTTCCCAGTGTGACATACTTTTCTGAGGCTGTCGTGCAAAATCTATCCCCAGAGTGACGGACGTACAGAAAGGTGTCCATAATCACTTCCCACTGTGACAGATTTCCCTGAGGCTTTCGTCTAGAATCACTCCCCAGTGTGACTGACTTCCATTAGTGTGTCCAGAATCACTCCCCAGTGTGACGGACATCTCTGAGGTTTTCCCAAAATCACTTCCCAGTGTGACGGACATGGTGTCCAGAATCACTTCCCAGTGTGATGGATTATCCCGAGGCTGGCCAGAATCACTCTCCGGTATAACAGACTTCCATGAGGGTGTCCAGAATCATTCCTCAGTGTGACGGACTTCCATGAAGGTGAACAGAATCACTTCCAAGTGTGACAGATTTCTTTGAGGCTGTCATCTAGAATCACTCCCCAGTATGATTGACTTCCCCGAGGCTGTCCAGAATCACTCCCCGGTATAACAGACTTCCATGAGGGTGTCCAGAATAACACCCCCTTGTGACGGACTTCCCTGGGGCTGTCGTCCAGAATCACTCCCCAGTGTTACAGACTTCCCTGAGGCAGTCCAGGATCACTCCCCGGTGTGACAGACTTCATTGAGGCCATCGTTTAAAATCACTCCTCTGTGTGACGGACTTTCCTGAGGATGTCCAGAATCACTCCCCAGTGTGACAGCCTTCCCTGAAGCTATCCAGAATCTCTTTCTAGTGTGACAGATTTCTTTGAGGCTTCGTCCAGGATCAATCCACAGTATGATTGACTCCCCCGAGGCTGTCCAGAATCACTCCCCGGTATAACAGACTTCCAAGGCGGTAGCCCTATTGTCAACCCTTTTGTGTTTGTGATGTCGTTTGCATTTTTTATTGATTTTGCCATCTTGTTTGTCTGTTTGCGTGTCTGTTTCTGTGTTTTGTGGTTGACTGTCCTCCTTGAATGCTACTTTCCCTGTCCGATCTTTTTATATATCTTTTCCACGAGGGTGTCCAGAACGGACTTCCCTGAGGCTGTAATAATCACTCGCCGGTATAACAGACTTCCACGAGGGTGTCCATAATCACTCCCCAGTGTGACGGACTTCCCTGGGGCTTTCGTCTTGAATCACTCCGCTGTATTACAGACTTCCTTGATGCTTCCAGAATCACTCCCCAGTGAGACGGACTTCCCTGAGGCTGTCGACCAGGATCACAACCCAGTGTGGCGGACTTCCTTGAGGCTGTCGTCAAAAATCACTCGACATTTTGATCGACTTCCTTTAAGCGTCGTCCAGAATCACACCCAAGTGTGACGGACTTCTCGGAGGGTGTCCAGAATTACTCACAGTGTGACAGACTTCCATGAAGGCGTCCAGAATCACTCCCTAATATGACGGACTTTCATGAGTATGTCTGTCGTCAAGAATCACTACCTGTGGGGCGGACTTCCCAGAGGTTTATAAATCACTCCCCAGTGTGACAGAATTCCCTTAGCATGTATATGACGATTCATAAATGTTATACTGTGGATTCTTAAATTAAAGCGATCCCTTATGCATTATGGGGTGTCAGTAGCAGACGATCTATAAAAAGCTTACTGCAAATTCCATGTTGCAGCGATCTGTGTTACAGCATTTGGTTTCTACAGAGTCGCTCTTCCCCGCATAACACTTCCTTGGGAAACACATTGCCATCTCTGAAACAGCAGTACCATTTGTCGTCCTCATCTGTAACAAAAATATCAGCAGATTTTGACGGTTTTGTAATCAGTACATATTTAAACAAGAGGTCAATGACCTTGAAGCTCTACTGATTGAATTTGATTTCAGGAAGTAGTCGCTACAGACTTGTTTTTTGAAAAATTATTTTTAGCCGTGGCGGCCATCTTGAATTTCCGGCCAACCTGAAATTTTGCTAGGATCAATTAGACATCAAGAGCAACATTCCTGTGAAGTTTTATGAAAATCCGTCAAGTAGTTTCAGAGGAATAGTCGCTACAAGTTTTCATTATATAACACTATGTAAACAAAGATGGCCACTGGCAGCCATGTTTAACGTCGAATCAAAATAATGTTTGATTCTGATAACCACTATGTCATGCTGATCATTTTACAAAAAGTCCCATATCAATATCACTTATAGTTTTCAAGACGTAGTCGCTACAAACTTCTTTTTAAAAAATTATTTTTAGCCGTGGCGGCCATCTTGAATTTCCGGCCGACCTGAAATTTTGCTAGGATCAATTAGACATCAAGAGCAACATTCCTGTGAAGTTTTATGAAAATCCGTCAAGTAGTTTCAGAGGAATAGTCGCTACAAGTTTTCATTATATAACACTATGTAAACAAAGATGGCCACTGGCAGCCATGTTTAACGTCGAATCAAAATAATGTTTGATTCTGATAACCACTATGTCATGCTGATCATTTTACAAAAAGTCCCATATCAATATCACTTATAGTTTTCAAGACGTAGTCGCTACAAACTTCTTTTTAAAAAATTATTTTTAGCCGTGGCGGCCATCTTGAATTTCCGGCCGACCTGAAATTTTGCTAGGATCAATTAGACATCAAGAGCAACATTCCTGTGAAGTTTTATGAAAATCCGTCAAGTAGTTTCAGAGGAATAGTCGCTACAAGTTTTCATTATATAACACTATGTAAACAAAGATGGCCACTGGCAGCCATGTTTAACGTCGAATCAAAATAATGTTTGATTCTGATAACCACTATGTCATGCTGATCATTTTACAAAAAGTCCCATATCAATATCACTTATAGTTTTCAAGACGTAGTCGCTACAAACTTCTTTTTAAAAAATTATTTTTAGCCGTGGCGGCCATCTTGAATTTCCGGCCGACCTGAAATTTTGCTAGGATCAATTAGACATCTAGAGCAACATTCCTGTGAAGTTTCATGAAAATCCGTTAGGTAGTTTCAGAGGAGTAGTCGCTACAAGTTTTCATTATATAACTCTATGTAAACAAAGATGGCCGCTGGCAGCCATGATTAACGTCGAATCAAAACGATTTTCGACAAGGGCCAACATCATGTCATGCTGATCATTTTAGAAAAAGTCCCATATCAATATCACTTATAGTTTTCAAGAAGTAGTCGCTACAAACTTGTTTTTTAAAAACGTATTTTTAGATTCGGCGGCCATCTTGGATTTCACATCCACATGAATTCTTGCTAGGATCAACTAGACTTCATGGGCAACATTTCTGTAAAGTTTCATGAAAATACATTTAGTAGTTTCAGAGGAGTAGTCGCTATAAAAAAAAGTTGACGGACAGACGGACAGACAGACGGACAGACAGACGGACAGACGGACGACGGATGCCGCACCACGGCATAAGCTCTGCTGATCTCTGATCAGTCGAGCTAAAAATCAGTTGTAATTATCGTTTATACGTGGCTAATATTAATTCAGATGTGGGTCACATTTCAACCATTGCATTATGTACTAACACAGACATAATGTGTGTTTTGGATCGCTTTTAACAATTGTTTTGTCGTATTACGACCATTCGTACTTTTAGCAATGAGCCGCATGCGAGGCACTTTCGTATGTATATCACTTTCTTGTCTGGACTATTCTTCCTGAACTTCTTAATATATTTTAGCGATAACTGGAAGGAAGTATTATTATGGAAATAAGTATAAAAGTCGAACAGGACATGCAGCTATCACAGAACACAGTAAACCCCAAAACACGCAAAACGACAAACATGAATGGCAATGTTAAAAAGTTATGAAGGCATATGACGTCACAAACACAAAAAGGGTTGACAATAGGGCTACCCCCTTGGAACGGTCAGTGGCAATGACGGCTGCTGGGGGGTTATAAAGTCTAGTTGCGCATACGCATTACGTGGTCCCGCCTTGAATGCATAAAGCGATTGGAAAGCTTATATTAGAAGGATTTTATAATGGATATTTCTACATTAAAACATGTTTAAAAACTTTTTTTCTTAAAAAAATGTGAGAACCTGTTTAAAATTACTTATTAAATGTTTTAATTTTGCAATATGCCAACATTTTAAGCCGGAATTAAGGTTTTATTTCATACCCCAGCCAACACCGTTTTAGCTTCTAGAAGAAAGGTTTCGATGGGGTATGAAAGTTAATACTCGAACCATGTAATGTGTTGCGGTATTCTGGTCCACTGGCTTCGGCGATTTATCACCTTATTTTAGCCGACAGCTTACAGCAGGGGCATTTGTGTCCAAAGACACATTTCGAGTTTATATTCTGGTTCAATCTTTAATTGATATAAACTCTCAAAGTTAGTATAAAAAATGAAGGAGATAGAGAATTTGAACAACACAATATACAACACTTTTTATTAAATCAAGGGCCATAACTCTGACGTAACTGTTTAAATGTAGCTCATTTTCGAACTTGTCAGAGTTCGGTAAATATCAGATGAAAAAATGAATATGCTAGAGCACTGGTGAAGCAAACTATAGACATGATGCTCGATGTTGGTGCAACTTAGCCTCAAAACGTTAATTTTGTTAAAGAAAACGTTTTTTTAATAATCTGCCGCCACTGCCCGCAGCGTGTCAATTTTAATAGAAACAATTAAACTGCTATAAAATATTTTGTTGCAAGTATCATGTATAGACTATGCAAGACTGTGGTAAAAATGATTTTTAAGGATTAAATTCTTCTTGTTAAAAAGGACACACTAATCTTTCAAAAATGAGATAAAGGGTCCTATAGAAACCACAGTGTCCGAAAGCAATGGCATCGTAGGTCCGCACTGTACTGCAAACAAGAACTTGATAATACAATGAAAGAGACAATAAACAACAGAAAAGGTGGTGAAGACAGGGTTACCGACTTAGAACGCATCAAACCTAAATCCTTTGATGCTGACGATAAAATAGTATTGATGTGTTCATGCCATTTACTATCATTACTTAAAGTTAATCCCAAATGTTTGAGATGTTCTACAAATTCTAAATGCACATTATTGAAAAACAAATTTGGTTTTCGAATATTTTTCGATGCTGTTATGAATAATACTTCAGTTTTGTTTGGACTAAACGAAACTAACCATGTTTCAGCCCATTCGGACATTATTTGTAAATCATGATTTAAAATATCTTCCATATCATCTATGTTTGATGTCGAAACTGAAAGCGAGCTATCGTCAGCAAATAGTCTAGTTTTGCTTAGCATATTATCAGCAATTTCATTTATATATATATTAAAAAGAAAATCGGTCCAAGAACAGATCCTAGAGGCACACCGGCTAAAGTTAATTTCGAATCTGTTTTAGCAGTATTTATAAGAACTCTTTGAGGTCCATTATCAAACTCTTCTTTGAGATCGATTATAAAGATAATCTGCGATCCATAACAACAGTTTGCCATCTATATAATTTTGTTTGAGGTTAAATAGTAGGGATTTTCTCCAAACGCGAGCAAATGCTTTGGAAATATCCTCAAAGACTAAACACATGAATTTCTTTCGCATCGATTGTTTGTATATGATGATAAATATACAGGAGTCGAAATCCTGTAATATTCTGTAATTACTGGGCCAATTTGAATCACCTGCTTTGAACAATTGTAAAACAGTAGCAGTTTTCCATAAATCGGGATATATCCATTTATTTAAACAACGGTTAAAAGTTGGACCTCTTTTAACGTTTGACGTCTGAAAAACAATGTGTTACCGTTTATTAAGACTTTTTCTTTTACTGAAACAAATCATATATAACAGGTAAGATACAATATCAGTGCATCAATGAAAACAAGAAAAAAAGCATTTTGTGTGTAGAATCAACACTTGCGTCAGCTATTTCGTTTTTGAGAATTATGTCTTCGTGCGTTAAACGTGTGGTCGCTATATTTTCTGAAGTCTGACATCGCATTAGGACTTCAGAATTGTGAAAAAAATTACGTAAGTTTGACCCTGAAAATAAATGTGTAGCGTGTCCATGGCCGAGGGATTAACGACGTTGCGTTGTAAATCTTCTTGCCGCTCACTGCAGCGGGCTCGAGTTAATCCCACTAGGAGCTCGTGAGGAGGTATCAATTCTTACGGACAGCGGGAGGTGTAAAGTACTGGTTCTACCAAGGAAAAGTGGGTGGTCTGCCTTCACCACAAAACAAATTCGACCATCGCATGTAACCTTACATAAAACACCACACTGACCCTGAAATTGATAATAATTTTGTATATGACAGCAGTGTTTTCGTGTCGTACCCTTAATGGTTTATTCTCTTGTTGCTCTGACTTCTGCCAAGTCATTGAGTACCTTCATTGTGGCTTTCTAGGCTGTTGTGGGGTTTTTTGTATTATATTTACACGAGCATATTTGCCTATTGATGCTGCCTTGTTGGTTAGCGATTATATCATTGCGGGGATTTCTTTATTTACACTGTACTGTTTTAATGGGATGACAGTAGGGTGCGGGAGGTTGGTGCACCCTAGAAACGGTTTAAACCTCAGTGGCCTGCTATCAAGGCGGTAGCCCTATTGTCAACCCTTTTGTGTTTGTGATGTCGTTTGCATTTGTTATAACTTTTGCCTTCTTGTTTAACTGTTTGCGTGTTTGTTTCTGTGTTTCGTGGTTGACTGTCCTCCGTGAATGCTTCTTTCTCTGTTCGATCTTTTTATATTTCTTTAGTGATATAAAATAGTAAGTATTTAATGAATCTTCAGTGTTGAAATATGTTTTCTAATTAGGCTTTATCTCTTAAAATGTAATTCTGCCTCATATGTTCGCGCTTACCTTTCGCCATATTTTTTCGCTATTTCATATTAATAGGCAACAAAAATGTTCCTTTATTTAACGTAATCACGATGTTTGTGCCACAAAAAATTAATTTAAATCCGACCATGAAAACATCATTTTTTTGGTAACATCTGCCACGACATTAAAGACATTTTTTTTCCAATTTTAAGCCTGAACAATATAATTAGATTATTATTTAATATTTTAAAATATGCCATTAATACCTTAGATATTTCAAGAACTATATAAAACGTATAGTTAAATGAAACTATGATGATAGCAAAGTCATATGATCAACGGATAGGGTCATTTTAACCAGTTGCGCCAACTTCGCGAGTCACGTCTTAGCATTTTTAAATAATGCAAGGGTCATACCTCTGCTGTTTCTTGTTTGATATGTTTATATAGTTTTCGAACACGTCCGAGCTTTTAATGATATTAACACATGGGCAAAAGTTAGCAAATTGACAACGGTCAACTCGTCATTCCATCTAAAAAAAGACTCAATAGGGCCTGCAAACGGTCTGCTGTCTAATATAACTCAAATATAAATGTATTTCATATAAGTGATATGCCTGACGGCATTAGGATCGAGTGTTTTAATTAAACAATAGTTAATTGTTACCACTTTTATGGTAAAAGCATTTTAACGGAAACGGCGGCCATCTTGAATACGGGTCGACGTTATTTTTACAAACTTGAACCCCATAGATCTCAGCAGCATCCATGTGAAGTTCTAATTTCTAACAAAGTTATCCAAACAGTTTGACTGATAAAAACATACAAGGTGTTAGAATGTTCACAAGGCATTTTTCAGCAAAACAATGGGCATAACTCTTGTGTCACTTATTCGATCTAGCTTGTTTTCAAATTTCTCTGAGCTTTCATTGATACACAGACACCTACAAAGTTTGGTAAGGATCACATACGAAATTAAGGTGCTAAAGTGGTTACAAGGCAAAATATGGGTTTTTTCCCAGTGGTTAAAGCGGTTGACCAAAATAATGGTCAAAACTCTGGTGTTACTAATCTGATCTGGCTCGTTTTCAAACTTGTCTTAGATTTCATTCATACAAAAACACTGACAAAGTCGGATAAGGAATAAAGAAAGGGTCTAGAGTGTTCGCAATGCAAAATATGGCATTTGGTAGGAAAACAATGACCATAACTATAGTGCTCCTTATCCGAACTGGCCGGTTTTCGAACTGTTTGAGATTTTATTGATACAAAGACACTGACAAAGTTTGGTAAAGATCGAATAATAAACAAAATATTGTTTTTAGTAAAAACAGATGTCTTCCCACGCTGGGGAAAGCGGAATAAATCCGCCAAAAATCATTTGACTGAAACACGACGATGATATGCGCAACTAGGCTTGGTACTGATCATCCCTACTTTCGTTGAAATCCGAACTAGTCGTGTATTAAAACCTTAAAAGGGCCATAACTCCGCCAAAATTCATTCACACGGAACACCAAACCAAGGTTAGCAACTAGGCTTGGTACTGATCATCCCTGCAGAGTTTCACTGAAATCCAGCCAGGGCTTTAGCAGAACTAGTACGCCCAAAGTTTCTGTATAAGGGGCCATAACTCCGCCAAATATCATATCATCAGCTTGATACTGATCATCCCTATTAAGTTTCATTTAAATCAGGCCAAGGGTTCAAGAGAACCAGTCCAGATAAAGTTTCGGTATAAGGGTCCATAACTCCGCCAAAAATCATTCAACCGGAACACGGAGACGATATTCGCAACTATGCTTGTACTGATTATTCCTGCAAAGTGCCATTGAAATCAAGCCAGGGCTTTATGAGAACTAGCCGGACAAAGTTTGTGACATATAGACAATGACAGAAGAAGACAGACGACAACGACAGCCAACAGACAGACAGCACAAAGACAATATTCGTTGGAGGATACGTAATAAGGCTGCTAGGATGCTCACAAGACAGAATATGCCATTTTTACCGAAACAAGGGCCATACATCTAGCTTGTTTCCGAACTTTAACAACAAGCTTTTAATAATATTTACAGTCCGGTTATGTTTGGGAAAGATTCAATAAACAAGAGGCCCAATAGGGCCTTAATCGCTCTACTTGCTATATGAAGTCTTTGATGGGGAACTCGACAATAACATGCGCAACTAGGTTTGGCACTGAGTGATCATCATCAACCCTTTTGTGTTTGTGATGTCGTTTGACTTTATTATTACTTTTGCCTACTTGTTTGTCTGTTTGCGTGTTTGTTTCTGCGTTTTGTGGTTGACTGTCCTCCTTTAATGCTACTTTCCCTGTCCGATCTTTTTATATTTCTTGGTACTGATCATCCCTGAAAAGTTTCGTTGAAATCCAGCCAATGGTTCAAGAGAAATAGTCCAGATAAAGTTTGTGTAGTAAAACTTTTAAAGGGCCATAACTCAGCAAAAAATCGTTCCAGTCAAATATAGTGATGATATGCACCAATAGGCCTGGTACTGATCATCCCTGCAGAATTTCAGGAAAAAAAAAAAGAATCCGGACAAAGTTTGTGTATTAAAACCTTTAAAGGGTCATAACCCTGTCAAAAATCATTCAACTGGAACACGGTGAAGATATACGTAACTAGATTTGGTACTGATCATCCATGCAAAGCTTTATGCAAATCTGGCCAGAAGAAAGCCTTATCGTCTTAATGAGGCAAAATACAGCATTTTTAACTAATCAAGGGCCGTAACTCCGGTTTTACTAATACGATTTGGCTTTCAAACTCGACTGAGCTTACATTGATATTATCAATCTATATAAATTTGGTAAAGATCAAATAATAGATGAAGGTGCTAGAGTGTTCACACGGCAGAAGATAGCTTGTTTCAGAAAATCAAGGGCCATTACTCTGCTGTTACTCATTCGATTTGGCTAGTTGGCTATTTTTCAAACATGTCCGAGTTTTCATTGATAATAACAATCAGTGTAAGTTTAGTAAGGATCAAATAACAAATAATAAATAAAGGTGCTAGAGTGTTCACAAGGCAGAACATGGCATATTTTAGCAAAAACGAGGGCCACAACTTTGGCATAAATTGTCCGATCTTGCTGTTTTCAGAACTCGTCCAAGATTTAAGTGCTATTAACAATATATGCAAGCTTGGTAAAGACCAAATAATAAATGAAGGTGCTACAGTGTTCACAAGGCAGAAAATGAAAATGGCATTTTTCAGAAAAAACAAGGCCCATAACTTTTGTGTTATTGATCCAATCTTGCTGGTTTTTGAACTTGTCCGAGCTTTCATTGATATTAACTATTAACAATCTGTGCAAGTTTGGCAAAGATCAAATAATTAATGAAGGCGCTAGAGTGTTCACAAGGTAGAAAATGCATTTTTCAAAAAACAAGGGCCATAATTCTGGTATTACTTAATCACTTTAGCTGGTTTTCAAACAGTCGAAGCTTTCATTGATATTAACAATCTGTGTAAATTTCGTAAAGATCAAATAATAAATAAATTAGTGTTCACAAGGCAGAAAAAGGCATTTTTCGGGGGGAAAACAGGGGCCATAACTCCTGTGTTACTGATCCGATCTGGCTGGTTTTCGAACTTGCTCGAGCTTTCATTGATATTAACAATCAGTGCAAGTTTGGTAAAGATCTAATAATTAATAATTGAAGGTGCTAGAGTGTTCACAAGGCTTAATATGACATCTTTAAGCAAAACAAGGGCCATAACTCCGGTGAAATTAATCAAGAGTTTTTGGTTGGTTTTCAAACTTGTCCGAGTTTTCATTGATATAAAGACACTGGCAAAGTTTCGTAAATATCTGATCAAAAATGAAGGCTCTAGAGAGTTCACAAGGCAAAAGATAATGAACGGACGACGGACGGACGACGGACAACTCGTCATCGCATAAGCTGGCATTCGGCCAGTAGAGCTAAAAATTATTTTTTCATTAAACAAGGGCCATAACTCTGGCGTCACTCATATGGTTTAGTTGGATTTCGAACTCGTCCGATCTATTATCGATATAAAGACAGTGACAAGGATTGCTAAAGATCAAGTTAAAAATGAATATTATATCGCGTAAGCTAAAAGTTCTAAAACTAAACACAATTAAAGGAAGTTGGCTTATTATTGCGACAAGGTTTATCACAACCCGTCTTTTATGGAGATGTGATTTACAAACTTAGGAAGATTATCCGTCGTGATCATTTTCATGAGTTATTTATTAAAACAAGAGGTCAATGACCTTGAAGCTCTACTGATTGATTTTGATTTCAGGAAGTAGTCGCTACAGACTTGTTTTTTGAATAATTATTTTTAGCCGTGGCGGCCATCTTGAATTTCCGGCCGACCTGAAATTTTGCTAGGATCAATTAGACATCAAGAGCAACATTTCTGTGAAGTTTCATGAAAATCCGTCAAGTAGTTTCACAGGAATAGTCGCTACAAGTTTTCATTATATAACTCTATGTAAACAAAGATGGCCGCTGACAGCCATGTTTAACGTCGAATCAAAATAATGTTTGACTCTGATAACCATCATGTCATGCTGATCATTTTACAAAAAGTCCCATATCAATATCACTTATAGTTTTCAAGACGTAGTCGCTACAAACTTCTTTTTTGAAAAATCTAATTTTAGCTGTGGCGGCCATCTTGAATTTCTGGCCGATCTGAAATTTTGCTAAGATCAATTAAACATTAAGAGCAACATTCCTGTAAAGTTTCATGATAATCTGCGAAGTAGTTTCAAAGGATTAGTCGCTACAAGATTTTAATATATAACTCTATGTAAACAAAGATGGCTGCTGGCAGCCATGTTTAACGTTGAATCAAAACAATTTTTGACAAGGACCAACATCATGTCATGCTGATCATTTTACAAAGAGGTCCCATATCAATATCACTTATAGATTTCAAGACGTAGTCGCTACAAACTTCTTTTTTAAAAATCTATTTTTAGCTGTGGCGGCCATCTTGAATTTCTGGCCGATCTGAAATTTTGCTAGGATCAATTACACATTAAGAGCAATATTCCTGTAAAGTTTCATAAAAATCTGTCAAGTAGTTTCAAAGGAGTAGTCGCTACAAGTTTTTACTATATAACTGTATGTAAACAAAGATGGCCCCTGGAAGCCATGTTTAACGTTAAATCAAAACGATTTTTGACAAGGACCAACATCATACCATGCTGATCATTTTAGAAAAAGTCCTATATCAATATCACTTATAGTTTTCAAGAAGTAGTCGCTACAAACTTGTTTTTTGAAAATTTGCTAGGATCAATTAGACATCAAGAGCAACATTCCTGTGAAGTTTCATGAAAATCCGTCTAGTAGTTTCAGAGGAGTAGTTGCTACAAGTTTTCATTATATAACACTATGTAAACAAAGATGGCCGCTGGCAGCCATGTTTAACGTCGAATCAAAACGATTTTCGACAAGGACCAACATCATGTCATGCTGATCATTTTAGAAAAAGTCAAATATCAATATCACTTATAGTTTTCATGAAGAAGTCGCTACAAACTTGTTTTTTAAAAACCTATTTTTAGATCTGGCGGCCATCTTGGATTTCACATCAACATGAATTTTTGCTAGGATCAACTAGACTTCATGGGCAACATTTCTGTAAAGTTTCATGAAAATCCATTTAGTAGTTTCAGAGGAGAAGTCGCTACAAAAAAAAGTTTACGGACAGACAGACGGACGGACAAACGGACAGACGGACGACGGACGCCGCACCACGGCATAAGCTCTGCTGATCTCTGATCAGTAGAGCTAAAAATTATAAACAGAGGTTGCGACCGAAGTATTCTGCGGGGAACTACATGCTTAGTAGTAGACCCTTCTACAGTGTGCAACTATGCTTTCCTCTGGGATTGTGCAACGACCGGACGGGCGGTGGACTCTATGCCAATGTGTTCCTAAATCCTTTTGTAACGCTACCAGACCCTTTAATAAGTAATAATAATAGTTTAATAAAAAATGGTAGAAGTATCTCGAGGTTAATAGTAAATGACCATTATTCTACAATTTGGGATGATCTTTTCAAATAGCAGATATAATATTATCTTACTCAGGTATATCGTAGGCGGGGATACTTTATTACGACCAATTGAATAAATGTGTAGATATCTTCGGGTGCAGGTATATACTGTGATGTTTACTAGCGAGAGCAAAATATGTAAAAATCTGTAAGAATCTGTTAGGATCTGGTAGAATCTAGAGAATGTAGAGATTTGTTGGACAGCAGAGTCTGTTAGAATTAATATACTACTATACGATCAGACATTAAAATGGGGTAGCTTTGAAGATTATTAAAGCGTGTATGTACGAGTCTGGACTTGTTATTTATTCATAGTGTCACACTTTAAGGCCGGAACGACTGGATGTATGTCCTTCACTCCGTTTTGTCGTGCCCTTAACAGTTTTCCCCTTTATGCTGTGACAAGTCATCGAGTACATATGAGATTAGCTTCTTAGGTTTAACTTATTTTTTTATATATTATATACATGAACACTTCTGTTTTTTTCTTATTACACCTATTTACGCTTAACTCGGCGGGGATTATTTTTGTTTACACTGTCCTGTTGTTTAGGGATGATGACAGGGTAAGAGTGAGGTTTGGTGCACCTTTGAACCGGTTTAAACTCCCCGGTGGTCCCTTTTTCCACTGACCGTTCCAAGGCGGTACCCCTGTTATCAGCCCGTCTTTGTGATGTGCTTTTCTACTGAATGTGTTTGGAATCACCTTTGCGTTGTAATATTTGTTGGAGTGACTGTATTCTGTGAATGCTACACTTCCTGTTGGACCTATAACCTTTTCTTTTATAATGCGAGAGGTGTTCAACTTATATTTGAACACTTTTATTGTGTAACTGAATAAACTATCTTGAAATTCTCGCCGAATATGTTGATTGTAATGTCAAGTCTAATGATTCCTTCGATATGAAACATTATGACATGCACTATTATGTTCTTCCTAATGTTGCTGCATCCACATTTTTGAAAATGGGTAGAGAATGACATTTTGAAGCAAAAATAGTCAATTATAAAAATAACTGCAAAACAAATTTTAACACAAATGCTTTTAAAATATCGTTAAAGGTTATAGTAATCCGATATGTTCATGCCTGAACGTAGAAAAGTGTAATATGCTTTTTTTAATTTGTCGATTTCAAGATTTTAGCGAAAATTAACATGAAATTCAACTATGAAAATGACTAAATTTACAAAAGCTTCTAGTTCAAAACATTAACTGCAGGCATTTTTGTGACTTCCTCCGCTATAAAAAACAAGTTTTATAAGTTTCTCAAAAGAAAAGATAGAAAAATATAAAATTTAAAATGTAGGGGCAAAACACACACATTTGCAAATAATGATAAAAATAATATATTTTTTTACCAAAGATATATTTATAAGGTATATGATATACATATATGATATACATTAACAATAACTGTTCATGTTTTTATATCACAAAATATGATTAAAATACTTATTTTGGTTAATTTATAAAATTATCAGTAACATAAGAGCAAATGTTCCTATTATCTTTCAATGTTTTAATATTGCGATAAAAAGTCGAGCTTTTTATTCAGCATCTATATGTTTGTCTTAAAATAAAACATATGATCATATTTAAATTATAAACAATTATGATATGCATTTAGTGCAAATGTAATTTAAAAAGAATCACGTGAAATTGGATATTATTTTTAAATGCATACGTATAAATGACAGTTTCAAATTATTAAATCACGTATTTTTTATGACAATCACTTCCGCTGAAAAAAAACATCTTAAACAAAAGTGTCCATTTATAAGTTGAACACCTCTCGTATGTGCATACATTTGAGAAATTTATTACTAGATTACAAGGAAAGTTAACAAGAGGCCCAAGTGGGCCTGTAGACGCTCTACTGGTATGATGTGATTCAAAAACATAAACATGAAAGAGGCCAACACAAGAAACATAACTCTATGTATACTTTGGGTTATCGTTGCGGCCATTTTGAATATTTGACGACAACGAAAAACACACACTTGATAGAGGCCAACAACAAGAACATGTATATGATATTTAACTAGAATGGAATGAGTGGTAATATGTCGTTTGATAAATATCCTTAAATTTTACCTAAGTTTAGCCATGGTGGCCATCATGGACGACTGGAGGCCCCAAAAACACAAATCTGAAGGGGACGTACCCAAAGATCATTGTGATTAAGTTTCATCAAAATCCTTCAAGCGGTTTCAGAGAAGATGTCATTTTTTTTTGACGGCCATTTCGATTACTCGACGAAAACGAAAAACACAAACTTGATATAGACTAATCCAAGGAACATGTTTATGATATTTCACAAGAATGGAATAAGTGGTTTCGGAGATGTCGTTAGAAATTTCCTTAAAGTTGACCTAGTTTTAGACGTGGTGGACATCTTGGATGACTGGCGGCCGCAAAAAACATAAATCTTAGAGGGAATATCCCAAATAGCATGGTGATTAAGTTTCATCAAAATCCTTCAAGAGGTTTCAGAGAAGATGTTATTTTTAATCTTTTCCTATATAACTCTATGTAAACTTTGGGTCGCCGTGGTGGCCATTTTGATTATTCGACGATAAAGAAAAACACAAACTTGATAGAGGCCAACCCAAGGAACATGTATATGATATTTTCCAAGAATGGAATAAGTGATTTTGGAGATGTCGTTTAAAATTTCCTTAAATTTGACCTAGTTTTAGCCATGGCGGCCATCTTGGATAACTGGCAGCCGCAAAAAACACAAATCTGAGATGGAATGTCCCAAAGATCATTGTGATTTAAGTTTCATTAAAAACCTTTAAGCGGTTTCAGAGAAAATGTCATTTTTAATGTTTTCCTGTATAACTCTATGTAAACTTTGGGTCTCTGTGGCGGCCATTTTGATTATTCGACGATAACGGAAAACACAAATTTGATAGAAGCCAACCCAAGGAAAATGTTTATGATATTTCACAAGAATTGAATAGGTGGTTTCGGAGGAGACGTCGTTTGAAATTTCCTTTATTTGACCTAATTTTAGCCATGGTGGCCGTCTAAGATGACTGGTAGCCGAAAAGAAACACAAATATGGGAGGGACTATCCCAAAGATCATTGTGATTTAAGTTTTATCAAAATCCTGCAAGCGGTTTTCAGAGAAAATGTCATTTTTAATGTTTTCCTATATAACTCTATGTAATTTTTTGGGTCGCTGTGGCGGCCATTTTGATTATTCGACGATAACGAAAAACACAAACTTGATAGAGGCCAACCCAAGGAACATGTTTATGATATTTCACAAGAATGGAATAAGTGGTTTTGGAGGAGATGTCGTTTGAAATTTTCTTTAATTGGACCTTATTTTAGCCCTGGTGGCCATCTTGGATGACTGGCGGCCGCGAAAAACACAAATCTGAGGGGGACTATCCTAAAGATCATTGTAATGAAGATTCATCAAAATCCTTCAAGCGGTTTGAAAGAAGATGCCATTTTTAGCCTTTTCCTATATAACTCTATGTAAACTTTGAGTCGTCGTGGCGGCCATTTTGCTTATTCGACGATAACAAAAAACATAAACTTGATAGAGGCCAACCCAAGGAACTTGTTTATGATATTTCACAATAAGTGGTTTCGGGGGAGGTCGTTTGAAAATTCCTTAAATTTTACCTTGTTTTAGCCATGGCGGCCATTTTGGATAACAGGCCGCCATGAAAAACACAAATCTGAGAGGGGCCCTCCAAAGAAACATTGTAATGAGGTTTCATCAAAATTCTTCAAGCGGTTTCAGACGAGATGTCGATTTTATAAAATTGCTAACAGACAGACGGACAGACAGACAGACGGACGAAGGGCGAAAAGTGATCCCATAAGCTCGCTTGGCCTTTGGCTAGTAGAGCTAATACAAACTCATCCGCATTCTCAGTTGCCGTGTATTTTACCTTGTTTTCTTTCTTTTTTTTTTAAATACTTACGGTTGCACATCCAAACTCTGAACCCGCGTTGCAAGTTACAGCCTTCCCTTCTCTGTTTGCTTTAGCTAAGCAATTTTCTCCTTCACATTTAACACTGTTGCATTTCTGAAAATACATAAAAATTCATTCATGTATATCCCTCATGGAAACGGCTTCCCTTGGCTTCCCCGGGTTATGTCTCGATGGACAATATGTCTGAATGACAATTGAAACCAAATGTGTTTTGTGTTCTATCTATTCATCCTACTGCACCATCTTTTAATACTAATGAGTAGCTGCGCGGCTGTACATGGTTAAACGAAAAAAGTAAAAGCGTGATAGAAGGGTGAAAGTGTGATAGAAGGGTGAAAGTGTATTAGTGAGAACAAGTGAACGTGTGATAGTGTTATGTTAAGAGAGGTATTGATAAGAACCAGTGAAAGAAAATGAAACAGTGTTTTGTCATTAAGGGTTTGGGATAATAACGTGTTCGACTCGTCTTCTTGAAAGCGTTCGAGATTATATTATACAACATATTACTCCATTGTGTACAACCGCCATTGGAGAAAAAATAGGAGTGCATGAAGTTCAATTTTAGTAAAACATTACAACTGTATAACATTGTAGGAAGTATGGATCGACGTATTGGAGTTTTAAGGTCTTGTGACAGTATTTAATTGATGATTACGAGTGATGCTCACGAAGAAGGGGATGGTAACAAATGGAGGACGAGGGATTGCGTAATGCCTTCAAACACCTCGCAACAAGTGCAGACGGCGTCATGCCTCATACCCAGCCTATATTTCAACGCGAAGGCTCCATAGTACTTCGGTAGGTACAACCCATAAGAGATACGTTTCTCACAGCTAAATATTGTAGGTACTCTAGAATCGTCTACACCGTCAGATATCCAATGGGCTTTGCAACAATGAATCGTCATTTCCTGCCTCTAAGGTGTCGGGTAACAAATATGTTTATTTGAAAAATGCAACAATCAAGATCAAATGCGAATATGCTAATTTGCAATTATGTATACTGTTGTGTAATACTTCTTAGTTTGCATCTTAGTTATTAATAAACAATATGAATGTTATACTTATACTGCGTGAGTAGTTAAATATCACAAAACTCACCTTTCCGGGATCAGCAGCTAGAATAAAAGAAAATAAATAGTTCACAACATAAAATATTTTATTTATGTTTGTGTCACGCTTTGTATAATCGTAAATAATTTCAGTTTTTTTAGAAAAACAAATCACCATCAACCCTAACAAGAGGAGGGAAAAAACGCATCATACCTCAAATCAAAATCAAGAGTAATCCCATTCTCCCTATCCGTGTCAACCTGATTATAATTAGTAAGACATACAGCTCTATTAATAAAACAAGACCATATGTAGACCAAATGGATGCCCCACAAAATGGATGCGTTGTAGAGTGTATGATATACCTATGGTCCTTTCACTTCCTCCTATTGTCCTCTATCATTGTGGAATCTTTATGTGAGGAAGCTATCCAGCTGGCTTGCGGAACGTCGGTGGTTCTACCCAGGTGCCCGCATGTGCACGAAAATTGCCCGGAGGGGCACCTGGGGTCTTCCTCCACCAATGGAAGCAGGAAAGTCGCCGTATGACCTTAGCTGTTGGTGCGACTATAAAATCCAATTCAATCAATCAACCTCTATCATTGTGAGATGTTACAGTTAACACACAGTGACCACATATAGACAATTGTTTCAGTCAAGTTGTATATTGTATCTAATAATATACGTCCTCTGTAACAAGAAGCAATTTGTGCCTAAAAAGTACATTCTGTAACGTAACAGTGCGGATGTAGTCACCGTACGTGCCAGCTTGGTCGGTCGGGTAAATATATCCTTCATAAAGTAAAATACAAAGGATGGCTTTTTTATCGGCTTTGGGGAAGGGGACTTTTGGTCTTCAAATGCTGCAAACATTATGAACAGAAACTTAGAAATAATTCATGAATGGGCCCTAACATGGCTTGTAATCCATCAAAATCTGAATCTATTATAATCTCTAGAAAAAGAAACAAACGTATACACTCCCACTTAACAATGAACAACATAGCGATACAAGAAGTTGAGAATAATAAACACTTGGGCCTTATATTTTCATCGGATGGAACATTTCAAAAACATTAAAGAGAAGGATTGGACAGAGTAAATATTATGCGCAAATTAAAATTTCAATTATATCGAAAACCACTTGAGATAATATATACAACATTCATTAGACCTATCTTAGAATATGCAGACGTGGTATGGGACAACTGCACAAAATATGAAGAGCAAGACATAGACAAAATACAAACAGAAGCAGCACGAAGAGCTACAGGTTGTACAAAGTTATTCACTAGCATCACTTTACAATGAAACTGGATGGGAGCCATTGACATCAAGAAGCAAGATACATAAACCGTATATCATATTTTATAAAATGACTCATGACCTTGCACCCATTCCTTTGATGACCTTTGTCCCTGGATATTTAAACGGAATTGTTTCCTACAACCTACGCAACTCTAACAATATTCGTTCCATGGCTTGCAAAACACAACTCTTTTACAATTCCTTCTTACCATCACCAATTAGAGACTGGAACGAATTGCCAATTGATCTTAGAAACTCTTCGTCTCTCCTTATTTTTAAAAATCGTCTTCCAAACAGAGGTTCAAAAATTCCTAGCTATTACTATAAGGGCATCCTGATATCCCAGAACCACCATATCCGGATAAGAACTAAATGTAGCCCACTAAACAAACATCTGTACGACAAAAAATAGATCGAAAGTCCTCTCTGTGGCTGTGGCGACACAAAAGACACAAACAATCCTTTTAAAGTGCCCCAAATATACAATCCAAAGAGAAAACATGATAAACAACTTACAGCAGCTTGATATTAACCTGGACATCAGCACTCTCCTATATGGTGACCAAACATTAACACACGAAATAAACAGAAATATATTCACAGTCTTCCAAAAATATATGTTAACAACCAAGAGATTCAAATGAAAAAAATAATAAATAAAACTTATAATAGTAAACACAGAGATTTATTTCGGTGAAACTGGTCTTAGACTATCGCATGGATCCTGTTTCGCAAGTACATGTATAACTAGACTTTCATGTCTCGTACTAAAAATGTTATTATGCAAAAGCCTAAATCCTAAACAAAACCTACCATCGATAGCGCGAAACTGACAAATAGGACCAGCAATTTTTTGCTTCCTGCTTCCTTTCTATTTCGTGCTATCATTTTTAATCTCCAGTGCTAAAAGCTAAATTATAGTTGTATCTTTTTTTTCTTATTTTTTTTAAAAGCATATTATGCTCAAATGACCGTCAAGCTCAGCTTGAACAGTCACATAGAAATTCACATTAAACAATGGATATGATGTCCTCCATATTTGAAATAGACTTAGGGAAACAGATTCATAAAAGCGCTACGCTTACTTCTGAATCCCATTCACAATGTGTGAATAAAATATGTTTAAATTAAGAAAAAAACTATAATCGCGCCTCAATTTATATACCTGGGCTAATCGGTTATGTAGCATGTTGGCATGCTTTCATCCTTTTTTAATCACTAGGTACCGTTTGGTAAATAGGCTTTTAAACCATTTACAGTTCGTCATTAAGCTTTCCTCTTTGATTGTGTGATGACCAGAGAGGCTGTGGACCCTATGATGACGTCTTCCTAAAGCCCAAAAGGACGGTGACGTTTGATGTTTGTCTGCAGTCGTGTCTTGTCGTGCGCTCAATGGTTTATTCTCTTGTTGCTCTGGCTTCTGCCAAGTCATTGAGTACCTTCTTTGTGGCTTTCTAGGCTATTGTTTTCTTTGTTTTTATATATACACGAGCATCTTTGTGCTTTACTTATATTGCCTATTAATGTTGCCTTGTTGGTTAGCGAATAGTTCATGGCGGGGATTTCTTTATTTACACTGTCCAGTTTTATTGGGTTGATAGTAGGGTAAGTGTGAGGTTTGGTGCACCCTAGAACCAGGTGTAAACCCCAGCGGTCTTTTTTGCCTTATTGTCAACCATTGTGTGTTTGTGATGTATTTTCTTGCCTTTTATTCATCTTTATATATATCTGTTCTTTGTTTCTTTGTGTGTTTGTGGTTGACTGTCGTCCTTGAATGCTACATTTCCTGCTCGATTTTTATAACTACTTTTATAGAACCTATGTTGTTGTCTAATGATATTAAATACATTCATGAAGTTTCATTCCATTATGGAAAGTAGTTTTCGAGATACAAGCTTACATACAGAACTTTAACCAACTTTTCTAAATATAACGAGGGCCATAACTTTGTTAACATAGAAGCATGAGTTGTATAACGTGTCTGCCTGATGTTTTATAATGATGCTGAATACATGTGTGAATTTTCAATCCAGTATTTATAGTAGTTTTTGAGATACAAGCTTACATACACAACTTTCACGACGACGCAGACGACGATGACAATAGCTATTTTTTTTCTTAAAAAAATCGAGCTAAAATGTTTGTTTCTGAATTGCTTTAATGGTATTTTTAATGCAGTTAATAGTTCCGACACAAACACAAAATTGGCCTCAATATATGCATATACGATATGTAAAGATACTAACATGGCTGTTGGGTTCTATACATCAGTTCAATGATATGAATAAATATGCCAAGTTATTTTGAAATCCCTCCATGCATGCCATAGTTATGGAGCGGACACAAAGCGTGCCCTTCTATCGCCTTATACTTAGTGAATGACCTTCACAGTGACCTTGACCTTGAAGATACTAACATAGGTGTTTGCTTCTGCAAATCGTCTTGATGAGTACATGTGCGAAGTTATTTTGAAAGTCCTCCATGCATGCAAGAGTTATGGAGCGCACATGAAACGCGCGCTACTATAGCCATATACTAAATGAATGACCTTCAGAGTGACCTTGACCTTGAAGATTCGGACATGGCTGCAGGGTTCTGCACATCGTCTTGATGAGATGAGTAATGTTCCAAATTATTTTGAAAACCTTTCTTGCATGTACGAATTATAGAGCGGACACGAAATGAGACGAAACCTTTAGAGTGACCTTGACCTTGAAGATACTCACATGGGTTGGATTCTGCACATCGTCTTGATGAGATGAGTAAATGTTCCAGTTATTTTGAAATCCTCCCATGGACGCAAGAGTTATGGAGGGAGCACAAAATTGGACCTATTATAGGCAATATACTAAGTGAATGACCGCCAACCCTTTTGTATTTTGTTATGTCTTATTTGACATTTTATTCATCTTTAAATGTATTCTTTGTTTCTGTGTGTGTTTGTGGTTGATTGTGGTCCTTGAATGCTGTTTTTCCTATTCGATTTTTATATCTATATTGACCGTGAAGATACTGACATGGGTGTTGGGTTCTGCACCTCGTCTTAATAGGATGAGTAAATGTGCCAAGTTATTTTGAAATATCTCCATACTTGCAAGAGTTATGGAGGGACACAAAATTGGCACTATTATAGGCAAAATTTTAAGTGAATAAATGTGCAACGTTACAACGCCTCATTTGAAATTTGAGGCAGTCCCATAAATAGTTTTCGAGTTACGGAGCGGACAAGAATTATAAGTATAAAATTACAAATTGCAATAAATATAATTTAAATGAAGTGTTATGGTTCTTCCGCTCTGCACTTCCTCGCATTGCCCTCTATCATTGTGCGAAATTTCACTGCAGTCCCATTAGTAGCTTTTGAGTTATACAGCAGATAGGAATTATAAGTATAAAATTACGAAGGGCAATAACTCTAATTTCAATGAAGACAGAGTTATGGTTCTTGCACTCTGAACTTTATCTCAGTTCCCTCTATCATTGTGTGAAATTGCATTGCAGTCACTCTAATAGTTTTGAGTTATACAGTGGACACAAAATGAGACGGACGGACAGACGTAGGGCATTACTATATCCCCCTTCTACCTGCGACGTCGGGGTATAAAGAGAACCAAAATATGCAACACCGTAAACATAAAGGGGTTGACATAAAGGCTACCGCCATGGAACAGGCAGTCACAAAGATGCTGCTTGGGGTTTAAACCATGAACTAGGGTGAAAAAAACATTTATCCCAATAAAACGGTGTAAATAAAGAAATCCCCGCCAGGCTATATCCTCTAACAAACTATAATAGGCAATATAAGTATAACACAAAGATGACAACGTACATATGAATATAAAAAGAAGAAAAAAAGGCGATGATACCTCTGAATTTACTATTACACAGGTCCGTGCTGCAACATTCACTGGTAACCTCATTCGAACCCAAAGCCACGGAAGAGGCATGGCAAGGAGTTGCTGAACAGGTTGCCAATATTGACACGATGTTCCCCTGTTTTGCTTTAAATAACTGAAATGAGAAACGTTAAGGCGTCCTTTATAAACTGTAATATATGTATTTAAACTATAGTTGACGATGAATTCAAAGCATTTGCATAATTAATACAAACAAGATTAACCACTAAAATTTAATTTATGCCAATAAATAATCGTGCAAAACATCCGTACTGACGTCACAACTGCTATTTTGTTTATAAATACATTGTATTATAATATATTGTGATTAGGTATAACGAAGAAAACAAAAGTGACTGGGATTGGATTGTTTTGGTTGGGATGATAGGGATTGGGGTGAGTGGGATTGGGGTTTGGATGATAGGTATTGGTATAGAGTGAGTGTGATTGTGGTAGGGTTAGAGGATTGAGGATGGCAGAGTGGGATTTTGTAAATGGGTTTGGGGTTGGAGTAAATGCTATTGGCATTGTGTGAGTGGGGGATTGGGATTGAATTAAGTTCTATTGGGATTGAATGAGTAAGATTAGTGATGCTGGGTGCGTGAGATTGGGAATTGGGATAGAGATTGGGAAGGTCGGTTTGGGATTGCGGTAAGTAGGACTGGGTTTGGGTGAGTGGGGCTGGCTTTGGGGTGAATAGGAGTGGGGTTGGGTGAGTGGGATTTGGGCTTAGGTGAGATGGACTGCAGCTGAGTGATTGGGATTGAGTGGAGTAGGTGGGATTGGGGTTGGAGTAAGTGGCATTTGAGTTGGATGAGTCTGATTGTCGTTGGTGTGAGTGTGATTGGGGTTGGGAAAGTGGTGTTGGGGTTTGGGTGGGTTGGGGTTAGTGTGATTGGGATTGTTGCTGGGTGATTTGGCTTGGGGTGATGGGTGAGTTGGATTGGGGTTGGGGCAAGTAAGATTACAGTTGGGTGAGTGGGATTGGTGTTAGGGTAAGTGGGATTGAAGTAAGGGGAGTGCATTAGGTTGGGAGAGTGGGATTTTGATTGGGGTTAGTGGGAGTTGGTTTGGGTGGCTATGACTATTATTGAATGAGAGGTATTGGGTTAATTGGTTGGACTGGGGTTGGCTGGCTGGGATTGGGGTTGAATTAAGAGGGATTGGAGTTGGGGATGTTGGTGGGTTGGATTGGGGTTGGGTGGGTGGGTGAAATTTGGGCTATGTGGGTGGGATTGCGGTTGTGTGAACGGGATTGGGGATTGGATGAGTGAGATTTGGTAAGTGGGTTTGGGGTTGGAGTAAATGCTATTGGGATTGGGCGAGTGTGGGGATTGGGGATGAAGTTAGTGCTATTGAGATTGAAGTTGGGGTGAGAGAAGTTGGTGTTGAGTGAGAGGGATTGGTGGTGGCGTGAGTGGGAGTATGGTTGGGGTTGGCTGAGTGGGGTTGGGGTTGGGTGAGAGGGATTGGGTCTGGGTAAGTGGGATTGGGTGAGGGATTGGGGTTGGGATTAGTGGATTTTGTAAGTGGGTTTGGGGTTGAAGTAAATGCTATTGGGATTGGATGAGTGGGGCGGGGATTGGGGTTGGAGTAAGTGCTATTGGGAATGGATGAGTGATATTAGGTTGGAGTGAGTGGGAGTATGGTTGGGTGAGTGGGATTGGGGTTGGGTAGGTGAATTTCGTAAGTGGGTTTGGGGTTGGAGTAAATGCTATTGTGATTAGGTGAGTGGGGGATTGGGGTTTGAGTAAGTGTCATTGGGAATGGGTGAGTTCGATCGGGGTTGGGGTGACAGGGATAAGTGTTGGGAGAGTGGGAATAGGGTTAGGTGAGTTGTATTGAGTGAGTAGGATTTGGGTTGGAGTAAATGCTTTATGGATGATTAAGTGAGTGGGATTGAGACCGACCGGCCGCAGACAGCAGATGGCGAGAAAAGTAAACACTTCAGTCACAGCGGCATGTATACTACGTACTGGGAATTACTGCTCAACTGGCAGTGTTCTACACGAGACCGAACACAGGAAGAGGGCGCTCGACAGGCAGTGTTCTACACGATATCGAACACAGCAAGAGGGCGCTCGACTGGCAGTGTTCTACAGTAGACCGAACACAGCAAGAGGGCGCTCGACTGGCAGTGCTCAACACGAGACCGAACACAGCAAGAGGGCGCTCGACTGGCAGTGTTCTACACGAGACCGAACACAGCAAGAGGGTTAGGGTTCAAGGGGCATAACTCTTGGGTTCCTTGTCTGATCTTGGTGGTTTTCAATTTTGTCCAAGCTTTCATTGATATTAACAAGGTGGAACAGATTGGTAAAGATCGAATGAAAAAATGAAGTCTCTATCGTCTTAAAGATGCAAAAGTTAATGACAGCCGACGGACGAAAGACGGACGGACGACGGATAACTCGCCATCCTATAATTGTTTTTTAATTCCATGTTTCTCTGAAAATAGTGACCTTTTTTAATAAATACTTCTTTATTAAAATATAAATTGTTTATTTTACTTACAGAACAACCATATTCGCCCATACTGCACGATGTCACCTTGTTGGCTGCAACTGCAGCTTCAACACAACCGTCACTGAAGCAACTCACAATGTAGCACTGGTTCTATATAAAGAAATCACAACATAGCACTGGTTCTATATAAAGAAATCACAGTGTAGCACTGGTTCTATATAAAGAAATCACAGAATAGCACTGGTTCTATATAAAGAAATCAAAGCATAGCACTGGATCTATATAACTGGTTCTACATAAAGAGATCAATCACAGCAAAGTACTGTTTTTGTATTAAGAAACCGCAGCATAGCACTGGTTATATATAAAGACATCGCAGCATAGCACTGGTTCTATATAAAGAAATCACGGCGTAGCACTGGTTGTATATAAAGAAATGACATCGTAGCACCGGTTGTATATAAAGAAATCACAGAATAGCACTGGTTGTATATAAAGAAATCACGGCATAGCACTGGTTCTATATAAAGTAATCACGGCATAGAACTGATTCTATATAAATAAATCGCGGCATAGAAATGGTTCTATATAAAAAAACATGGCACAGCACTGGTTCTTTATAAAAGAACATGGTGTAGCGCCGGATCTATATAAAGAAATCACAGCATAGCACCGGTTCTATATAAAGAAATCACAGCGTAGCACTGGTTATATATAAAGAAATCAAAGCATAGTACTGGTTCTTTATAAAGAACTCACAGCGTAGCACCGGTTTTATATAAAGAAATCACAGCATAGCACTGGTTCTATATAAGGAAATCAAAACGTAGCACTGGTTCTATATAAAGAAAACACAACGTAGCACGGGTTCTATATAATGCAATCACGGCGTAGCTCTGATTCTATATAAAGAAATCACAGCATAGCACTGAAATCAAAGCATAACGCTGGTTTTATATAAAGAAATCACAGCGTAGCACTGGTTCTATATAAAGAAATCACAGCGTAGCACTGATTCTATATAAAGAAATCACAGCATAGCACTGAAATCAAAGCATAACGCTGGTTTTATATAAAGAAATCACAGCGTAGCACTGGTTCTATATAAAGACATCACAGCATAGCACTGGTTATATATAAAGAAATCACAGCAACGCACTGGTTGTATATAAAGAAATCACGGCATAGCACTAGTTATGTATAAAGAAATCAGGGCATAGCAATGGTTCTTTATAAAATAAGAGCTGTCTTTCAAAAAATAACACATCTCGACTATTCGATTTTTCAGAGTATAATAAATTATATACCTAGTATATACCATCAGAAAACAAGGCTAAAACAATTTGGGATGGGGTTGGGAGATGGGCTTGTATAGAAACTGGGGCCGATATAAATTTATGTGAAATTTTATTATTTTAATCTGTTTTAATCCAAAATTGCTGTCATTTTAAAGAAATTTGTGGTCTAAAGGCAACTCCGGGGGGAAGCTGATATCTGGCAATTTTTATTGTGGCCTCATTTCATTTGTTTTATTGATATTTCATCTGTGTATCTAAATTTAATCTTAATTGTTTTATATGTAAATGATTGCGTTCAAATTAAAATATTAATATCCAAATAATGAAATATAAAATGAAAACAATTCCCCCCTGTCCTCCATGTGAGGGGAGCCCATAAACCATGGGGTGGGGGTGGGGTCGGGCGGTTGCGCATCCAACATTCAACATAGCTATATACGTGTAAAACAAATACAAAGAATTGAGTTTCGAGTGGGTGTGGGGGATGGAGGGTGGGTGTGGAGGTGAAGTGGGGAGGGCAACATAGCTATATTTGTAAGAATTGACCAAAACAACACAAAAGTATGGAAAGAAATAGAGTTTCGACGGGGTGGGGTTGGGCATCATAGCTATATATGTGTAAGAATTGACCAAAACAACACAGAAATATATAAAAAATTAAAATTAAATAAAAATATTCCAGTTTCGAGTGTGTGTTGGGGGGGGGGGGGGGGGGGGGGGGAGATGGCAACATAGCTATGTGTAAGAATTGACCAAAACAACACAGAAATATGTGGGGGGGGGGGGGGGGGGAGATGGCAACATAGCTATGTGTAAGAATTGACCAAAACAACACAGAAATATGTAAACAAAAAAAAATTCGAGTTTCGAGTGGGATGGCAGGGGGAGAGGAACTTGGGGGTGCAAAATATATGTGTAAAAACCCATGTGTAAGAATTGACCAAAACAACACAGAAATATGTAAAAAAATCGAGTTTTGAGTGAGGGTGGGAGTGGGGGAGAGGCGGGGGTCGGGGAGGGCAACCTATATCTGCGTTTTCTAGTGGAGAAGGGGTGGGGGTGGGAGAGGCGGGGGTGGGGTGGGGGTGGGGGGTAGAGCAACATATATGTTTAAGAAGCTATGTAAGAATTGACGAAAACAACACAAAAAAATATGTAAACAAATAAAAATAAAAATATTCCAGTTTCGAGAATGGGGGTGTGTGGGCATGGAGGGAAGGGGGGAGGGGGCAACATAGCTATGTGTAAGAATTCACCAAAACAAAACAGAAATCTGTAAAAATAAATTTAAAAAATCGAGTTTCGAGTGGAATGGCAGGGGGAGAGGCACATGGGTGGGGGGGGGGGGGGGGGGGGGGGACATATATGTGTATAAAGCCATGTGTAAGAATTGACCGAAACAACACAAAAATATGTTAAATAATCGAGTTTTGAGTGGGGGAGAGGCGGGGGTAGGGGGAGGTAAGAATTGATCAAAACAACACAGAAATATGTAAAAAATAAAAATAACAATATTTCAGTTTCGAGTGTGGGGGTGTGGATTTGAGGGGGCAAAATAGCTATGTGTAAAAAAAAAATTGAGTGTGGTGTGGGTGGTGGGGAGAGGCAGGGGGTGGGCGGAGGTGGCAACACATATGTGTGAAAGAAGCTATGTGTAAGAATTGACTAAAACAACACAGAAATATGTCAAAAATAAATATAAAAAATAGAGTTTCAAGTGTGGGGTGAGGGGGATAGGGGTTGTGGGGGCAGGGGGCAACATATATGTGTAAGAATTGACTAAAACAACACAGAAATATATAAAAACAAATAATACAAAAATCGGGTTTCGAGTGGAATGGCAGGTAAAAATTTATCAAAAAATATTTCAGTTTCGAGTGTGGGGCGTGGAGGGGAGGGTGTGGGTGAGGGGGCAACATAGCTATGTGTAAGAATTGATAAAAAATTACACAGAAATATGAAACAAACGAATTTCTAGTGTGGTGGGGTGGTAGGGAGAGGCAGGGGTGGGGGAGGGCAAACTATATCTGAGTTTTTCAGTGGTGTAGGGGGTGGCGGGGGTGGGGTGGGGTGGGGGTGGGGAAAGGGCAACATATTTGTTTAAGAAGCTATGTAAGAATTGACGAAAACAACACAAAAATATGTAAACAAATAAAAATAAAAATATTCCAGTTTCCAGAATGAGGGTGGGTGGGCATGGAGGGAAGGGGGGAGGGGGGCAACATAGTTATGTGTAAGAATTGACAACACAGACATATGTAAAAAAAAAATCGAGTTTCGAGTGGAATGGCAAGGGGAGAGGCACTTGGGGGGTGCAACATATATGTGTAAAAAGCCATGTGTAAGAATGTGTAAGAATTGGGTGGGGGGAGGTAAGAATTGATCAAAACAACACAGAAATATGTAAAAAAGTAAAAATAAAAATATTTCAGTTTCGAGTGTGGGGGCGTGGAGGGGAGGGGGGTGGGTGAGGGGGCAACATAGCTATGTGTAAGAATTGACAAAAACAACACAGAATTATGAAAAAAACGAGTTTCGAGTGTGGTGGGGGTGGTGGGGAGAGGCAGGGGATTGGGGCGGAGGGGGCAACACATATGTGTGTAAGAAGCTATGTGTAAGAATTGACTAAAACAACGCAGAAATATGTAAAAAAAAATTAAAAAAATAGAGTTTCAAAAAAAATGGAGCCCATGCCCCAATATGGGTGAAGTATGAATAAGATGCATAATGCTATAAGAAATCCCAAACCAAAATTATATATACCTGCTTACATGCAAACATAGATCTGCCTTTATTGCATATTTTATGGGCCATCACAATTTCGGTTCCATGGAAGCCCAGAATTTGCAGAAGACAAAATTACTTACCCATCCCTTTACAACATACTATAAGGAAACCAATTCCCAAATTTAGTTCAGCTAGTAAGAGTTATAGACCTGTATACAAAGCTTACACGCAAAATTCGACGTGAAACAGACACATTTTAATGGAATCAGAATTTGGGTTCCATGGGAGCCCAGGGGTTACAGGAACCAAATTGCTTATGCAGCCCTTAATATAATGCTATAAGGAAGCTCATGACCAAATTTAGTTGTGCTAGGATAAGAAATGTAAGAGATAATATACTTGTTAACACAGCGTACACGCAAGCCTTGATGTGGGACGCCGACGCCAGGGTGATTACAGAAGCTCTCTTATTCTTCGAATAGTCGTGCTAAAAACACAGCATAGCACTAGTTCTATATAAAGAAATCACAACACAGCACTGGTTATATAAAAAAAGAACGGCATAGCACGGGTTCTATATAAAGAAATCACAGCGTAGCACCGGTTATATATAAAGAAATCACAGCGTAGCACGGGTTCTATATGAAGAAATCACAGCATAGCACTGGTTATATGTAAATAAATCACGGCATAGCACTGGTTCTATATAAAGAAATCATGGCATAGCACTAGTTCTATATTAAGAAATTACGGCATAGCACTGAATCTATATAAAGAAATCACGTCATTGTAATGATTCTATATAAAAAAAAAACTGCACAGCACTCTTTCTATATAAAGAAATCACAGCATATCACCGGTTTTATATAAAGCAATCACAGCGTAGCACCGGTTCTATGTAAGAAATCACAGCATAGCACCGGTTCTATATAAAGAAATCACAGCGTAGCACCGGTTCTATATAAAGAAATCACAGCATAGCACGGGATCGATGTAACGAAATCGCATCATAGCACTGGTTTTATGTGCAAAAATCACGGCATAGCACTGGTTCTATATAAAGAAATCATGGCATATCACTAGTTCTATATTAAGAAGTTACGGCATAGCACTGAATCTATATAAAAAAATCACGGCATTGCAATAGTTCTATATAAAAAAAACACAGCACAGCACTGGTTCTATATAAAGAAATCACAGCATAGCACCGGTTTTATATAAAGCAATCACTGCGTAGCACTGGTTCTATGTCAGAAATCACAGCATTGCACCGGTTCTATATAAAGAAATCATAGCGTAGCACTGGTTTTATATAACGAAATCACAGCGTAGCACTGGTTTTATATAAAGAAATCACAGCGTAGCACTGGTTCTATATAAAGAAATCATAGCGTAGCACTGGTTCTATATAAAGAAATCACAGCATAGCACTGGTTCTATTTAATGAAATCACAGCATAGCACTGGTTATATAAAGAAATCACAGCATAACACTGGTTCTATATAAAGAAATCACAGCATAGTACTGGTTCTACATAAAGAAATAACAGCATAGCACAGGTTCTGTATAAAGAATCAAAGCATAGCACTGTCTCTAAATGAAGAAATCACACCATAGCATGGTTCTATATAAAGAAATCACAGCGTACCAACGGTTCTATATAATGAATCACAGCATAGCACTGGTTCTACATAAAGAAATAACAGCATAACACAGGTTCTGTATAAAGAATCACATCATAGCACTGGTTCTAAATGAAGAAATCACAGCATAGCACTGGTTCTATATAAAGAAATCACAGCATAGTACTATATATATATAAAGAAATCCAGCGTAGCACTGGCTCTGTATAAAGAAATCGCAGCATAGCACTGGTTCTACATAAAGAAATCACGGCATAGCACTGGTTCTATATCATGAAATCACGGCATAGTACTGGTTCTATATAAAGAAATCACAGCATATCATTGGCTCTATATAAAGAAAGCACAGCATAGCAATGGTACTATATAAAGATATCACAGCATGCCACTGGTTTTATATAAAGAACCACATCATAGCATTGGTTCTATATAAAGAAAGCACAGCATAACACTGGTTCTATATAAAAAAATCACAACATAGCACTGGTACTATATAAAGACATCACAGCGTAGCACTGGTTCTATATAAAGAAATCAAAACATTGCACTGGTAATATATAAAGAAATCACACCATAGCACTGGATATATATAAAGAAATCACAGCGTATCAACGGTTCTATATAATGAGTCACAGCATAGCACTGGTTCTACATGAAGAAATAACAGCATAGCACAGGTTCTGTATAAAGAATCACAGCATAGCACTGGTTCTAAATGAAGAAATCACAGCATAATACTGGTTCTATATAAAGAAGTCACAGCATAGTACTGGTTCTATATAAAGAAATCCAGCATAGCACTGGCTCTGTATAACGAAATCGCAGCATAGCACTGGTTCTACATAAAGAAATCACGGCATAGCACTGGTTCTATATCATGAAATCACGGCATAGTACTGGTTCTATATAAAGAAATCACAGCATAGCAATGGCTCTATATAAAGAAATCGCAGCATAGCACTGGTTCTATATAAAGAAATCACAATACAGCACTGACTATATATGAAGATATCACAGCATATCATTGGTTTTATATAAAGAAACCACAGCATATCATTGGTTCTATATCAAGAAATCACAGCATAGCACTGGTTGTATATAAAGAAATCACAATACAGCACTGATTATATATAAAAAAACACGTTATAGCAATTGTTCTATATAAAGAAATCACAGCATAGCACTGGGTTTTATATAAAACAGGATATTACTGGTTCTTTATGACGAAATCACAGCATATCATTGGTACTACATAAAGAAATCACAGCATAGCACTGTTGTTTATACAGAAATCACAATACAGCACTGATCATATATAAAAAAACACGGCATAGCAATTGTTATATATAAAGAAATCACGGCATAGCACTGGTTCTAAATAAAAAAAACACGGCATAGTACTGGTTCTATATAAAGAAATCACAGCATATCATTGGTTCTATATAAAGAAATCACAGCATAGCACTGGTTCTGTATAATAAAAACACGCATAGTACTGGTTCTATAGAAAGAAATCATAGCATATCATTTGTTCTATATAAATAATTCACGGCACAGCACTTGTTCTATATAAAGAAATCACAGCATATCATTGGTTCTATATAAATAAATCACCACATAGCACTGGTTGTATATAAAGAAATCACAGCATAGTACTGGTGCTATATAAATAAATGACAGTATAGCACTCGTTCTAAATAAAGAAACACAACATAGCATATGCTCTATATAAAGAAAATATGGCATAGCACTGGTTCGATATAAGAAAAGACATAGCACTTGTCCTAAATAAAGAAATCACAACAAAGCACTTGTTCTATATAATAAATCACAGCATAGCACTGGTTCTATATAAAGACAAAACATTTCACTGTAAGTGACAAATGCCCCCGAAGTGGTTTGCAAATATATGAACGATATTTTTATGCACACAGCTCAAAACTCTGACATAAGTTTGAACCATGTTTTATAAATATGCATGGCATAATTGTAAGATCAGGTAACAGTCCAGCAAAACTTGAACGTGGAACAGATATGCCACAGTTTAAAGTATCAATAATCAATTTTATTTCAATAGGTATATTGTGACAGTGTAATACAATTTAACTGGTTTAGCTTCCAATACTTGAACACAGGATATGTGTCTAAACAGGGTCCTGCTGTCTGATGTATCATTCAAATAGCTTGCTGCGTTTTGAGTACATAGGTCACACAGTTATGTTCACTAATAGTCATTATAATAACCGGCAACTGTTTTAGCTTCCAGTTCTTGAACACACGTTGTGTACACATGAACCTGCTGTTCCATGTATCACTAAACTTTCTTATTACTATACTTCATCTTCTTGTGGTGAACATTTCTGCCAGCTAATATGAAAATCCCTCAACCGATGACAAAGTTATACACCGGTCACCACTAATTTGATTTCATTCAAACACAGGGTCATAAGGCATAGTGTGACCTTTACCTTGAAGCTAAGGACCTGGGATGACAAATGTATAGACCGGACACGACTTACATGACCAATCAAATACATATGACATATTCTAACCTCTAAGTGTGACCTTAACCTTGAAATCCCTCGTGAATGTCAGAATTATTTACCTGACATGAAATATGGACACGAAATAACTTTTTGACATTTGACCTCCAAATGTGACCTTGAAGCTACTGACCTGGATTTTGCACGCGACACGTCGTCTTGTTGTGTTGAACACTTGTGGCAGGTTATTTGAAAATCTATTGAGTTATTTACCGGATACAAATATGGACACTAGAGTACTTCTTTTTGACATTTGACCTCTAAGTGTGACCTTGACCTTGGAGCCACGGACCTGGATTTTGCGTGAGACAAGTCGTCTTGTTGTGGTGAGCGCTTGTGCGAAGTTATTTGAAAATCTGTCGATGAATGTCAGAGTTATTAACCGGACACGATGATGGTACGGACGAACTGACTCGTGAACGGACTGACGGACTGAAGGTGCGACTATTATATGCCACCCTTCGGGGGATTAAAAGTACGGCATAGCACGAGTTTTATATAAAGAAACAACGGAAAACTAAACTGAGACTTAAGAGTTGTTCAATGGGGATACAATACCGCTGATTTACGGATGTTAAACAATTAGCATACTCAGTGTGATAACCGAGGAACTCCGCTATGGTATCATATCGTATGGTAATCATGTATAATATATTTAACAATATTATTGTCACCTGTTGCATGCATATTAACCGTTTCTGTAATTTTCGGAGGTATAAAAGTAAAAGAATTAACTAATCTAATCAAGTAGATACAGTTCACAATTTGTTTAGCATAAAACATACTTTAGACCATGTTTGAAAATGTATTTGCAATTGAGAGGTATGAACTGTTACACTCATTTGTTGATACTAGCTCGATTAATGAACATACTGATTAAGTCTGATACTTACTAAGCCGGGTTGAACAACTGAAAAAGAAAAGCACAGTTTTATTTAACTTCAATTTGAAAGAGAAATTTATTTACACTTTTTGGAAACATGTCTCTCTCTAAAACAAGATCAACAAAAAATAGGTAGAACCGATGGATGCTCCCCGAATAAAGGTACACATATGAGACTAAAATTGTGTGATCAATTGAGCTTACAAGCTTTATATTTTTAAAAAAAGTTCAATGTCCGGAACTCCGCCATTGCTTTTTTTAACCGAAACATCCTGGCAACATGCGCTTCTAGAAATAATACTGATACTTCCTATAAAGTTTCATGGATATCAGATGAAAAACTTAGGAGGAGTTGAGCGGACAAGCTTAAGAATCGAAACAATTCAATGACCCGCAATTCCGCCAAAAATCGTTCAACCGGGACGACCTGCCAATATGCACTACTAGGCATCATAATGATATTTCAGGTGAAGTTTCGTGAAAAAAAACATAGGAGTTGAGTGGAAAAGCTTTAGAATAGAATGACTTAAAGATCCCGTACCTCCTATAAAAATCATTCAACTGGAACGTCCTGACAATATGCGTTAATAGACATCATACTGATACTTCCTATGAAGTTTCATAAAAAGTGGATGAAAAACATAGTAGTTGAGCGGACCACATTTAGAATCGAAAAACTTCGGAGAGAAACATAGGAGTTGAGCGGACAAGTTTTAGAAATTAAAAAAATCAATGTCCCGTAACTCTGCCAAAAAGTATTCAACCAGAACGTCCTGACAATATGCACTACTAGGGCATCATACTGATACTTCCTGTAAGTTTCATGAAAATCGGATGAAAAACATAGGAATTGAGTGGACAAGATTTAGAATAAAAAAACTTCAAAGAAACTCCGCCAAAAATCATTCAACAGGAACGTCCTGATAAAAATATGCACTACTAGACATCATACTGATACTTCCTATGAAGTTTCGTGAAAATCGGATGAAAAAAGTAGGAGGAGTTGAGCGGACAATGTTTACATTCTAACATCTTCAAAGTCCATTAATTCCGCCCAACATCATTCAACTGGAACCTCCCGACAATATGCGCTACTAGACGTCATACTGAAACTTCCTATGAAGTACAATATGCGCTACTAGACATCATACTGAAACTTCCTATGAAGTACAGTATGCGCTACTAGACATCATACTGAAACTTCCTATGAAGTACAATATGCCCTACTAGACATCATACTGAAACTTCCTATGAAGTACAATATGCGCTACTAGACATCATACTGATACTTCCTATGAAGTACAATATGCGCTACTAGACATCATACTGATACTTCCTATGAAGTACAATATGCGCTACTAGACATCATACTGAAACTTCCTATGAAGTACAATATGCGCTACTAGACATCATACTGAAACTTCCTATGAAGTACAACATGCGCTACTAGACATCATACTGATACTTCCTATGAAGTACAATATTCGCTACTAGACATCATACTGAAACTTCCTATGAAGTACAATATGCGCTACTAGACATCATATTGATATTTCCTATGAAGTACAATATGCGCTACTAGACATCATACTGAAACTTCCTATGAAGTACAATATGCGCTACTAGACATCATACTGAAACTTCCTATGAAGTACAATATACGCTACTAGACATCATACTGAAACTTCCTATGAAGTACAATATGCCCTACTAGACATCATACTGAAACTTCCTATGAAGTACAATATACGCTACTAGACATCATACTGAAACTTCCTATGAAGTACAGTATGCGCTACTAGACATCATACTGAAACTTCCTATGAAGTACAATATGCCCTACTAGACATCATACTGAAACTTCCTATGAAGTACAATATGCGCTACTAGACATCATACTGATACTTCCTATGAAGTACAATATGCGCTACTAGACATCATACTGAAACTTCCTATGAAGTACAATATGCGCTACTAGACATCATACTGATACTTCCTATGAAGTACAATATGCGCTACTAGACATCATACTGAAACTTCCTATGAAGTACAATATGCGCTACTAGACATCATACTGAAACTTCCTATGAAGTACAATATGCGCTACTAGACATCATACTGATACTTCCTATGAAGTACAATATTCGCTACTAGACATCATACTGAAACTTCCTATGAAGTACAATATGCGCTACTAGACATCATATTAATACTTCCTATGAAGTACAATATGCGCTACTAGACATCATACTGAAACTTCCTATGAAGTACAATATGCGCTACTAGACATCATACTGAAACTTCCTATGAAGTACAATATACGCTACTAGACATCATACTGAAACTTCCTATGAAGTACAATATGCCCTACTAGACATCATACTGAAACTTCCTATGAAGTACAATATACGCTACTAGACATCATACTGAAACTTCCTATGCAGTACAATATGCGCTACTAGACATCATACTGAAACTTCCTATGAAGTACAATATGCCCTACTAGACATCATACTGAAACTTCCTATGAAGTACAATATGCGCTACTAGACATCATACTGAAACTTCCTATGAAGTACAATATGCGCTACTAGACATCATACTGAAACTTCCTATGAAGTACAATATGCCCTACTAGACATCATACTGAAACTTCCTATGAAGTACAATATGCGCTACTAGACATCATACTGAAACTTCCTATGAAGTACAATATGCGCTACTAGACATCATACTGAAACTTCCTATGAAGTACAATATGCGCTACTAGACATCATACTGAAACTTCCTATGAAGTACAATATGCCCTACTAGACATCATACTGAAACTTCCTATGAAGTACAATATGCGCTACTAGACATCATACTGAAACTTCCTATGAAGTACAATATGCCCTACTAGACATCATACTGAAACTTCCTATGAAGTACAATATACGCTACTAGACATCATACTGAAACTTCCTATGAAGTACAATATGCCCTACTAGACATCATACTGAAATTTCCTATGAAGTACAATATGCGCTACTAGACATCATACTGAAACTTCCTGTGAAGTACAATATTCCCTACTAGACATCATACTGAAACTTCCTATGAAGTACAATATGCGCTATTAGACATCATACTGAAACTTCCTATGAAGTACAATATACGCTACTAGACATCATACTGAAACTTCCTATGAAGTACAATATGCGCTACTAGACATCATACTGAAACTTCCTATGAAGTACAATATGCGCTACTAGACATCATACTGATACTTCCTATGAAGTACAATATACGCTACTAGACATCATACTGATACTTCCTATGAAGTACAATATGCGCTACTAGACATCATACTGATACTTCCTATGAAGTACAATATGCCCTACTAGACATCATACTGAAACTTCCTATCAAATACAGTATGCGCTACTGGACATCATACTGAAACTTCCTATGAAGTACAATATTCCCTACTAGACATCATACTGAAACTTCCTATGAAGTACAATATGCGCTACTAGACATCATACTGAAACTTCCTATGAAGTACAATATTCCCTACTAGACATCATACTGAAACTTCCTATGAAGTACAATATGCGCTACTAGACATCATACTGAAACTTCCTATGAAGTACAATATGCGCTACTAGACATCATACTGAAACTTCCTATGAAATACAGTATGCGCTACTGGACATCATACTGAAACTTCCTATGAAGTACAATATTCCCTACTAGACATCATACTGAAACTTCCTATGAAGTACAATATTCCCTACTAGACATCATACCGAAACTTCCTATGAAATACAATATGCCCTACTAGACATCATACTGAAACTTCCTATGAAGTACAATATTCCCTACTAGACATCATACCGAAACTTCCTATGAAATACAATATGCCCTACTGGACATCATACTGAAACTTCCTATGAAGTACAATATTCCCTACTAGACATCATACTGAAACTTCCTATGAAGTACAATATTCCCTACTAGACATCATACCGAAACTTCCTATGAAGTACAATATTCCCTACTAGACATCATACTGAAACTTCCTATGAAGTACAATATTCCCTACTAGACATCATACCGAAACTTCCTATGAAATACAATATGCCCTACTGGACATCATACTGAAACTTCCTATGAAGTACAATATTCCCTACTAGACATCATACTGAAACTTCCTATGAAGTACAATATTTCCTACTAGACATCATACCGAAACTTCCTATGAAGTACAATATTCCCTACTAGACATCATACTGAAACTTCCTATGAAGTACAATATGCCCTACTAGACATCATACCGAAACTTCCTATGAAATACAATATGCCCTACTAGACATCATACTGAAACTTCCTATGAAGTACAATATACGCTACTAGACATCATACTGAAACTTCCTATGAAGTACAATATGCGCTACTAGACATCATACTGAAACTTCCTATGAAGTACAATATGCGCTACTAGACATCATACTGAAACTTCCTATGAAATACAGTATGCGCTACTGGACATCATACTGAAACTTCCTATGAAGTACAATATGCCCTACTAGACATCATACCGAAACTTCCTATGAAATACAGTATGCCCTACTAGACATCATACTGAAACTTCCTATGAAGTACAATATGCGCTACTAGACATCATACTGAAACTTCCGATGAAGTATAATATGCTCTTCTAGACATCATACTATGAAGTTTCGTGAAAATTGGATGAAAAACGTAGGAGGAGTTAAGCGGAAAAGAAAACGGGACTGAACATTTCGGGGAGCATAATAAAAGATTAAAAATGTTATTACAGTAAACTAGTTCAAACAATACGTCCTGCAGCCTGGACCTGACGGCTAGGCACTTCCTAGAATGTCCGTCATGTTAAAAGTTGCACCGTGAATTCTTCTAATGTAGAGATAACAACAACAGCTTCAGGACGGACAAAGGACAGACCAATCGCATTTATAAATTCTCGTAATATTGATCATTTCATCTTGCTCAACCAATAGCTTAATTTCCAAAAGGTATATGTTTTCCTTCACAAGTTAGTGTAATTTTCGGCAGCACGAATTACAGAAATACACCCAAATATATCTTAATGTTGCCCAAATAAACCCTATTTCACTCTATTTTTATTTTATTTTTTTTAATATTTTTTTTTATGCGGATTTGAATAATTCTTTCAGATCGCCTCCAGTGCCTTTAAAAGAAAGAATAAGTTGCACTGAGGTATTAACCAAAACATCTTCTGTAGCACAAACAACACAAATGACCAAACAATTTGTAAAAAATTATATGATTCAAAATCAACCAATAACTGACAAAATATCAGATGACATAATTACCACTCCCGGGTAATCTGTACATTGCCAGAACAGGTTCGTGCATAATACGAAAGGTTAGATCAAAGAAATATATAAACAATCTTTAACGGTGTTTATTTTGTGTGGCTTATCATGAAACTGTGACAATTTCAAACACAACAATTATACTTGGAATTATAAAGTAATACCCGATTCTCATTCTTTATAATCTTTTTTCAGTTTCGTAACTTGTATTTAGTTATTCAATGTCATTGTCCTAATTGGTAGAAAGTATGTATTGTAACGTTTTGCCGATATACACCAACAATATATATAATTTTCCGTGGGACTTTCCTAGCCGTTGATTAGTACAAATATGTACAAAACAATGATTCTAAAGATGATTCAAGCAATGTTTTCAAAACTCCAATCAATAGATTACAATCGTACGAGGCCACAACTACCTCCGGATTAATCAAGCGTTGTAACACACTCTCTACTATAGCTAACCTATCTGTCGTCTACGAACTGGAGATCCAGCCGCACAGTTCTAGCCGCACACGTCTATAGCACACTTCTATAGCGGCAACACTTCTATAGCGCCAGCACCCTTCAACAACACCTTTATCAAGGAGGTTGTGCTTCTCAAGATCGCTACAGGTGTGCCACACAGAACCCTATCAAAGAAGCGGGGCTTCCAATGACAAGGCTCTAACTCAAGGATAGCTACAGCTGCAACCCGTGCACTAAGCCCTATGCTAACATATATCCTCTCAAGGAAGCGGGGCTTCTCGAGAGAACCCGGATATAATGTTTGATAGTGCTTTCGGTCAAAATCCCAGCAAAACACAATCCTTTAAACTAAGAGCAGTATTTAGTTAATATATACCGATGTTAACCATCGGACAGTCAGACAAGAAGTGCCCCCGAAACAATCAATCAATATCAGTTTTGTTTTTGCTCGCCCTATGGCACTAGGCCTTTTGGCAAGTTTTTCAGTAGGAGGTTAGTATGGTATGTTTATATAATTATCCCTTTTGGTGTCAGACCAGTCAGGAAGTACTTCCGGGTCGTAGGATGCTGAAATAGTTCCTTGAAAGAATCCGAAGTTTCTAGTTTGCATGTGTTTTTCCCAAGAATAGTTTTTATTTCATTGTTAAATCTAACCTGAGGTTAAAGTAGTATGTCTGTTGTCATCAATAGTAAGTATTTAACTGTGTTTGTCAGGATTATTTCTTTGGAGAGTATGAGCACAGAGGTTAGGTAGAGATGTGGTTTTGACAGATGTTTATTTCAAAATACTCATAGTGTAAATGAATGACGCGAAATGTTGAAAACCTGAATCGGTGTTTTATTCCAGATATGGGACCGTTTCTAGCCAAATGTGTTTAATACACAGAATAAAAGTGTATTTAAGCGAACGAATGTTGTGAAACCTGTGACTGATCTCTAAATATAGCCTATATTGCATTGTGTTCAATGGGCTGATTATCACCGGTCTGACACCTAGATGGAGAAAATACATTATGTCTTATTAATGGCTAAATCCAGTTGATTATTCCTGTGAAAGCTTGCAGCTGAGTGAGAAACAAAAGCTGATGTTAATTTTTTAAATTTTACAATAGAACATGTTATTTTTGCAATTGAAATAGAATGTGTGTGTTTTAGGGTGGAATTTGGGGGTCCTAGTGATTTGGAGTGGCCCTAAAGCACTTTAAGTAGGCTGTCAAGTGTCTTTAAGTGGATTAGTGTCAAAAGGTAATAGATATGTCACAATTCCTACAATAAATGGCAATTTTATTATTTTAAAGTACTGTATGAGGCTAAAATCTGATAATGTATCGGTACTGACATTGTGACATCTCGCGACTCTAGGAGGAGTCTTACTTTGTATCGAAAGCCTGAGAACCTGTAAATTGTGTACGCGATGATGGGTTTTACAATCTGAAACTGAAATAAACACAAATTTGTGGAATTCAGCATTTATTTTATTTTTTTGCTAAACATGGTGTAAAACGATATATATGGTCCTATAGAAACCACAGCCTCCGAACGCAATGGCATCGTAGGTCCGCACTGTACTGCAAACAAGGACTTGAAGCTACAATGAAAGAGACAAAAAACAACAGAAAGGGTGGTGAAGACAGGGTTACCGACTTGGAACGGTCAGTAGGCAATAAGGCCTACTGGTTAGCTTGAATTGATTTTATATGCGCACACTCCTCGCTATTATCCTGTCTTCAGCGCCCAAATAGACAAGATAGTGTAAACAAAACTACATCCCATCAAAAGGAATTCTCTAACAATAAAGTCCACATCTAGAGAAATTAACTAAAGATAAACATACAAAATAATAAACATCTCAGGATGTATCCAGAATCGTACTGAACAACCATAGTAGTTGCAGCTAAAGAGAAAACCAATCTAGGGTACGACCAGAAAACCCGAGGGACGAAAGCTCATGCACCCACCTCCCTTAGTTGGGGTTTCAGTAGGTACAATCATAGAGTCCCAAGAGGAAGTCCAGTCATCGCACAAGTGAATATTGAAGCATAATGACTGACTATAGAGGGGTCAATCACTAAACATGCAGTGCGCTGTAAAACCAAAGGGTTATATCCTTTTCTGACGAACTTCCTGATTAAATTTGTAAAGCGGTCAGAAACCCGTCCGACCCCTCTAACTTTCGAAGTTTATAGACCACATCTCCATAAAATGAGGGTTGTGATATACCTTGTCGCAGAAATGTTTTAAGGTTGGTGTTGTACTTTTCCAGCAGGCCCTCGTTGCGGCGGTAGAATTTAGAGAATGATCTACGTAGTTTGTGATAACGAAAACCCTGCTGAAGAAGTTTACTTGTAATAACTTGATTTCGATCAGTGAAGTCTATAACATCATTACACGCTCTAGCAAATCGAATGAGCTGGGAGATATACACCCCATATGAGGTAGCACGAGGTACATCTCCATCCAGGTGTGGATAGTTAACGATGTTAAAATTAATCCCACCCATTTTTCTTCATAAGTACAGATGAAATCACTATGCAGTGGCATACAATTGTAATTTAATACATTAATTTGGTATTTTGTTAGAGATAATGGTATAATCCACTGAAATATATACTATTCTGGTGTGGGATTCAGTTTGTCTTGCTGTTGCCCAAGACTTGAATGTATTAGTTGCCTTTGAAACCGCTACAGGGATATGGGGTAGGCTTAGCTTTTGAGTCATTACTTCAATTTTGTCTCTTTTTTTCTTTCATTAATAGCCAAACTGTATATTTTATTGGACATTGTGCATGTAAATGTGCTCCAATGCAGCCTTATGGTCTATTTAGTGGCTCAAAATTGTTGGAATTTAACAGAATGTCTGTTTCTCCATGGAAAAAATGAAGAAGTTTCATGCATGAGTGATTTTGATATCTACACCTCACATTATATGTATATTTTAGTTTGGTATATAGAAGGCAATGTTTGAAAACTTTACTTGATGGAAATATACGAAACGGTTAATTTATTTTGGCATTTTTTCTGGTTTTGTATAACACGTCTTAAAATCCTTGAATTCTATTAACCGAATAGTTCTTTGCATGCAGAAATTGAACCGAAAAGATAATAGCTCCTTGCAAAGGTATCTGATTTTCTATTTGGTCAACCTTATTGGTCCTTATTGACAAATGTCGCGACTCATTTAGGTGTCAGACCAGTCAGGAAGTACTTCCGGGTCGTAGGGTGCTGAAATAGTTCCTTGAAAGAATCCGAAGTTTTTAGTTTGCATGTGTTTTTCCCAAGAATAGTTTTTATTTCATTGTTAAATCTAACCTGTTGTCATGAATAGTAAGTATTTTACTGTGTTTGTCCGGATTATTTCTTTGGAGAGTATGAACACAGAGGTTAGGTATAGATGTGGTTTTGACAGATGTTTATTTCAAAATACGCATAGTCACAGGCAACCGTATCATAGTGGGGACACCCCGCCCCCTTACACCCCCACCCCCCCTTACACCCCCCACCAACCCCCCTTTCAAATATATGTTGTGTGGTCAAATTGATTTTCACCTCGTTAGGAAAACAATTCGTGAGCGTCTGGATAAATAACTAATCACGGAAATTTCGTTCTGTTTTCGGTAGATGTTACAGTGATTCAAGCCACGTATAAATAACCTAAAGTTATGCAAATTGTTCACAGTTACACCTGTAATTTGAATGAGAACCGATGCTCATATATATAATTGGTACTTAAGGACGTTCCAACCTTTAATATAAATATTCAAAATATAAACCAACATTTTTTGTCTCGGCTATTTGTATTTGAACTTAATTTGACCACACAACATCTTCACCGCATGCACGTCGCTGCGTGGGCACTGATAACACTCAGGATGTGTGTGTAGGGCCATGTCAGCCCTATATATACATTACCGGTATGATCACTTTATTCGCGTATTGTGATCAAACACCGATACTACTGAACTGCAGAATTAACAGTTCAGCAGACTTGAGTGTCATTTGACCGAGAGTGAAGATGTCTCCTGTGTCCCATCACAGCACACATCATCTGATGGCCACACTGAAGTTGGAAGTTTGAAGTCAGACGCCCGAAGCCGAGTGTTTACCGCCACAGCGGAAAAAGGCCGACGGCAGAAGGACAGCAAACCGAAGACGGAAGAGGGCCATCGGGCGGTGTGTGCGGCGCAGGGGTCATACTGTGATGGGTGTGGCCCTAAAGGGGATCGTCCAGTAGCGTAGACAGCACCACCTAGACGTCGTTCCAGATCCCCCACTTCACCGCCACAGCGACAACCACAGAGCGAGAGCAACAACCACCAACATACAATCAACAGAGACGACGACACATCAACACAGCAGCACCATATCAACCTACATACACATCTAGTAAAGACCATACTCTATTGTGCCCATCGCGTCAGGGTTACCTCGACGTGTTAGTTGGCGGACGGTCTACAAACCTTCGAACTACACACACACACACATTTGACCACACAACATATATTTAGGGTTGGGGGAGGGTGAAGGGGGGTGTCCCCACTATGATACGGTTGCCTGTGCGCATAGTGTGAATGAATGACGCGAAATATTGAAAAACTGAATCGGTGTTTTATTCCAGATATGGAACCGTTTGCTAACCAAATGTGTTTAATACACAGAATAAAAGTGTATTTAAGCGAACGAATGTTGTGGAACTTGTGACTGATCTCCAAATATAACCTATATTGCATTGAGTTCAATGGGCTGATTTTCATCGGGCTGACACCTTTTATACCAGATGACTTAGAGCGACCTCTAGCAGTTCACCGATCTTTGGCGATGTTCAACGGAAATTGGCGAACATCAATGTCATATAAATCACTTATATTTTATAACTGTCTGTACAACTAAATTAGTGTCATTATCATTAAAATGTATTTCAAGCAATTTAGAGTCGTGTTCAACAACCAAACATACCTACAACTGATCTGTGTTGATAAAACGGTGAGTATTTTCTTTGTAAGCACTTTGTTGCTATTTGTTGCTATTTGAGTAAATGGAGTCATTTAAAACAAGGGAAGTAATCGTGTTACAAATACAATTTCACCACAGTACAAAATCATCAAAGTATCAAGTTTTTGAAACAAGAGGCCCAAGAGGGCCAGTATCGCTCTACTTGCTATATGATGTCCATGGTGGGGTGGGTGGGGGATATAAGGATTGTGTGTCACATATGGCAGTATCAAAGTAGTGTTTTTTAAGTGTCTTCAATTAGCAAGATATAGCAGAAGGGATGTATTTAGCTCAAGTTTGGCTAGCTTTAAAACAAATCAAACATTTTTCTTGTAGTTTCAGAGATGTTTTTTAAATGTTTCCTTATATAAGTCTATGTAAAATATGTGACCCCAGGGACAGGGCCAAATTTGACTCTAGTGTCACCATTTGAATAAACTTAGTAGAGGACATAAACTGATGCAAAATACAAAAATGACTCTTTTAATTTCAGAGAAGAGTTTTTAAGTTTTTCACTATATAAGTCTATGTAAAACATGTGACCTGGGGCGTGGAACCAAATTTGAATCCAGGGTCACCATTCAAACAAACTTGATAGAGGACCATAAGCTCAGTATAAATACAAAATATTAAACCTTTGACTCCTGTAGTTTTAGAGAAGAAGATTTTTAAAGTTATTCCCTATATATAAGTCTATGAAAAACTGACCTCTGTGGCGGACCAAATTAGACCCCAGGGCCACCATTTGAACAAACTTTGTGGAGGAACATAAGCTGATAATAAATACAAATATTAAACCTTTAGCTCTTGTAGTTTCAGAGAAGAATATTGTTTAAGTTTTTCCCTATATCAGTCTATGTAAAATGGTGACCCCTGAGGCGGGGCCAAATTTGACCCTAGGGTCACTATTTGAACAAACTTGGTAGAGAACAATAAGTTGATGGTAAATTCGAAATATTAAACCTTTGGCTCTTATAGTTTCAGAGAGGGAAGATTTTTGAAGTTCTTCCTCATAACCCTATGTAAAACTCATTCAACAAGGACCCCTAAGCTCCCAATTCAAGAAAAATGAATCAAGATGTTTTATGAGAAAAAATAAATAAATATGCCTCAAGTGAGATTTGTACCCACGACCCCTGAGGTTTCCATTGTACATTACCAAATATTGAAAAAATGCCATAACTCCGGTGTGACTGGTTCGATCTAGCTGGTTGTCATCTTTCAATGATATCAACAATCTGGCCAAGTTTGGGAAATATCGAATATACAATGAAGGCGCTAGAGTGTTCACAAGGCTGCAAATGGCATTTTTCAATAATTCAAGGGCACATAACTCTGGTGTTCCTGGTTCGATATAGTTGGTTTTCGAATTTGTCCGAGCTTTCATTACTATTAACTATCTGTGAAATTTGGATGATATGATAACATGCCGTATTTAATTTAGAAATGATGTATCGTGTGCCATTTTTAGATAAATGGACAATTCTATGGACAAATTTATTTGACATAAAAAACAGAACATCTTAGAGTAAAATTGCATTGAACTTTTCGAATATAAAGGGCACTATTTCTGCCAAATAAATATTGTTTCTGACATTATGTTCACATCAATAGTGTTGCATTAATGAAATCTATTATATCAATGACAATGTTCATGCCTATAATATGCATTTGGATGAAAATTTCAATTAATCATACCCCATCCATTTTGGATTTTTTTTTCAAAGATGGCTGACCAATAGTCCTTAGCAATCTGGTAATGTTTGTTAAAGTTCGGATGGAAAATTAAATCCCCATCATCTTAACAAGGTAAAAGTTAACGACGGACGACGGAGGGACGAGGGACGGCCAACTCGCCATCCCATAAGCTATGCTGGCCTTACTCACTTGGTAGGTTGTTGTTACAAAGTTCCGAGCTGCAGCAATCGATCAATAGCTCCGAGTCTGCACTTAATAATGCCACCGATTTACATGAAGATCTTGCGCACCTGGCTAACCACATATCATTTTCCGTTCCATCAGTATTAGAGTACATGTATGAAAGCTGAAAATAAAGCCAACAAAATGTGTATGCATTTACATATGTGAAGCCTGTTGATTAATATCCGCCAAATGATTCAATATGAACACCCAATGTTGAACATGTCCGCTGCTTAAACACACGTTAAAACAATGAATATTTTATTTTGATCAGTGTCAAAAACGTCCGAGATCTTAAACAAACAATAAATACTGAAAATTTGATCCCATGGAAGCAACAAACACAAACAAGAGAGAAAAGTAGCTGAATCGGTTGTATTGAGTCAGTTGATGAGATGTATTTAATTATAAGATGCAACACCTCTCACGCCTCCAAGCACCAGCTTCAGCGATATTCTACTTTAAAGCAACACAGAATGGGCTTGATGATCCCAAAGGACAAGTAAATAATATTACTACTGATTTGTAGTCGAGGCGACTTTTTACGAACGCCACACAGCAATAAACAAACGCTAGTGTGAATGTCAGTAAATACTGAAAAAGTGATCCATTGGAAGCAACAAATGCAAACAAGAGAGAAAAGTAGCAGACTCGGTTGTATTGTCTGTTCATGAGAGGTAATTATAAGATGCAACACATCTCACGCCTCCTAGCACCGTCTTAAACGATATTCAAACTTCAAATGCATTTGATGAAAATATGAATTTCACTGTCGTGATCGGGCACCGGCGAGTCCACTTTAGGAATCAGCATGGACATACCAAGATGGTGGACGATCAATTCTTCAAAGGTAGGTGTTGACTTACCACAGTGATTAGGGATCAAATACGGTTTTTATTCGCATATGCTTTGTATGTGTGGAATCGGCATCATTCAAAGTTCTACCCGAAGTCACAATTCTCTACACAAAAGGGATTTTATGTTTAAAATCAGCATCACCTGCAGCCCGCAGTTCGCTTAATCACATTTGAAGCTGTAAAAGCAAACTTCCCTTCAGTCTCCTTGGACGTATATTTTGGCAGATGTGAGTATTATTCATGTAAATCTTGATAGGCAATTTTGTAATCTCACGAGATCTCAAAACAGAAATTTATTTCGTTCTCGTTTTAACTAAGAAAACGACATATGTTTTGGAAAACAAAAATCCAAAAGTCAACGGCGCAGACGTCTTTTTACTGTAATATCAGGATTTAATTATAAATGATATGGCTCTAAGTCTGGCTAACTAAAACAACATAACCTAGTTATATATGATATGACTAAAATAGGCTAAATAAAAGAACATGACCTTATTATAAATAAAATGGCTCAAAATTAGGCTAATTAAAACAACATGACCTAACTATGAATAATATGGCTCTAAGCCAGGTTAGTTAAAACAACATGATCTAATTATGAATGATATGGCTGTTAACAGAATATAACCTAATTATGAATGAAATGGTTCTACGTCGGGCTAGTAAATACTGAACTGAAAAGGGGATCCCTTTGAAAGCAATAAACACAAACAAGAGATACAAGTAACAGGCTCGGTTTTATTGAGGCTGTTCATGATGGTGTAAAATGCAACACCTCTCACGCCTCGTAGCACCGGCTTAAACGATAGTCTACTTTAAAGCCACACAATTGGGCTTTATGATCCCAAAGGACCAGTAAGTAATACAAGAAATCCGCGGAATCACACGTCTCGCCTAACGGGGCGGGACTTAAAAAGAAAACAGGTCAATGATGATTAAATGAAAGTTTGTAACATTATCGTAACTAAAACAATGGAGTTTGCAGTTTGCTGAGATGACATTTAAGTGCATTGGTTTAAAAACAAAATGCCATTCTATTAATAAAATAAAGCTCTACTGGCTACACCCGGGGAGGAACAAATGTGACCAAAGGTTCTCCATTTAAACAAACTTGGTAGAGTATCCAAAAGCTGATAAAAAATAAAACATATTAAACCTTTATCTCTTGTTGTTTCAGAGAAGAAGTCTTCCCTATGAATCTATGTAAAACTGATCCAACAAGGGCCCCTAAGCACCCAAATCAAGAAAAAAGGTTTTTTATCGGACTTTTTTTTTAAAAAAAAAGAAAATGAAAAACAGAAAGAAAAAAAAGAAAGAAAAAAACATGTAAAAAAAAACACCAAAGAACATTAAAGGGACACTGTCCGTAACATTTAGCTTATAAAACACACACTAATTATGTTCGCAAACATTACACACCAAACATTACTGAATATTTACTAATTAAAGCAGGATTGTTTGACAAAATTCAATCGCGGTACAAAAAAAAGAGAAACCATTTCGGGCGTTTGAACTCGCAGCCCAAACTAAAATTACACTCGCGGTAATAATAGTGAGCGTAAAGTGGTCGACTTAGCTCCCGACTGAGCTAAGCGGGCTAGACATATTATGCACTAATTACTATGGTGAAAACCTAATGCGCAAATGGAAGTCACGTGATCGCAGAAAAGGTAAATACGGTGGGTCCCACTTTATTTACAAATAATAATTTAAGCTTTCTTTTTCAAACTCACGAATGTATTACTACAGACTTCTTAGTGTCTATGCTCATGTTTTCATGTATATATTTCATTGAATAAAAGTCAGACAGTTATTTGGTTATGCTCAATATCTGCTTACTTACGGAGAGTGTCCCTTTAAAAAAACAACAAAAAAACATTTATTTAAACAATTTAGAAAATTGAACTCATTTTCCCATGAAAAAAAATGCCTCCAGTGAGATTTGAACCCACAACCCCTTGAGTTTGCAGTGTACATTACCAAATATTGAAAAAGGGCTATAACTCCGGTGTTACTGGTTCGATCTGGCTGGTTCTCAAACTCTTAGAGCTTTCATTGATATCAACAATCTGGCCAAGTTTGGAAAATATCGGGCGCTATAGTGTTCACAAGGCTGAACATAGCATATTTCAATAATTCAAGGGCACATACCTCTGGTGTTCCTGGTCCAATATAGCTGGTTTTCGAACTTGTCCGATCTTTCATTGATATTAACAATCTCTTAAAGTTTAGTAACAATCTTTTAAAGTTTGGTAAAGTCCGCATGAAAATGAAGGCCCTATCGTCATAACGAGGAAAAATATAGCATTTTTAACTAAATCATGGGCCATAACTTCGCTGTTATTAGATTGATATGGCTGGTTTTCTAACTTGTCTGAGCTTGCATTGATATTAACAATATGGTAAAGTTTGGTAAAGATGGGAAGAAAAATAAAAGCCCTGTTATCTTAACAAGGTAAAATATAGCATTTTTAATTAAATCAAGGACCATAACTCCGCTTTACTGGTCCAATCTGGCTGGTTTTCAAATGTGTTTGAGATGTCACCAATATTAACAATCTGGTAAAGTTTGGTAAAGATGGGAAGAAAAATAAAAGCCCTGTTATCTTAACAAGGTAAAATATAGCATTTTTAACTAAATCAAGGGCCATAACTCCGCTATTACTGGTCCAATCTGGCTGGTTTTCGAATTTATCTGAGCTTTCATTAATATTAACAATCGGAAAAAGTTTAATAAAGATTGGACGAACAAAAAATATCACTGTAAGTGACAAATGCCCCCGAAGTGACCTTCAACCTCTAAGTATGACCTTGACCTTTGAGCCATGGACCTGGATTTTGTGCGCGACACGTCGTTTGCTTGTGGTGAGCACTTGTGCCAAGTTATTTGAAAATCTGTCCAGGCATGCAAAAGTTATTGACCGGACATGATTTGACTTTTGACCTCTAAGTGTGACCTTGGGGCCACAGATTTTGCGCGCGACACATCTTCTTGTTATGGTGATCACTTGTGCCAAGTTATTTAAAAATCCCTGCAGGGGTTGTGACGTTACGGTCTGGATACAAAGATGCGTACCTGTTTTTGACCTATTAACTGCAAGTGTGACCTTGACTTTTGAGGTACGGACCTGGGTTTTGCGCGCGACACATCGTCTTGTTATGGTGATCACTTGTGCAAAGTTAATTAAAAATCCATTCAGCGGTTTTCAAGGTACAGTCCGGACACGAACTGCGGAATGAAGACGGATGGACGAACGGAAGGACGAACGGACAGATAGACGGACGGTGCGATTACTATATGCCCCCGAAACCTTTTCGGGGGCATACAAATGAAGGCCCTATCGTCTTAACGAGAAAAAAATTCTCGGCCAGTACAGCTAAAAATTATCAGCTCCAAAAAGTAGGTCAAGGTCCAAAAAGATGCATTACCCAAGACACAACTATGTCAAAATAGAATATTTTGTCTTCCAAAGATTAAGCTATAAATAAGGTTTAAAACATCTAGTGCATCATTATAGTTCATGAGAAAGTGATGTAAATGTAACAATTAAAGTTATCTGCCCTTTGCTTGGATGTTGAAGGCCACACCCACATTGGCTTATTTGACACGTTGTGATGTACTATCCAAGAAACAACTATAAGCAAAGTTTGAAAGGTCTAATGCATTAAGTTTGTGAGAAAGTGACCTAAACGCAAAAGTTGAACCTAAAGAGTATTAAGTTATCTGCCCTTTGCTTGGAGGGTCAAGGTCACTTCCACATTTGCTTTATTACGTTGCGATGTACCACCCAAGATACAATTATAAGCTAAGTTTGAAAGGTCTAGTGTATACAGTTTGTGAACAAGTGACCGAAACGCAAAATCTGATCCTAAAAATTATTAAGTTATCTGCCCTTTCTTTGCTTGGAGGATCAAGGTCACTTCCATATTTGCTTTGTCACGTTGCGATGTACCACCCAAGATACAACTATAAGCAAAGTTTGACAGATCTAGTATATACAGTGTGTGAGAAAATGACCTAAACGCAAAACTTGAATGTTGACGCCGCCGCCGCCGGAAAAGCAACACCTATGTCTCTTTTTTTCTTCGAACTACTGATTTTAGTAGTTAGTAATTTTCGAGTTATGATCCGGACAAACATTATAACGTTACAAATGGCAATAACTCAAATTTGAATGAACATCGATTTATGGTTTATGTGCTCTGCACTTTCTCTCAATTCTCTCTATCACTGTGTCAAGTTGAACTGCAGTCCCATTAGTAGTTCTTAAGTTATGCTCCGGACTAGAATTCTAAGTATACAATTACAAAGGGCAATACCTCTAATTTGAATGAAGAAACAGTTACGGGTCTTCACTTTTTCTCATTGTCCTTTATTAGCGTATACATGCAGTTTCATTGAACTCTGTTTTAAAAGTGCTTTTGAAGTTATGCTCCAGATAAGAATTCTTAGTATACAAATACAAAGGGTAATAACTCCTATTTTAATGAAGACAAAGAGTTACCTCCCCCCCCCCCCCCCCCACCCCCACTAGACAAGGTACACACCAAATATGAAAGCCATACTTCTAAGAGTTGAAGGGTTAACCAAAAGGTTAAAGTATTGCTAAGTATGATCTTGACCTTGGCCCAAGGTCAAACCGACGGATGGGATGGTGTTGATTGGAAAGACCTCTCCATGGATAAGCTAGATACCGAATATGCAAGTCATACCTCAAAGAGTTGAAGGGTTAACCAAAAGGTTAACGTTTTTTCTAAGTATGGATTTGACCTTTGCCCAAGGTCAAACTGACATGTAGGAGAGTGTTGTTTAGAAAGACCTCCCCCTACGTAAGCTACATACCAAATATGACAGCTATAGCTGAATGTGTTAAAGAGTGGTAAATAGTTATAAGGGTTATTAGTTAACCAACATAAATACCAAATATGAAAGCCATACCTTGAACGGTTGAATATTTAACCAAAAGGTTCACGTTCTTCTAAGTATGGCCTTGACCTTAAAGACATGTGGGAGGGTGTTGGCTGGAAAGACCTTCCCCTAGATAAGCTACATACGAAATTTGAAAGTCATACCTCAAACGGTTGAAGAAGTAACCAAAAGGTTAAAGTTTTTCTAAATATGGCCTTGACCTTGGCCCAAGGTCAAACTGACTGGTGGGAGGTATTCATTGGATAGACCTTCCTTTAGATAAGCTACATACCAAATCTGACAGCTATAGCCGAAAGACTTGAAGAGTGTTCTATATTTATGACAACTTTACCCTGCTGATCACGCCGACGCTGATTCAAATCAAGAAATTGCAGCACAGCTGCTGGAAAAAATGTTGGACAATTCTGAACTTAATATTAAGAAGGAGAGTACAGCGAAGTGGGAAATTCACAATTATGTATATTGGTTTAATAAAACTGGATGAACGCGTTATATATGTTGTCAATTTTTATTTAAATATACGATATATCTAGGCTTGTTTTTTCATTTCAAATTAAAGTTTTTTTAAATTTCATGTTTTAATAATTTAATTTTGAGTGGTCATATTCAATATGCATATCATTATCAGAGAATTTAATATGAATGCCATTAACGGCTCATCAAAATATTATAGATTATTTAGAGCCGCCCTTGAGAGAGCGGAATGATATGTTTATAGACCCATTCCCTTACTCTTACCGAAATAACTTTCTTTTCTACATGACATAATGTGAATTCTAGTGCATTTTTTCAAAACATTTAATTGCTAAATCCTATGATAATGACCTCGTGCGAGGCCCTTAAAATCTGACAAGCATAGGCTAACATTGCTTGTTGAATTTAGGTGTTGGATGGTTTGGGGTGGGTGGGATGAGAGTCTCTTGTTCGCCCATGTTATTTGGGGATAAGCCAATTCAATCTGTAAGATATGAATTGAATGTTGTTTAATGTCTCATCTACACATTATTCGTTATTCGAGAGAGAGAGATCACACACAGGAATCTGGAACCTGACATACTATAACGAATATATTCGTATATACAAAGTTCTTTAAACTAACGTGCTTGGAGGATAGACTCCAATAAACAAAACCTCCCAGTTTACGTCCCCATAGCGTCTTGCTGAAGAACACAAAGACGAAAATTAGTGGCGATGGTTCAACGGATTTCAAGTTCAGCGGTTATCTATAGGGCCACGCAAGCTCCTTTATAAATTATGAAGCGGTATTTAAAATATTCCTTTAAACATTTTAATGAAATTGAGACCAGACGCTCGTTTGCGTTCGCAATCATCTTGTGTGTGTTTGGATGATGGAGACTACAACTGTAAATAATTAAACCTTTGTGAGATACGCGCATCTTGTTAAATTGTTGTTATACACCTCGCTGCGCTCGGCATTATTTTGGCGTTTACAGCACCATTTCACCATGTTTACCACACTGTCATAAAATTGTTATAACATATGAATTTGTATGCGATTTTGGGCTCCGCTTCTCGAAACTTATGGCAGTATGTGATCTATGATTTTTTTAATGTTCGGGGTCTCGCTTCGTGCGAAGTGAAAATTTCAACTAAGGTCAACTACAAAACTGAAAAACAGGTCGAATCAAGGCCTGTCGGCTTCGCTTCGCGGCGAAGCTTACCAAAATATTATTGTTTTATTTAATGTTCGGGGCTTCGCTTCTGGCGAAGCTCAACATTTTGTAATTATTAAATGTTCACGAATTACATAAGTTTACCCCGGACTACATGTACAGTAACATAGCTAGGCCCAAATTACAGCATAGACCTATGGTTGGGGCGTGGAGGCATGATCCTCTGGACTTTTTATTTCATTTTAGAATGCATTAATAAGGTAAGTAAACTGTCACATATTTGTATCTGAAAATACCCACATCCCCTTCCCCATTGCTAGACTGACAAACATTGCAGACCAAAGCAATTAGCACATGACAACGCACATGACCGTTGACGTCATGTCTAACGTCAGCCGCTGACGCACCAGTTACCCCTACTCAAGTCTTGACGTCACATGCTGCTTCTCACAAGAAAGAAGTAAGAAATTTATTTGAATACGCTTATTGATGCAAGTCTGATGCATCTCTGCATCCGCATACCATACGCCGTTCTGAAAAATATGAAGCAGGCCGGACGAGGTAAACTCCGGTCATGAAGATCGCGGTCGACATAATGTCGTAAATATGAATAATATGGAGCTTAGTGATAATATAAATGTGTGTTGTTTAATTTCGGGTCTGTGGCTAATTTGTCGAGTTTTCTCGTCCGTCTTGTTTTCACGACTTTCGCGAAAGTTTACTTTGTGGATTTTTTTTTACTTTTTACGGTAATCGCCGCCATTACCGAAAAAGTGATTACTAGGCGTCCAAAAAAATGTGGAATGAAGCGGCCTGTATTGAACTGGGTTGCAATAGTTTGTTTTTATAAAATAGTTAAATGTCTTTTATAATTATTATACTGGAGTATGAGAACAATATGTAAATAGATTTGTGTCTAGAAATGAGCAAGTTAATGAACAATTATAACTATAACTGAAGGTGATGGATAACGGCGCGTGATACATTGCCGATGAGAATGGGCAAAATTAATAATAATAAATGTATATTTGTTAATTTTTTAATGTGAAAAAAATGTGAGTAAAACATAGGTACATAATTCTGTAAAAGAAAAATTCGAAGCGAAAACCATTAATGCAGAGACTTATCATAGCTTCATGTGTGAACTTGTAATAACAATCCATGAACACTTTTGAAGTAAAAGGCACATTAAGTTCATTATAGAGTGGAAATTATAAGTCAAATAAAGGGCCATAATACTATAATAAATTAGGCATCAACAATGTATGGATGTAGATGGGTATCAGTTGTTATGTGTATATAACGTTTTGGAACAATCAATTCGAAAATGTTACAGAACAAATGTGTTACAGGACATTATACAATATTAGAGTGGAAAATTCTAAGCCAAACAAAGGGCCATAATTATGTACTATGAAGTTAGGCAATCAACAACGGGTGATTTAGAGGGACACACGATCATCAGTTGTTATGTGTATATAAAGTTTGTGAACAATCAATTAGAAAATGTTTAAGAAAAACTGTGTTACAGGACATTATATAACATTAGAGTAAAACAAAGTCAAACAAAGGGCCACAATTCTGTAATAAATTTAGCAATCAACAACGGGTGATTTAAAGGGACATAAGGTCATCAGTTGTTATATGTATATGAAGTTAGAAGCAATCAATTCGAAAATGCTTAAGTAGAAATGTGTTTGAGGACACTATACAGTATTAGAGCGGAAATTTCTAAGTCAAACAAAGGGCCATAATTCTGTAATGAATTAGGCAATCAACAATGAGTGATGTAGAGGGACATAAGGTTTTATCAGTTTTTATGAGTTTATGAAATTTGGGAACAACCCATTCAAAACTGTTTGTGATATGCAAGTATTAAAATCTGCTACAGGACACGACGGGACAACAATATGTTACGGGATGCGGCGACGCGTCGTTACGGACAACGTAATTCCTATATAACCCCCACTTCGTTTTGTGAAAGCGGATGTATAATAAAGCTTTTGTGCATTATTCTGTTAAAAATCCTGAATCGAAATCCTGAAATCATCACGTTTGAACTGTATTGACCTTTGATATACTGACCACGAAAACACAAGATATTTACTGCTAAAAAATAACCCAATAACGTGGATCATATCGTTAAAAACGATTTGTAGTGTATTATGATTTCAAAATATAGGTCTTGATCAGATGGCATACTTTTAATACATATTAAAATAAAATATAAAAAAATTCACATAAGTTATCGTAAAAAAAATACTCTTCAGTTCCAAAAGATAGAAAAAAAACTACCATGGTTAAAACTATTTTTAGAACATTATGCCAGTAAGGCATACCTGTCAAGTCTCACGCATGGGCGTGAGATACACGCATTTTTGTGTCAACTCACGCTCACACGCATACATTCCACGTTCTTACGCATTTTAACAATTTGACCAAAATGTTTTTGTCTGCGATATTTTTAATAAAATTCAATATATTTTATACCAAAACTCATACATTTGATATAGTTAAACCGGGATTTCCGTATCGTTTCCGGATAGTGAGTAAATTAAATGATCATATAAACAGCCTTACCTCTGTTAAAATTCATACAATAGATAAAAAAAGAGTATGACAATGGACCTTTGGAAACGGCCGAGCACGACACATACGAAATATTGCAGTCTCGGTTTGATTGAGACTGTTCATGAGCGGTAGTGAAATCTGCTAGCTACCAACTATAGATAGAACAACCGGCCAAATGACACTGCAAAGCGATGATCAGAATATTTATTTTGCGTTCGAATGCTCTTTGGCCACCACCATGTTTGTATGACGTAACCAATATTCATTCTAGCAGGAACGTATAATAGAATACACGTTCCTGATTTTAGATGCATTTGCGATACGATTGCATGGACGTGATAGAGATGTTTGCGAACGGGAAAATACCGAGCGATGCTTCGTCCTTCATTTGCATATTTATTGTTATAGTGTACTATAATATTTGTCATGCCTTTGAAACACACATATACTGCAAGTTATGTGATATCTATATGTATAGTTACTTCAAGAAAAGTAAAGCAGACAAACCTCGCATCCATAAGTTGTTCCGTCACACTGATCACCACCATCTGTCGTTATGTTGGCAAGACAGTCCGCTGCAAATATATAGCGCCATCATGAACAAAGAATAACAGATCATTGGTTACTCTTTCATAAGTTAAAAGTTTTGCTAGAAGTGTATAATTATTCTATCTGTTAGTGGGGTCCATGTTTCTCAGACAAACACACCGTTAGGGATACATGTTATATCATTTATCGTTTTCATCTATACTATATCATTATTAAGTTTCAAACTGTCCCAAATATTGACACGCGAGTCGGAGGGGTGGGGCACAGGCGGTAGACATGAGTAGAATGGGTGGGCAGAGGCGGTACAGACTAGTAGGAGGGGTGGGGCATAGGAGGCAAACACGAGTAGGAGGGGTGGGGCAGAGGTGATACACACGAGTAGGAGGGATGGGGCAGAGACAAACATGTAGGAGGGGTGTGATGGTGAGGCGGTACAAACAAGTAGGAAGGGTCCGGTGGTGAGTCGGTACAAACAAGTAGGAGGGGTGTGGTGGTGAGGCGGTACAATCAAGTAAGTGGGGTGTGGTGGTGAGGCTGTTCGATGCGTGTTATTATTTGGCTAAGGGGAACGACTGTTCGCCGATGATTGTATCATTTAAAGATCAATAAACACAATCCATGACTGCCTTACTTTGCAAAAAGATTTGACCAAGCTGGCACAGTGGGAAAAAACAAGTGCACTACGTGAGAACCAGTTATCTTTAACTACATCCTGAAAGACCAACAACTTGAATCTGAAACCATTCAAAGATACCTTCGAATGGACAGGACCGTGAAGAAGCGGCGCTAAAGGTAACACCGCTAACGGTAAAGGTAACAACTTTTCATATTAACGCTAAAGGTAACAACTGTCTACGCTAAAGGTAAAAACATTTTTCTAAATCTACAGTTTCAATAAGAATTGAGTAAACATGTTTTTGCTAGTTACTGTGTCACCTGATTCATTTTTTAGCTGTACACGTACACTCTGGTCAATGTAAACTTTAATGGAGTGACGTCAGAAGAGATCGAATATTGATTGTCATTGATTTGTGGTCTTTATTTTATCAAACCAAAACAGATAAGTAGTTATAAACGTAGCATAATCGAACAAAATCAAAATAGTTTATTTAAAGATTGGGGGGTTGGGGGTGGATTGTCATTGATTTGTGTTCTTTATTATATAAAAGTAGTTACAAATGTACCATAATCGAACAAAATAGTTTATTTAAAGAATGTACGGGGATGTGTGTGTGTGTGTGTGGTGGGGGGGGGGGGGGGGGGGGGGGGGGGGGGGGTATATTATATAGAGGGTATGCGGACATATTATATAAGGATATGTAGAGTATGGTGATATGATATGTAGGGATATATAGGGTATGGGGATAACATATATTATAATAGGTATATAGAGAGTGCGTTGACATATTATATGTGGATATAGTATTATGTAAATATATAGAGAGTTCGTAAACTATTATACAGGATATATAGGTTATGGGAATATAATATGCAAGTATATTGAGGTTATGCATAATATGTAAGGATATATAGGATATGGGGACACAATTTATGTAAGGGTATAGAGGGTATGTGAACATACAATGTAAGGATATGTAAGGATATAAAGAGTATGAGGATTTAATGGGTAAGTATATTTAGGTTATATGGATATACTATGAACGGATATAGAGACACGGGACATAAGATTAGAGGATATATTGGGTAAGGAATATAATATATAGGGTATATTGGAACATACGGATATAGAGGGTACGGGGACATACTACGTAAGGATATTTAAGGATATGAAGGGTATAGGGATATAATATGTAAGTATATGGATGGTATAGGAACATAAAATGAACGGATATAGAGAGTACGGGACATAACATTGGAGGATATAAAGGGTATGGGGATGAAATATTTAGGGTATATTGGAACATAAGAAAATATGGGTACGGGGACATACTATTTAAGGATATGTAGGATATATAGGGTATGGGGATATAATATGTAAGTATATTGAGGGTATGGGGACATAATATGAACGGATATAGTGGTTAAGGAGACATACGATGTAATGATATATAGGTTGCGAGGACATGGTGTGTAAGGATATAGAGGGTATGTGTATATAATATAATTATGGGGTATATGGCAGGCGCATAGCTATGCTAAATTGAATATGCAGGCCCGGTCATCGTTAGAGCACCAAAAGTGAAAGTAATTAGGTGGATCCGATGGCTTTCATGAACGGCGATTATTGTGTGTATCGATAATTAAAAGTTTGCATTCTGGAGTACCTCCTGTTATAACAAATGCTCCTCTGAAAAAAACTGAAATTAGATTAGCAATAGTGCATTCTTATACCCATAAACGGTATTGTTCTCTTTTTACCACTCGATCAACATGATTCCTAATGTTGCAGTGACAACTGACGGGTTTTTTAAAATTTGTTGGGATCACCTAGAAAATGGATAATTATGATATTATTGGAAAGTATAAACCCTCTCCAACAAGGATCAGTTGAAATTACTTCAGTCAACGGTTAAAATACTTGACCATTATAAAACCAAAAAAATGTGTAAGGTAAGTTTATTGGAACTTTCAATAAAAAAATCCATATACCGGTATGTCACTTAATGTTGAAACAGATGCGATAAACTGATGCATAAAGGGAGATAATAATATTTAAAGATGATCAAACATATGCAGCTTCGTCTTTATCGTAAATCACTGCTGGATTGATATCAAATGAAAGCAGGAAGCCTTAGTGATTATAATCTGCATCTAACACGTGTTTAAAATACATTAATTTAACGAAACCGCTTCTAAAGCGAGTTATGGTGAAACCAAAACATCCCTGGAAATCAGTTTTTTGACGATTTATTTTGTTTCTAAACTTACTATTTGTTGTTTGCGTTTAAATTTAAGTATGTCTGATGAATTCCCTGCATTTAACTTTAAAAAAAAGTATCAGTGTATTATAACTTTTTAAGTTTTTAACTTACACAAAAATATGTACAAAGATTTTGAATACGTATTGAAAGAAAATCAAACACTATAAAAACCTATTAACACTTTTTTTTTAAAGCAAACGAGATACATCAAGACATGATATCAGTCACAATTCGATTGTATTAGCATTTTTAAGGTTTCACTTAAAATATATCTGTGCATAATACACGTAGTATAATTGATATATGATACACTCTGTATTAATTTCTTTTTTATGCATACACCGTTTATATACAAAAAAAAGTATAAAAGTCGAACAGGAAATGAATCTTTCACAGAAGACAGTAAACACGTGTGACATTGTCTTTGTGTTTTAATTTAGCTTATATAAAAAGCACTTGTAATTATTATCCAATCTGTAATCTATCTTCGTTAAATACGCATGGTTTTAACGAAAACAACCTGTGTTTTTGTTTAATGAAACTGCGCGTATATCTATGGCTTGTGCATATGTTATCCATTCATTAACGATGTTATCCTTGCATTAATGTCTACTTAACACTATATCTGTTAAATGTGGTGAACAAATGGATAAGCACGTTCAACTCTGAATGCGGATATCATGGATCTGAGACTCACTGGTGCCACTGGATACTTCGGAGTCCTTAGAACTTAGGCAAGACACTTCCCCTAGCCTCGTCCTCGGACGGGAGTGTTAACCGGGCTGTCCTTTTATCAGCGTTTTTCCTCCGAGCACTTTAAAGAACCATAGCAATATATTCGAATAAGAATAAAACACATTGCCTTAACCGTTCCAAGGCGGTATTTAGGTGTCAGCCCTTTTATCTCGCATACGTTTCTTCTATATATTCTTGTAATTGGTGTTCGTTTCAAATGTGTGTTTGCGATATTTTTTGTATTTATACGTATGGTGTCCATAATTATATTCCCATCAATGGCATCTTTTTACAGTATACAGGAATAAAAATGTCATGTTACATCTTTCACTGTGATTCTAATCTTTCATATTGCTAAAGTGTTATGTTTAGTTCTTAAATTACATTTCCACTTCACTATGCATGACAATGTTAAGTTCTCCTTGATATTTTCCCACTACGATAGCATCATTGTACTGGGCACCTAGTGCGCTTACGTTAGCTGTGTTTCAAAAGTATTCGTCTGATTAAACGTGCAAAGCTCAGCTAGAGCAAGTCGACATTTTAGCTTTTAATCAAATTGATAATTACAGTTTGTTCTTATAGCGAGAAAAAAGACGAAAGCATTAAAATCAA